>JABWPP010000050.1:183479789-183917289 GCA_016920855.1 Puya raimondii
AGATCTACCCCTTTGATCATTTCCACCCATTAGATCATACTATTCAACCAATCACCCACTCAACCCTAGGAGACCATTATCATCCTAACTAGGAATCACTATCATTCTAGCCGCACATCTCTTCATCCAAGAGCCGAAAACCTAATAGCACCAAGCGTTTGGTACTATTAATAGTACAGTAACCTAGTTTTATATTATATTTTATATATATATATATAGTGTCCGGCTACTATGCTCTTATGAATAGGATCGTCTTCGTACTCATAAGTCGTTTTTGATGATAGAACTTCTGAATCAACGATCCATACCCTTAAACATGATTTTAAACATTTGAAACTTCTAAAAATTAAATTTTATAATCTTTTAAAATCATTTACCTTACGATCAAAAGATCTCAAATTGATAACTTTTAACGGCCGGTATAGAATAGTTGCTAGTTTAACGATGTAAAAGAATCGAAATTGCTTGATTATTGATAGAAAATTTTATTAACTATCTAGATATTGATCAATAACTTTGATCTTAGATTTAAGATCTGATCATCCATTTTTAGGATGTCGTTCGATTTTGACCGTTTATTTTATGCCCGCTTGATAGGCTTTATTATAATTTCAAAAAATTATGAAATTTATTTTTTAAAAGTTTAAAATTCACTAGATCATATTTAACGGTATAGATCATCAATTTGGAAGCTCCACCATCGAAAACAACTTATGAGTACGAAGAACTCTATAGTCATAAAAGTATAGTAGCCCTGCCTCCGTGTTGTCAAGTAATTTTCGATGCTATTGATCTAAAATATTTGAAGTACCTAAAAAATAAATTTCGTCATTTTTCGAATCATTTACCTAATCGAAATAATTCAAAATTAACAACTAAAAATAAAAAACTCATAAAAAGTAATAATATAGCATTAAAATTTTAGATCTATAGTATTTTAAGTACTTAAAAAATAAATTTCACTATTTTTCAATCATTTACCTGAATAGAAACTATTGGTTTGGATTTTCCAGACAATGTTTTAGTTTCGGTACCAAGTCCCTTGCATAGTAACAAAGACGTGATTATTGATACCCGAAGTTCCAAGTTCGAGGCCTAATTATTTCAAATGTTCTAAGTTCATTCACACACACACAAAATGTTTTAGTTTCGCTTATAATTTTCTCAAGCCGATTTTTAAATTTAATCCATTACAATTTATCTAGTAACCCAAACCATATCGAACCATGCCCACCCCTAATACCAAATGAAACAAAAGAACGACATAAAATACGGCCAAGATAAAGCATAAAGAATGAACCAACATTTAACTGCTCATCCACAGAGAACAAACACCATTACTACAACAAATAAGAGTAAGATACCATAAGCATCTAGATAATTATCCTCTAATTTAGAGATCTATAGATGGAATGACATGTAGTCCCACATGTAAGTTCTAAAATCTGATTAAATAGTTAAAGCTGTAGAATACCAGCCAAAGCATCTGCAAACGAAAGATGGGAAGTGAAAAAGGAAGAAGCCTAAGCCACAAGGGTACTGGCGGTGGTAGATTCACTGCACAGAGCAAAGAAGCAGATGTTAGCCCAAGTTAGGGTAAAACCACAAGTCAAACGATAAGAATTAGATAGAGTTTTATTTAAACTCTCTTTTATTTAAATAAACCTTATCATTCACCAGAAGTACACAAAACCTGGACCTTGCAGTAATTTCCGCAACAAAAAATTAAAATCGTAACTCTGCATGTTTGCATGCATTTGCAGGTTACAACACATCAAGGCAATACAGTCAAAAATAACTGACCCTAGGGGACGATTTCTTCAAGCTAAGCTATAAAAGTAAGAACGTGACTACACCCGCCAACCCCACAACCAATCACCCAACAACAAAAGAAAACAGAGTAGGGATGCCAACAGATATATACCTGACATTTTACCTGGACTCAAACATGCGTGATTTTAACTAATAAAGCTAAATGGGGATGGATTTGATTATGTGGGCAATATTCCAAAACCAGGTGGTTTAAGTTTCGTTCCGTTCATGGATTCTTGTCTGTACCTAAACTGAAGACACACAAACTGAACCAAATATAAAAATAAAATTTTCTTACGTATTTTATTTAATAATTTAATAGGTTTAATTATTTTTGTTCTTAAATAAAAACCGAATACAAAACTAGTTTGGTACTCATGTTATTTTTTTTGTTTCTACAAACAAAAATTCCATACAGTTGGATGTGCGGGCATAAGGATTTTCCTATTTGTTTCATCATTGGCTACAGGAATGAAAATGGATCGGATTTTATCTGATCTCACCGACTCCGAATCCAAAAATTATCGGGATTATCTATCCGACTCAGATTCAGATTCGTAGTCGGATTCCGAGTTAGAAAATTTTTCAGATTCAGATCTGGATTCAAGATCACTATTCTTCAGGCTTGAACTATGTGACGCCCCACTTCCCAGGGCGCCACCTATCCTAGGACTACTCTAGCCCTAGCACGCTTAGCTCCCTTAACCTCTTCGGCCTAGTTACCGCCCAAAATGCTATAGCCAGGTTAAGAGGTTTAGTCCTATTATATATTTTATATAAGACTATTCCAAATCCTGGGGTCTCACATTCTCTGCCCCTTTAAGCCCTGACGTCCTCGTCAGGTTCAGGCACACTCACAAGTACCAGGCGATGTGAGACTTGTCTCGCTAGTCTTAGCCGACCTTGCCGGGAGCCGCGCTTCACCCACAACAGTCATCAGCTAGAGAGCCTCGCTCTGTCCGCTGTATAATCCTGGCTCAGCCGAGACTCATCTCACACTTTCGGATGGTAATTGGCTCTGATACCAACTGTGACGCCCCACTTCCCAGAGGGTCACCCATCCTAGGACTACTCAAGCCCTAGCACACTTAACTCTCTTAACCTCTTCGGCCTAGCCACCGCCCAAAATGCTATAGCCAGGTTAAGAGATTTAGTCCTATTATATATTATATATAAGACTATTCCAAATCCTGGGGTCTCACAAACTATTTTCAATATATAACATTCCCATTGAGCCCATATTTGACATTTTTTTTCCTAAAATTCTACAACTTCTATTTTTTTCCTTAAATTTTTATAAATTTTAGAAACCTTAAATATATATTGGCAATTTTTTTCTTTTAGTTCTAAATATTTATTAAATACCTAATATATATCTATATCCATTTAATATCCAACCCGTATCCGAATCCATTTTAACCAGATATGGATTTGAATTTTACCAATATCTGAATCCAGCCCGCAATCAGACATACAAATATGGATATTGATATGGATTGAGCACTATCCGATATTCCGATCCATATCCAACCCGTTTTCATCCCTAATTGGCTAGCATGCTATGCAATTCGACATAACACTATAAGACATCATCAAAAAACTAAAGAAAAATAAAAGTTTCTGGTAGTATTTGTATTTTGTTAACAAATGAACCCTACAAATGAACAAACTGCTATCACTAAACCATCTGTATGCACGCTTTATAACATGGAATTTGTATTTATATAAACAAAAAAAAGGCAAAAATACTAAACAAGGTCCTAGCAAAACTGGTTATTTTGTATTGTTTTGAAATTTCACTACATCACTTCGACCGTAATTGAATTGCAATTTCCACCAAAATCTTTTATTACAAGGAAAGTGCCCCTGTTTATGTCAAAGATTAGGGATAAGAAGCGCAACTAATCAGAAAGAGAGAGAGAGAGAGAGAGACCAGCGGATAAGAAGGGAAAAGGATGAAAGTTCAAGGGACCAATCATGTCTCATTTAACTTCAACTATTAACTATCTGAGGCCTTTTTTTATCAGCAGTATGCAACATGATCCAGGCGCATAATGAGATTCCAATTACCTCAAAGCATCACATTATTCACTATTATCAAGTGACATTTTTCAGTTGTAAACTTGTAATACTTTTCCCCATCTCAAGAATATGAAATATTTCCAAAATAAAACTATGAAAATCATGCGTTTTCTAATCTAAATTAAACCCACTCAACAAGGTAAAATATTGTTTCAATGTTCAGACCACAATTACAAAAGATTTTTAGAAAACTATGCATTCTTAACATGTCTAAATTTATAAGGAAATCATAAATCATAAAGCCAGACAATTGGCATAGGTAAGAAAATCAAGAAGCACATTCCTAGTACGAGAATAATACAAAATTTTTTACTTATCCCGATTTTTCTTTACCAATTCCATAAATCTTGAAATATGAATCGAAAGCATTTGCAAACATTTTACATATTCTTCTCAAAAATCTTTTTAATTCCTAGACCTCTCTGTATTTGAACAGTTTCTCATGAGTCTCCTTCAACTTAAAAAGCCAACCAGTTTCATCGTCCAAACCTTTGTTTTCAAACGTCATGTGCAATCGCCGCCAACAGTCGATGAACTAATTATCAGTAAAACTTTAGAGAAGTTGTAAATGTACTGATACGGTGAGACCCATACTTTAAAATGCACACACTTTAACATAATGACTTTCAAATACAAAAGCATCCTCCCTATCTATGGCATAAATCAAGTCAATGAACATGATAAAATAGATTAGCTACCTGAAATTTATATATATATAAAAAAAAAAAAAGAAGCAGAGAAAACTGAAAAATTAAAAAGGGCAGATGAAGTAAGGGACAGTGTCATACTACTTCCAGACGGGAGGGACCTTCTTGGTCCTCTTGTAGTAGCGAGCAAGGCGGTGGATCCTGCTCTCCACCAGGATCAGCCGGAACTTGGAGTCCTTGTCCTTCCTGTTCCTCTCCAAGTGCTTCCTTACGGCCACCGCCTTCTTAATCAGGTGGTACAGATCCTCCGGGATCTCCGGAGCAAGTCCTGCAACAAATTTCAAAAAACATCAGTATTTCGACTATTAAAACTCCATCAGATGAGAAAACAATATTTATAAATATAAGGAAAGATGAAGAAGCAGTATAGAATACCAAGAGCCTTGAGGATCCTGAGGATCTTACTCCCCGTAACGCTCTTGACCTGGGGGATACCATGGGAGTCTCGGAGAATGACGCCAATCTGGGACGGCGTCACCCCCCTCTTCGCGAACTTGCAGATGTTATCTTCTACCTGAAGCATTACATCCAAACAAAAAAGAAAGAAAACATTAATATAAGGGCATGTTTGGTTCACCTATTTTAGACCATGGAATCGGAATGGGATTCATTGATTCCAATAGTTGTTGTTTATTTTAAAGGAATCGGATTCCGACTTCCATTCCACTATGGAATGGGAATGGCTAATTCCATATATGGCCCAATCCGGCCTTGAATACCGGATTGGCCCATTCCAAAGTAAATTACTCAAAAGTTTCTTTTACCAACACCTCCCCTCCTCTCCCATCATCACTTTTCTCTCTCTTAATCAAAACACTCTATTCAAAATTCTAGATTTTCATTCTATTTTCCATTCCAATAATGAACCAAACGTCTTTGGATGATTCGTCATTCCATTTCCCATTCCAAAGCAATCCAATTCCATTTCTCATTCCAATTCCAATCGCGAACCAAACATGCCCTAAATGCATCTCAAAGAGAGGGAAAAAAAAAAAAAAAAAAAAGCATACATCCTGAGCAGAGGTCTTGAGCCAGCTGGGAGGAGTTCTCTTGTAGGGAAGAGCCGAGGAGGAGATACCCTTTCTGCCGCGGAGTCAATTAGAGAGAGGTCCCGACCAAATAGAGCAAATTCATTGGAAGGACAATTTATTTATTATTAAGAGGGGAAAAGGGAATAACGGGAGAAGAAATTAAAGGATACCCGCGGCTGTGCATGCGACCCATGGCGGCAGTTCCGGTGGGCGGCGAGCGGCAGATTACTCCTCTCGAGCGAGGGAGGCGTTCTTCTGTAAGTGCGAACAAAACCCTAGTAGCCGTCCTAGGAAAACACTCGAGGGTTTTGCGAGGGAGTAATCACATGTACCTGACTACAAACTTTGGATGGTATGAAAAATTACCATTTAACTTGGAGAAAATTACCAACCGTTCCTAGCGCAAGTGGCAAAGAACTTGATAGTCTAAAAAAAATAAACGAAGCAGATAGCGTACTACCTTTTTCTCAAAAAAAAAAAAAAAAAAAAAACTTGCAGAAAATTTACTATGTAAAATTGCATAAAAGTTCTCTCAACTACTATATGTCATGGATGGACACAGGACAGGGCAAAAACACGGCTAATAAAATATAATATTTTTCAGTATAACAATGAATATTCATCATTTACTATATACTAAAGTAGAACCCTTTGTGTAAAACTGACACGTGTTTTTCTATATGCTTGCCATGTGTCATTAAATATTTTGCCAATTACATATTTTGCCCATTTTTCTAAAGGTTACCATTTATGTCATTTTATTCTATTCAATTTATTATATACTAAAGGTTACCATTTTTCAAATATTATTCTAAAGGTTACCATTCATGTCATTTTATTCTATTCAATTTATTGTATACTAAAGGTTACCATTTTTCAAATATTATTCTATATTCTGAAGGTTACCATTCATGTCATTTTATTCCATTCAATTTGTTATTCAATAAAATCAAATTAAATGACGTGAATGGAAGACTTTATTATATTATAATTTACCAAATTATATCTTTTATTTTATGGTTCCAAATTTTATTCATTTTTCAGATAAAGCTAATTATTACTATAAATATTGCATGCCACTTCCCTATTATCACTCTTTCTATAATTTTCACTTCGTTCCCTACTATCACTCCTATAATTTTCACTTCGTTTTAACATTATTCAGCACATTTCAGTTAAGTATCTATTGAGCAATTTTTCTTAATTTTTAGATGTTGATAAATTATAATATAACATATTGTTTTCATTTTATTACTTAAATACGAAGCAAGTACTAACTTTTTTTCTTGATGTCTTATTGTTCTCAGGATATGATACCTAGGTTTGATTCTATAAGTGACATCAACCCTCTTGGAGATAAATGGAAGATCAAAGTCAGAGTGATTTGTCTGTATACTATGCCTGAATTTCAGCGTCCAGAGGTGGTGAATAGTCTAGAGTTGGTTCTTTCTGATCAAAATGTAAGATATCATGACTGTCATTTTCAAATTATATGTAACATGAGTCCCTGCATGCATGTAAACTTGCTGTGCTATGATATTTGGTGAAATCCAATATTTATATTGAAGGCATATTTATATTCTGTGTTTCATGATGCACGTCAAATGGGTGATGTTGACTTGAGAGTGCAAAGCTACTTTTAGGATCTTACAATTTTTATTTGCTGAAATATTACTAGCTTCGTTTTTACTACAAGATACTACATAATAAGTTTATTTTCTATTTCAGGGAGATAGGATACATGCAACGGTAAGAAAAGCTTTTTTGAACAAATTTAAAGGCATATTTACGGAAGGAAAAGTTTATGTGATCAACCAGTTTGGAGTGGGGCAAAGCAGTGGCTCCTACATGACAACTAAACATCCTTACAAAATCAATTTTCAAATTTCTACGGTTGTTCGTGAGATGGAAGATGTTTTGACAATATCAAAGTATGAATTTATATTTACCCATTTTGATGAAATACTTGCTAAGGTCGCTGATGACAAATATTTAGTAGGTAAGAGTTGTTACATGTATCAAATAATTGATTTTTAAAATTTAATTTTTGATATGTGTACCTACTATATTGATTATTACATTTTATTTTTCTAATTTATTAGATGTCATTGGAAAGCTTTCTGGAATTAGTAAAATGAAAGAAAGCTGCAAGGACGGTAAAGAAACAAAAAAAATAACAATTCTACTTGAGGATGCTCCTGTGATGTTATCGAGAAACATAGACAAGTCTTCAGGTTTATGCAATGGAACCAGATTAGTGATCACTCAGTTGGGAAAACACATACTAGAAGCAAAAGTGATCTCTGGGAGCAATATTGGGGAGAAGGTGTTTATACCCCGTATGGCGATTACTCCATCAGACTCCAAGTTACCTTTTAAAATGCAACGAAGGCAATTCCCATTGGCCGTTTGTTTTGCTATGACAATAAACAAAAGTCAAGGTCAATCGTTATCACATGTTGGATTGTATCTACCTAGACCGATTTTTAGCCATGGTCAATTATACGTTGCAATATCTAGAGTTCGAAGCAAGAATGGATTGAAAATTCTAATTTGTGATAAAGATGGTTTGTTATCCAAAACCACAAGCAATGTGGTTTTTAAAGAAGTATTTCAGAACTTAAAATAGGTAAGCGGTTTATTTTTCTTCATGTTATTTCAAAATTTCTAATTTTTCACGAATTCAACTCTGTCATTTTATATTTTTAATATATTTAGATTTTTTTCTTGAAAAATTCCACTAATATTAAGATATTTTTCATTTAACTTATCTAACAAATTATCTACATTGCTATTGAAGCATGTACTTTCCATCTTCATGCAACAAAGCTTGCAAGTTGGATGCTTTTAGTAAATTTGGTCATCCCAGAGAAGAGAAACTCTAGCTCTAAATTGTCTTTTAGGTTTTATTGGTTTTTGGCTACACCGAGTGAAATATCCAAAAGTGGTGACATTTAGCGGGATATAAGTGTCTATAAACTTTTAAGATTTGAGTCTTTTTCTATAATTGTACTTATTTATTTTTCTTTGTTATCAATTGTGATTTTTAGTTGCTTACACTGACTTGAAGATAATTAATTTTTAGTATTTATGTATGAATATTCTGGAATTGAAACTTGCATATTGCAAATGTGAACTTCAGTTGATTAAATGTGCATGGTTGAATTTTGCTCTTATTTGGTCCATAATTTTGTTTATCCAATTTTTATAATTCAGTATGTACTATAATTAATATTGATAGTATATTTATTTATTTGTTAAAAAATATAATATTAGTTTGAATAATTTTTTTTTTATCATTACATAATAACTTTTGTTACCTTATATTATTACATTAGCCGTGCATCGCACGGGTCAAATACTAGTTATATATAATATACTAATTTTACAAATAAAACTATATGTTTTATAAGAATGAAAGTTAATATAATACTTTTAAAATTAAAATTCTCCACCAATCATTCAAAAAAAAAGTCAAAATGTTTACCATCAAACATTATGTATGCCCAAAATATATATATATATATATATATATATATATATATATATATATACTCTATCTACTTTCATCATTTTCATTTTCATGATTTTCATCGGTAAGCAAAAATTTCTCTAATTCTAATTCATCAAGTGAGAGATTCGCCAACTCAAGAATGCCAATATCGTCGAAAGAGTCAAAACTATCACCCACGATATCCCACATCTAAGTAAGCCCTTCTTGATATTGTGGCTTTCTTCTTGACAAAAAATGTAAATTTGTATGAACAAATACTAAATCTTCCGCTCGTTGTGGTACTAAACTGTTTCTCTTCAATGAATGAATAAATGAGTAAGTACTCCAATTCCTCTCACAACAAGAAGAAGAACTAGGATGTCCAAATAATTTAAGAGCAACAGTTTGCAAGTTTGGTACATGTACACCATAAATGAGCCACCATGATTTGGCATCCATCACCGCTCTATCAAAAAGAGAGTCACTTTCCGCAAAAGGCCCCATAGCACCAGAAAGATTTACCAATCTTCTTTCTTCTGCATTGAAAAAATATTTTTCAAACAATTATTTATCTCATCTACAAGTTCAACATATTTATGCGGAGATATTCATTTTTTATCTTCCTTAAGCCATTCATTACTATAATACCTACATGTTTACAAAGATTACTATTAAAATTTGCTCACAAAAATTACTAATAATAGATAAATAAAGTGAGATATAGTCATGCCTTGGATTCAAAGAATGTGTCAAACAATGAAGAGGAATACAATTTTTTGTCCATCGATCAACGAGAATACCATAAACAATAGAGTAAAATTGCGACTGCTCATCTTCTTGCTTTCTTTCATGTCGATATATTGCCACCTTCACCTTCTTTATCATTGAATTCCACATTTCATAATTAAATGCAAACAAGGTTTATGCCTATCTCCTCTTCTTAATACATCATAAATAGGGTCGGTAAAGAAAAGGATATAGTCAATTTTGTTCCACCATATATCATCAAGTATCTTATCCTTCAAAAAAAGTGCTTTTTCAATATCATCCTCTTTGTATGATATCCATTCATCACTAATTACCATGGATTGAAGACCTCGTTTTACAAGTTTAAATCTCTTTAGCATCACCACAAATGAAGCAAAACGAGTAGAAGCAATTGTAAGTAATTTCAAAAGTACAAACTTTTTAAACATAGACAATCGCATGGAGTGGTTCATAATAAATTTTTTTATAACCATAGTATCATCACAAATCTCCATAATCCATTTGCACTCTTCATGTGTAGTGAAATTATTCTTCGTATTCTTGGCAGCACAAATATTCTTTAAAGCAAGATTTAAAGTGTGTATGTCACGCCCCGTCGGGCCTTTAACACCAACTAGGTGGAAAGGATAACCGCACGGGCGCATGTCCCAGACCCGCCGAACGGATAGAACCTCTTCTACCCGCCCAAGGCGTCACAACACAAGCTTATCCACGAGGTATCAACTAGGAACGGAGTACAAGAGTTGCACAAGAAAAGCATCAACATAAAGAAGTTCTACTTCTATTACATCACATTGCACATTTATACATACCCAAATTTTTCTTTTCATTCCATACACCATGTTCCAAAACTATGGAATACATAAGTTTCATATATGTAATGAAAATTCCCTATACTATCAAAGTCCAACACTAGGGGTACAACTCTATGTATCACCAAAATAGAAGGGCCGCTATCTAGAGAGCTAATCCCTTGCCTCGCTCCGCCGCCTCACTCGCGGAAGGACCTGAAAAACATGGAGTGAGAACTATAAACATAGTTCCCAGTGGGTAAGGCCACCCAAGAGAGAAGCTCGACCCACCAGGTCCAAAGAAACACCATATGCATAAGTTAGATCACAAATAACTATGCAACTATTATTTACATGCTTGTAAATAAACATAAAGGATGCAACCAAATGAAATGTAACTCATCATTCTCTCCTAGGTTCATCCTATATTTCATATTGACTAAGTTCAATTACTTGTCATTTACTTATGGTTTTGGAATCGTCGTTTCACCATAAGGGTTCCAACATTCAAGGAGTGAACTTGTCACCTCCTAGTTCGAGTAGCGAACTCGTCGCATACTCGGGATAGCAAAATCGTCGCATACCCCATCTCAACACCGCCATCACATGGCATGGGTAGCGAACTCGTCGCATACCCGGGATAGCAACCTCGTCGCACATCCCATCTCGACACTGCCAACTCATGACGTGGTAGCGAAATCGTCGCATCCCCGGGATAGCAAAATCGTCGCACATCCCGTGTCAACACCGCCAACTCATGGCATGGTAGCGAAATCATCGACTACCCGGGATAGCAAAATCGTCGCACATCCCGTTTCAACACCGCCAACTCATGGCATGGTAGCGAAATCGTCGACTACCCGGGATAGCAAAATCGTTGCACATCCCGTTGTTCACATTTTCTTCACTTGCCAACCTAAGTCTCATGACCTTAGGTTCAAGTCACTAAGTCTCACCTATGTTCAATAACACTAGGTTTACTTTCTCATTCTCAACCTAGGTTCCATGACTCTAGGTTCCAATCTCATGTCCAACCTATGTTCAATGACACTAGGTTCCATTCTCACATGTTCCAACCTATGTTCAATAACACTAGATTCTATTCTCACATGTTCCAACCTATGTTCAATAACACTAGGTTCTATTCTCACATGTTCCAACCTATGTTCAATAACACTAGGTTCTATTCTCACATGTTCCAACCTATGTTCAATGACACTAGGTTTAATCATACATGCAACCATGCAACAAGTTTAGATAATTGAATTATACTTGAATTCTATATCATGCAATAGGAGCTCATTGCTCTACCTATCATGATTTTACCTTTGCCAACATGCAAATTCTAGGGTTCACAACACATACCATTTTATCTTTAAATGGATAATTACCCTAGACATGGAAGTGACCTAATCACTTCGGTAAATACAAACCCACCTTAAGAGCTTCCAAATTCTTGTATTCTTCAAGCCCCTAAGTGTCCAAGCCTTGAGTTCTTGCTTCAACCCAAGCTTCTACAAGAAAACGGTTCGTTACTCGTTACGAACCCATAATTCAACTCAATACTTAAAATCAAGTGTTCTAACATGATTTCATATGCCTCAATTGCAATTCCCGAAGGTCCAAATATTTTTAGAACCTCCCATGGCAAAAACCCTCATTTAACCTAGGTTTCACATGCATGCATGTAGAACCTCAAAATTTCTTGGCCAATCTCCACATTTTGTGTTTTAGATTGCCTAGAGTTCCCAAAAACCTCATTTCAAAGGATTAAATCCAAGGTTTGAACCCAAAACGTGAGGAACTAACCTTAATCACGAGTTCCCCAAGCTTCTTCTTGCACCAAGAAGCTTCTTTTCTACTTTGGAAGCCTTTTCCAAGATCAATCCACCCTTTTCTCCAAGTTTTGGAGAGATCTCTAGAGAGAGAAAATGAAGGAGATGGAGAGGAGAAGTGGAGGAGGAAGTTGACTGAGAAAGGGGGGTGTTCCCTGCCTTTCTAACACTCCCTCGAGTGTGAAAAGACCCATTTGCCCCTCTCCACACTTAACACCTTCAACCAGCCAAAATTGAAATTTCGTAACACTGTATACCGGTATGTGCATTGCATACCGGTATACGGGTGCTAGTTCCGGTATACCCCGGAGGATTCCTCAGAACCCGAGAGCTGGGTTCTCGGTTTAACCATGGCATTCCGGTATACCCTCATCACATACCGGTACTAATCACTTCAGTACCGGTATGGAGGTCCACATACCGAAATCCAGTGCAGACTTCACAAGTTTAGCAGTTTTAACTTTTCGAAGTCCGTTTTCGCGCCTCATTTGCGCCGAAAATACTTCTCACAAGTCCCAAACTTGTTTGAAGCCTCACATATAGCCTCTCTTGCTATTTTTCCATCGGAACTCCACAATTTGTAGAAGTTCGGTACGATACACTGAAATTCAGTGTACTACAGTGTACAACACATGGAGTCCAAAATATATGAGAAAATTGTTGCTCTATAATTCTTCCCGCTGCCCTACATACATGAGCATTGTCAGTTATAATTTGACTACTTTCGATGGCCCAACCTCCAAAGTACCTCTTTAATTAATTTGTAATATAATATTTTTCTTTCTCGACACCTTCATTGTTAATTCCCTTTAAGAACATAGGACCATCCTCCGTCACAGCCATGAAATTAATGAATGGACTTCTTTGAGGATCGCGCCAGCCATCACAAACAATGCTTATACCTTTCTCACTCCATGTTCCTTTAATCGGTTCTAATAAATTTTCCACATGTGCTCTTTCCTTCTGAAGTAAAGTAGTTTTTAGCATATTAACACTAGGAGGAACATAACCACTAATCATATGATTGGCCGCATATGTGTAAGAACTAACATAATGAGGGTTTCTAGCTAGATGAAATGACAATCCGCCAGTGTAGTGTTAGAAAATTGCGTACGGTAAAAATGCGGCGGAAAGAAAATCAAACAAATCTGATTTTAAAATTTCGAGATCCGATCTCAAAAACCACGCAATTAGGATCCCTCATGTTATTCAAGATTAAAACGAGATAGGAAGATCTAATCTTCACCTTTGCGCGGATAGTTCTTCACCGCAATCTGATGATCGTGGAATTAGGTTCTCTTAAAACCGCACACGCGTCCGGCCTCTATAGGTATCCACACGAGGTTGACGATCCAATCGTTGTTCTCACCGGGGTGCTAGCTCCCTTGCAAAGAACGTCTTTGTTGCTAGAGGAAGAAGAGAGAAATTGAGAGAGATGACGGCTAGGATTTTCTAAAAACTTCCGTATATTATATAGAGAGATATAATCCTCATTTTTAATAATATAATTGTAGTACACTGAATTTCAGTGCATCGTACCGAACTTCTACAAATTGTGGAGTTCCGGTGGAAAAATAGCAAGAGAGGCTATATGTGAGGCTTCAGCCAAGTTTGGGACTTGTGAGAAGTGTTTTCGGCGCAAATAAGGCGCGAAAACGGACTTCGAAAAGTTAAAACTGCTGAACTTGTGAAGTCTGCACTGGATTTCGGTATGTGGATCTCCATACCGGTACTGAAGTGATTAGTACCGGTATGTGATGAGGTATACCGGAATACCATGGTTGAAACCGAAAATCCAGCTCTCGGGTTTTACGGAATTCTCCGGGGAATACCGGGACTATCACCGTATACCGGTATGTGATGAGGTATACCGGAATGCGATGGTCGAAACAGTAAACACAGCTCTCGGGTTCTGTGGAATCCTTCGAGGTATACCGGAACTAACACCCGTATACCGGTATGCACATGTACATACCGGTATACAGTGTTACGAAAATCCAGTTTTGGGCTGGTTGTTGTGTTGTTTGTGGAGAGGGGCAAAATGGTCTTTTCATATGTATTGGGGGTGTATGAAGGGCTGAGACCTTCTCCCCTTCTCATTGTCTTCCTCTCCACTTCTCCTCTCCATCTCTTTCACTTTCTCTCTCTAGAGATCTCTCCAAAACTTGGAGAAAATGGTGGATTGATCTTGGAAAAGGCTTCCAAAGGAGAAAAAAAACTTCTTAGTGCAAGAAGAAGCTTGGGGAACTCGTGATTAAGGTTAGTTCCTCACGTTTTGGGTTCAAACCTTGGATTTAATCCTTTGAAATGAGGTTTTTGGGAACCCTAGGCAATCTAAAATACAAAATGTGGAGATTGGCCAAGAAATTTTATTGTTCTACATGCATGCATGTGAAACCTAGGTTAAATGAGGGTTTTGCCTTGGGAGGTTCTAAAAATATTTGGACCTTCGGGAATTGCAATTGAGGCATTGGAAATCATGTTAGAACACTTGATTTCGTGTATTGAGTTGAATTAAGGATTCGTAACGAGTAACGAACCGTTTTCTTGTAGAAGCTTGGGTTGAAACAAGAACTCAAGGCTTGGAGACTTAGGAGCTTGAAGAATACAAGAATTTGGAAGCTCTTGACGTGGGTTTGTGTTTACCGAAGTGATTAGGTCACTTCCATGTCTAGGGTAAATATCTATTTAAAGATAAAATGGTATGTGTTGTGAACCCTAGAATTTGCATGTTGGCAAAGGTAAAATCATGATAGGTAGAGCAATGAGCTCCTATTGCATGATATAGAATTCAAGTATAATTCAATTATCTATACTTGTTGCATGGTTGCATGTATGATTAAACCTAGTGTCATTGAACATAGGTTGGAACATGTGAGAATAGAACCTAGTGTTATTGAACATAGGTTGGAACATGTGAGAATAGAACCTAGTGTTATTGAACATAGGTTGGAACATGTGAGAATGAAACCTAGTGTCATTGAACATAGGTTGGACATTAGATTGGAACCTAGAGTCATAGAACCTAGGTTGAGAATGAGAAAGTAAACCTAGTGTCATTGAACATAGGTGAGACTTAGTGACTTGAACCTAAGGTCATGAGACTTAGGTTGGCAAGTGAAAAATGTGAACAACGGGATGTGCGACGATTTTGCTATCCCGGGTAGGCGACAATTTTGTTACCATGCCATGAGTTGGCGGTGTTGACACGGGATGTGCGACGATTTTGCTATCCCGGGTATGCGACGATTTCGCTACCATGCCATGAGTTGGCGGTGTCGAAATGAGATGTGCGACGAGGTTGCTATCCCGGGTATGCGACGAGTTCCCTACCCATGCCATGTGATGGCGGTGTTGAGATGGGGTATGCGACGATTTTGCTATCCCGAGTATGCGACGAGTTCGCTCCTCGAACTAGGAGGTGACGAGTTCACTCCTTGAATGTTGGAACCCTTATGGTGAGACGGCGATTCCGAAACCATAAGTAAATGACAAGTAATTGAACTTAGTCAATGTGAGATATAGGATGAACCTAGGGGAGAATGATAATTTACATTTCATTTGGTTGCATCCTTTATGTTTATTTACAAGCATGTAAATATTTCTTGCATAGTTATTTGTGATCTAACTTATGCATATGGTGTTTCTTTAGACCTGGTGGGTCGAGCTTCTCTCTTGGGTGGCCTTACCCACTGGGAACTATGTTTATAGTTCTCGCCCCACGTTTTTCAGGTCCTTCCGCGAGTGAGGCGGCGGAGCGAGACAAGGGTTTAGCTCTCTATATAGCGGCCCTTCTATTTTGGTGATACGTAGAATTGTACCCCTAGTCTTGGTCTTTGATAGTATAGGGGATGTATGAAACTTATTTATTCCATAGTTTTGGAGCATTGTGTATGGAATGAAAAGAAAGAAAAGAAAATTTTGGACATGTATAAATGTGCAATGTGATGTAATAGAAGTATGACTTCTTTATGTTGATGCTTTCCTTGTGCAACTCTTGTACTCCGTTCCTAGTTGGAACATTATGGATAAGCTTGTGTTGTGACGCCTTGGGCGGGTAGAAAAGACTCTATCCGTTCGGCGGGTCTGGGGCATGCGCCCGTGCGGTTATCCTTTCTACCTAATTGGTGTTAAAGGCCCGGCGGGGCGTGACAGACTGAGGTGGTATCAGAGCGTAGAAACGGTCTAGGTGGACCTAAGAAACCCTAGGATGGAAAAGACCCTAGGAGTGTAGGCTCGTGAGTGACGAGATCTTTGATTGTGGCGAAAGATAAGTGATTGGGTTATGTCCTTATACCTCTAGTTGGAAGTAGAGGTAGATTCGAGGTGTGTCTTATTCTTCACCAAGAGTGTTCGTGTTGGCGGCCGACAACATGAAACCAAGTGACGGGAATAAGAACCCTTGTGTGACTTTCGCCTAGATTGGGTTCACGTTTATTTTCGTGAAACGTTATGTTACAAATGACTTTGGATGTCACGAAATGACCAAAGTCGTTGTGCTTTCAGAAGATAATGGTACGTGGACGGCCTCCTGCGAGGGCTGGGCTCGGAGGATCGAGCGCGGCTCCCGAACAACTCGGGGAGGGCGAGAAATCGGGTCTTCATAATCAGTTGACCGAGTTGATGGGCGTGGTTCGGCGACAGGCCGAAGCCATGCAGCGACAGGAGGAGCAAATTAAGAAGCTCCAGGACGAGATGGCGCAGCAAGCGGCTGCGATTAGGGAGGAGAGGTTGGGAGTACATCCGGCCTCTGCTTCGGCACCGGCCGAGGAGGTGACACCGGCGCCGGCGCCGGCTGTGGCGCCACCGGCATCACCGATTGTAGCCGGTGGGTCGGGTACTCCTATGCCCGACTCCGAGATGGAGGATGCAGAGCGAGAGCGCGCACTTGCGGCTCTCATGAGGTTTAAAAAGTTCAACCCGCCTATCTTTAGCGGGGAGAACGTGGATCCATGGGATGTAGAAACGTGGATCCATGGGATGTAGAAACGTGGATCGACGCATTGGAGACGCTCTTCGAGGATCTCTATACCTTGGAGAGGGACAAGGTGCACCTCGCCGCTCATTGTTTGGAGCGATCGACGAAGGTGTGGTGGAAGGGAGTCCGGCGTGATCGACTCTCTAGCCTTCCGCCACCGACCTGGGAGGAGTTTCGGGGTAAGGTGTTCGCCGCCTACTTCCCCGATAGCGAGAAAAGGAAACTTCAAGAAAGGTTCCGAAAGTTGAAGCAGGGGAACCGCACCGTGCGCGAGTACGAGAGGGAGTTCTCGTACATCATCAATTGTGTACCGCACGTTGTCCGCGGAGAGTTGGACAAGGTCGACTGTTTCGTGCGCGAACTTCGACCGGAGATCTTTCGGGCGGTGCACGCCCTTAAGCTACAGACCTTTCCGGAGGTCTTGGACCGTGCTCTTTGGGTGGAGCACGGGAATGCATGTGCGCGCGAGGAGCGCGAGTCATGGGAGAGAGAAAAAGAAAAAGAAAAGGGAAAGAAGCGACCGGCGGGTGGCTCGGGTGGGCAGTCTAGCTCTAAGCGGCCCCAGAAGCACTCGCAGTCGCAGAACCAATCACGAGGGTCCCGACGGAACCGACCCTCAACCCAGTGCCCGATTTGTAGCGGCCCCCACAACCCTCAGCAATGTGATTATCATGAGGGCCGGTGCTACAAGTGCGGACAGCCGGGTCACATGCGGTACAACTGCCCGATGGATGAGGGCCGAGCACCGTCGTCGGCATTGGCGTTTGCACCACCGAGACAGCTTGCGGGCATCCCACTCGCGGCGATGTCGGTAGGCCGTACACAGCCGCCGAGACCAGTGGAGGGCCAGCGGCCAGCGCCCAGTGGACGGGTATTCGCCTCACAGGTGGAGAAGCCTTCTGCCCAGGATGATGTCGTGGCAGGTATTGTGTTAATTAAAGGCACATTCAATGTAGAGCTTTGTTTGATACTGGTGCATCGCATTCATTCATTGCTCGATCATTTACTATTGCACATGGAATAGAAATTGTAGATGCCACACATACAAGAACTGTGCAAGTACCTGAACACACCTTTTGCGTACATCACGCGTGTGTAGACTGCCCCGTGAGGGTTGAAAACTGGATCATGCCAGCTGACTTGCTGGTGTTAAATCGAATGAACGAGTATGATTTGATCCTAGGAATGGATTGGCTCTCGAGGTATCACGTCACTATTGATTATGAGAGCCGGATAGTGAGGTTTAAAGAACCCGGGCACAAAGAGTTTGTGTACCGTGGTTGCAAGAGTTCGCTCTTTGCGTCAATGGTGTCCACGTCGCAAGCAAGGAAGCTTATTGCTAGTGGTTGCATTGCCTACTTGGCGACAGTAGTGGATGACCGAAAGGAAGTGTTGGGGCTCGAGGACATTCCTATAGTCCAAGAGTTCCCGGATGTGTTTCCGACGGAGTTGCCCGGAATGCCACCGGATCGGGAAATAGAATTCGTGATCGATTTGCTCCCGGGTACGGCACCGATTTATAAGGCCCCGTACAGGATGGCACCCGCGGAGCTAAAGGAATTAAAAGCACAATTACAAGATTTGATGGACAAAGGTTTCGTAAAGCCAAGTGTGTCACCTTGGGGAGCCCCTGTTCTATTTGTGCGAAAAAAGGACGGTTCACTACGGTTATGTGTGGATTACCATGAGTTGAACAAAGTGACCGTCAAGAATAAGTACCCGTTACCCCGAATCGATGACTTGTTCGATTAGTTGCAAGGGACTCGGGTGTATTCAAAGATTGATTTGCAATCCGGTTATCACCAATTGAAGATCAAACTGGAGGATGTGCATAAGACCGTGTTTAGGACGCGGTATGGACATTATGAATTTACGGTTATGCCTTTCGGGCTTACCAATGCCCCGGCAGCGTTCATGGATTTAATGAACCGTGTGTTCAAACCACTATTGGATTAATTTGTGGTTGTGTTCATAGATGATATTCTTGTCTACTCTCGGAGTGAAGAGGAACATAATGAGCACCTAAGGATTGTGCTTCAAGTTCTTCGAGAGAACAATTTATTCGCCAAGTTGAAGAAGTGCGAATTTTGGATTCGTGAGGTCGCTTTCTTGGGTCATGTGATCTCCGCGGGAGGAGTATCGGTGGACCCTATGAAAGTTGAGGCAATCAAGGATTGGCCTCGCCTGACAAATATCACGGAAATACGAAGCTTTTTGGGTCTTGCGGGGTACTATCGGCGGTTCGTGGAGGGATTTTCAAAAATCTCCGGTCCACTAACGCGTCTTACCCGCAAGGGAGCCAAATATGTTTGGAGCGAGGAATGCGACCAAAGCTTTAAGGAGCTAAAGGAAAGGTTGACTTCGGCTCCGGTTCTCGCCTTGCCGATTGCCGGGGAGGGCTTTGTGGTGTATAGTGATGCATCACGGCGTGGTCTTGGATGTGTGCTTATGCAAAGAGGACAAGTGATAGCATATGCCTCTCGACAGTTGAAGAGCTATGAGCAGAATTACCCCACCCACGACCTAGAGCTTGCAGCAGTGGTCTTCGCGCTTAAGTTGTGGAGACACTACTTATACGAGGAGCATTATGAGGTGTACACCGGATCATAAAAGCTTAAAGTATTTATTCACTCAAAAGGAGTTGAACTTAAGACAGCGGAGATGGTTGGAGTTGATAAAGGATTACGACTTAACCATCTTGTACCACCCCGATAGAGCCAATGTGGTGGCCGATGCGCTCAGTAGGAAATCCGTGGAGAACTTCGCAATTGAGATGACGGGACAAATACCGTTAATGAAGGAAATGGGCCGGTTTGACTTGGAGATCGTGGCCCCGGGCGTCCCCGCTAGACTCATGAATCTCGATGAGTGGCCGACCTTGTTGGAGCAAATAAAAGAAAAGCAATCCGGTGATCCGGAACTCCAAAAGGTGCGGAGTGCTATCGAGAGCGGGCGCGCCGGTGAGTCTCATGTAGACTCGAAGGGCGCAATTCGATTCCGAAATCGAGTGTGCGTACCAAAAGTTGAGAACATTCGTAGGGAGATCTTGAAAGAAGCTCATACTTTTCCCTATGCGATTCACCCGGGCGGCACCAAAATGTACAAGGATCTTAAATTACATTATTGGTGGCCTGGGATGAAACTTGATGTTGGACGCTTTGTGGCACAATGCTTAGTATGCCAACAGGTGAAGGCCGAGCGTCGCTTTCCGGCGAAAAAATTGCAAGGGTTGCCCATTCCAGTTTGGAAGTGGGAGAACATAGCAATGGACTTCGTTGTGGGCCTACCTCGATCGCAAGGTGGCCACGACGCGATTTGGGTGGTGGTGGATCGTTTGTCAAAGTCGGCACACTTTTTGCCAATCCACACCACTTGGTCGGGAGACAAGTTAGCACAAGTCTACCTGGACGAGATTATGCGGTTGCACGGGGTCCCGACCTCGATAGTTTCAGATCGAGATCCCCGTTTCACATCGCATTTTTGGAAAAGCTTGCAAGAAGCTTTGGGTACACGGCTCGATTTCAGTTCAGCATTTCATCCTCAAACTGACGGTCAATCGGAAAGGACAATTCAGATTTTGGAGGATATGCTGCGAGCGTGTGTGTTGGACTTCAAGGGTGCATGACCTACTCATTTGCCGATGGCTGAATTTGCTTACAATAATAGCTACCAATCTAGCATCGGTATGGCACCTTTTGAGGCCTTGTATGGAAGGAAATGCCGCTCACCTATTCATTAGAGTGAAGTCGGCGAAAAGAGGGTCTTAGGACTGGATGTGTTGCGTGAAGCGGAGGAAAAGGTCCGCTTGGCATGTGAACGCTTGTCGACGGTGCAATCCAGACAAAAGAGTTATGCGGATCGACGTCGACGAGATTTGGAATTCGCGGTAAGAGACCGCGTCTTCTTGAAAGTATCACCTATGAGAGGGGTGAAGCGATTTGGTGTTCGGGGTAAGTTGAGTCCCCGTTACATTGGACCTTATGAGGTTTTGGAGCGTGTGGGATCCGTGGCATATCGGCTAGCTTTGCCGCCAAAACTTGCGGGGATACACAATGTGTTCCATGTATCGACGCTCCGTAAGTACATGTATGATCCGGCGCACGTCCTCGAGTATGTGCCTATGGAGCTTCATGAGGATATGACTTATGAGGAGTTTCCCTTGTGTATCATGGATCGCGAGGTGAAAAGTTTGAGGAACCGTGAGATTCCTTATGTAAAGGTACAATGGACGAATCACGGTGAGCGCGAAGCTACGTGGGAATTGGAAAGCTCAATAAGGGAGCGGTTTCCTTACCTCTTCGCTGAGTCCAGCTGAGGTAAGATTTAGTTTCGCAGCCGAAACTCTCTTTAAGGGGGGAGGAATGTAGTACACTGAATTTCAGTGCATCGTACCAAACTTCTACAAATTGTGGAGTTCCGGTGGAAAAATAGCAAGAGAGGCTATATGTGAGGCTTCAGCCAAGTTTGGGACTTGTGAGAAGTGTTTTCGGCGCAAATGAGGCGCGAAAACGGACTTCGAAAAGTTAAAACTGCTGAACTTGTGAAGTCAGTACCGGTATGTGATGAGGTATACCGGAATGCCATGGTTGAAACCGAAAACCCAGCTCTCGGGTTTTACGAAATTCTCCGGGGAATACCGGGACTATCACCGTATACCAGTATGTGATGAGGTATACCGGAATGCGATGGTCGAAACAGTAAACCCAGCTCTCGGGTTCTGCGGAATCCTTCGAGGTATACCGGAACTAACACCCGTATACCGGTATGCACATGTACATACCGGTATACAGTGTTACGAAAATCCAGTTTTGGGCTGGTTGTTGTGTTGCTTGTGGAGAGGACAAAATGGTCTTTTCACATGTATTGGGGGTGTATGAAGGGCTGAGACCTTCTCCCCTTCTCATTGTCTTCCTCTCCACTTCTCCTCTCCATCTCCTTCACTTTCTCTCTCTAGAGATCTCTCCAAAACTTGGAGAAAATGGTGGATTGATCTTGGAAAAGGCTTCCAAAGGAGAAAAGAAGCTTCTTGGTGCAAGAAGAAGCTTGGGGAACTCGTGATTAAGATTAGTTCCTCACGTTTTGGGTTCAAATCTTGGATTTAATCCTTTGAAATGAGGTTTTTGGGAACCCTAGGCAATCTAAAACACAAAATGTGGAGATTGGCCAAGAAATTTTGTGGTTCTACATGCATGCATGTGAAACCTAGGTTAAATGAGGGTTTTTGCCTTGGGAGGTTCTAAAAATATTTGGACCTTCGGGAATTGCAATTGAGGCATTGGAAATTATGTTAGAACACTTGATTTCGTGTATTGAGTTGAATTAAGGGTTCGTAACGAGTAACGAACCATTTTCTTGTAGAAGCTTGGGTTGAAATAAGAACTCAAGGCTTGGAGACTTAGGAGCTTGAAGAATACAAAAATTTAGAAGCTCTTGAGGTGGGTTTGTGTTTACCGAAGTGATTAGGTCACTTCCATGTCTAGGGTAAATATCCATTTAAAGATAAAATGGTATGTGTTGTGAACCCTATAATTTGCATGTTGACAAAGGTAAAATCATGATAGATAGAGCAATGAGCTCCTATTGCATGATATAGAATTCAAGTATAATTCAATTATCTATATTTGTTGCATGGTTGCATGTATGATTAAACCTAGTGTCATTGAATATAGGTTGGAACATGTGAGAATAGAACCAAGTGTTATTGAACATAGGTTGGAACATGTGAGAATAGAACCTAGTGTTATTGAACATAGGTTGGAACATGTGAGAATGAAACCTAGTGTTATTGAACATAGGTTGGACATGAGATTGGAACCTAGAGTCATGGAACCTAGGTTGAGAATGAGAAAGTAAACCTAGTGTCATTGAACATAGGTGAGACTTAGTGACTTGAACCTAAGGTCATGAGACTTAGGTTGGCAAGTGAAAAATGTGAACAACGGGATGTGCGACGATTTTGCTATCCCGGATAGGCGACGATTTCGCTACCATGCCATGAGTTGGTGGTGTTGACACGGGATGTGCGACGATTTTGCTATCCCGGGTATGCGACGATTTCGCTACTATGCCATGAGTTGGCGGTGTCGAAATGGGATGTGCGACGAGGTTGCTATCCCGGATATGCGACGAGTTCGCTACCCATGTCATGTGATGGCGGTGTTGAGATGGGGTATGCGACGATTTTGCTATCCCGAGTATGCGACGAGTTCGCTACTCGAACTAGGAGGTGGCGAGTTCACTCCTTGAATGTTGGAACCCTTTTGGTGAGACGGCGATTCCGAAACCATAAGTAAATGACAAGTAATTGAACTTAGTCAATGTGAGATATAGGATGAAACCTAGGAGAGAATGATAATTTACATTTCATTTGGTTGCATCCTTTATGTTTATTTACAAGCATGTAAATATTTCTTGCATAATTATTTGTGATCTAACTTATGCATATGGTGTTTCTTTGGACCTGGTGGGTCGAGCTTCTCTCTTGGGTGACCTTACCCACTGGGAACTATGTTTATAGTTCTCACCCCACGTTTTTCAGGTCCTTCCGCGAGTGAGGCGGCGGAGCGAGGCAAGGGTTTAGCTCTCTAGATAGTGGCCCTTCCATTTTGGTGATACGTAGAATTGTACCCCTAGTTTTGGACTTTGATAGTATAGGGGATTTCCATTACATGTATGAAACTTATGTATTCCATAGTTTTGGAACATGGTGTATGGAATGAAAAGAAAGAAAAGAAAATTTTGGACATGTATAAATGTGCAATGTGATGTAATAGAAGTAGGACTTCTTTATGTTGATGCTTTCCTTGTGCAACTCTTGTACTCCGTTCCTAGTTGGAACATTGTGGATAAGCTTGTGTTGTGACGCCTTGGGCGGGTAGAAATGACTCTATCCGTTCGGCGGGTCTGGGGCATGCGCCCGTGCGGTTATCCTTTCCACCTAGTTGGTGTTAAAGGCCCGGCGGGGCGTGACAATAATAATCATTACGGATAAGAATAAATCTTGGTTTAAATTTATCCTTTTCTTAATTGATTAGATCGATCAAATCCTAATTTGATTCGACTTGAACTTTATCCTAATTTGATCATATCAAATTAATAATGCAATATTTACACATAAGTCCTCTTATTATTTACTAACTATTAGTAAGTCCTCTCTTGTAATATTTACACTTTAATACCACTAATTTGTAATAATTACAAATTAGTCCAATTATCAATATATTGACAATTAGGTCCTCTGGCAATTCAAAAATTACTATCTAGCTATCCGATCAGTCACAACCTCTTATGTGTGTGACCCCATAGGTTCTATTCTATCTGGTAGTGAGATATATTCTGATTATTATCAACAATATCACTGAAACTCTTTTCAGTGGGTCGGAACAATTCCAACTCAGCCCAATGAAAATTATCGATCATCCAGATAATTCTCATAAGTCTCACAATCCACCAGTGACGCCTAGCAGCATGTAGTGGCATTCCAGTAGAATGGAATACTGAACCTCTTGGTGCAGTTACCGTGTGATACAGTCCTTCTATCATGAGTCCCGAATAGACGGAGGTCATGGAACAACTCGTCAAATCCCATCATCTGTCATATGTCAAATTTATTCGACTCGAGTTTCTAATATCGGAAACCCTTTTCGGTATTTATCCTGCCTTGGCCAAGGTCTTGTAAACTCGGTCTCATAAATCACATAGGACTAACGCCCCTATCTATCAAGGGAGATAGATTCCATATAGGTGCACACCCTATTCCTACAACGAACCTACTGCAGCCAACATGCACCGCAAGGACCCGAATGGCTAGGGACCAAGTATATGTACAGTCAAACTACAGTAACCTCATTGTGAATAGCCGAGGCACCGCAGGTCAAAGGACCAGTCACACTACTGCAACATTGAGTAAGTCACTGACGAGTGAGTAGACATCCAAGTGACTTCTCGCGTTGGTCACGCTCGGTACCCTTGTTCTCTAACAACCACCTGCACATTGGCTCCAGTGTCTCCACACTGTTGACTCGAGACTCATCTACCCAAAAGGGAAGCGACCTGTGCACCAATCTTATTGGATCAATCACCGTCCCCACGATAATCCATCGATTGGGAGCATTTAGGAATTAACCATCAATGACACATGTCTCAAATTCTCAACTCTTGAGAATACATGTCATCATCTTATTAATTCCTTGGACGATTCATGGACACATACACAACATGAATGGAAATAAGAACCCATATTTATTCATAATATTTGAAGTCAAATACAAATTTATGTCCTAAAAAGAATACATGTGTCGGCCTGATTGGCTTCTAGGGCATACATCTAACATGTAGAACATTCTAGCTATTTCACTATGTAATTGTTCACAAGCTTGTAAATTAAATGCTTTTTCCAAAGGCGTGTACCCATTGCCTTTTCTCCTCTTTGAAGGAAAACTATCCAGTGAAATAATATTACTACCGCTTGATGATTCTTTTTGACTTAAAAATGGTGATAACGGTATGGATTTTGATTTTGTATTTTTTGCTCTAAGTTCAGCTTCCTCATTTTCTTTTTTTAATTCATTAAGACGTTGTGGGGTTATTTTTGCACATCCGCGAATTCCTTGACCGGAAACTTTTAACTAGTGAGCTTTAACTCTTGAATATGATCCTGTAAAAATCATATTACAAAAGTTACATTTGAGTGAACAATTTTCTCCTCCTTCCACCCTATCAAGTTTACTAACATAACCCCATAAAAGTTTATCTGTTTCACTTTAATCCACGGAATGTACCAAATTCTCATTACTTGATGCCATAATCCTACAACATTGAGGAAAAAAAATATATAGACATTAAAAAAATAATAGTTAATCTTAATTTTAATACGAATATAAAAAGAATTAAAATAAAGAGAAACTATAACCCTAATTAAAAATAATCTTAATGTAAAAGTAAATTCTAATTCAAAAAAATTATAATACTAATGCAAAAAAGAGATAGAGAAAGAGAATACCTTTAGACGTTAGAGGCTTTGTTCAAGAGAAACTTAGCAGAGATTAAAGATAAAATAGATAATTTTTTTTGTTAGGAGTAGAACTATATAATTTTTGTTCCCATACTTTTATGAAAATTTATGTAGAATGTAATATAAAACGTAACAACTTTAAGTCCAAATAATTCTATTTAATAATTTTCACATTTACTCCAATATGAAAAATTGCATAATTTATGAAAAAAGGGGTCCTAAGGTCTTGAAAGTTTTAATTTGGTAGAAAAAATTGCAGCTAACAGAGGACCACTGCAAAATTTGAAAATATCCGCCGGGGGAGGGGGGGGACAATGCGGAAATCAAATAAACAAAACACTTGCAAGTTATATAAGAAAGGGAACAAGAAGTAAATAATTTTTTTTTTAACTGCAAATAAGTCTTCATTCCTTTTTTTTAATACAAAATATAATACAATTGTTAATAAAAGCATATTATTGGATACATTTTAATGTGAGCAACTAAAAGAAGAACTCCACCCTTTTTTTGCTTCTTTCTTGCTCTCGAAGCAATCGGAGTGACTGGATTTCAACCTCGGCTTCGGAGGCGGCGGCGACGGACACGACGGCTTGGGGTGACGACAGCAGTGGGTGCGACGGCAGCGGCGGACGCGGCGGGATTGGCGGCTAGGGCGGCTTCAGTGGCGGATGCGGCGGTGGCGTTGACAACGGTGGACACGATAGCGTCGGCAGCTTGGGCGTCGACCACATTGACAGAAAAAGAAGAATGACCACAGCTTCTCTCTTTTAATTTTTTTTGGCACTGTGTCCTCCTCTTCTTCTACTTTCTTTTTTTTCCCCACTTACTTGCCTTTACCTTCTTCTTGCTGAGTTTGTTGGCATGGGTGTTTCCTTGTTGCTCTTTTATAGGCGTTCGATAGCCAAATCTTTCGAGATTATAGTGATGATTGTGTGAGATCTCTATGAATCTAAAGGGATCTAAAAGAGAGAGAGGATCGAGGAGAAAGATAGAGTGCTCTTTAGGGAAGAGGAAGAGGCAAGTGCCCCTTAGGGAAGACGACGAGGCATGCATAGGAGGGAGAGAGAGAGAGGGTTAACAGAAGCACGCCACGTGGCTTCTAGGAGTGACAAATAGTGTATTGTATAGATCTTTAAAAATTGGCTAAATTACAGAAAACCCCCCTGTCAATACCCACTTTTTCACTTTTTCCCCTTGACTTTTGAAAACCTACATTTTGCCCCCTCATAAAATAAAAAATGTTCACTTCGGCCCCTACCGTCAGTGTTCCGTTAGGGCTCCCTTTATTTTTTATTATTATATATTTTTTATACCCAAAATACCCTTAAAACTCTCATCTCGGATGCCCTCTTCCCTCCCCAACCTCGCCCATGTCGATCGCGCCGCCTCGCCCTCCTCCGCTGCCTCCTCCTCGCCCACTCCTCTGTCTGTGCCCATACCCACGCCCTTGCCATCCTCCGCGGCCTCGCCCTCACCCTCACCCTCGCCCCCATCTCCGTTTAAGCCCACCCCGATCTCTTCCCTACCATCGCCGAAAAGGAGGGCAGTAAAGGTGCATGAGGAGTAGGAAAAGCAGGTAGAGAAAATGGAGTCGAAGCTGGGTTCAAGGGAGGCGCGACGGAGGGAGGAGAAGCTATGGATGAGAAAGATAGGAGAGAAGACGAAGAGGATGAGGGGCAATTTGGTCATTTTGTCATTAGACTTAACACCATACCCCAGTGTGAAAAAATTTCATTTTATGAGGGGGCGAAATGTAGGTTTTCAAAAGTCAAGGGGGAAAGTGAAAAAGTGGGTATTGACAAGGGGGTTTTCTGTAATTTAGCCTTAAAAATTTTAAATTTTCATTCTAATATTTTTATTTATTTCATTTAAATCAATTAGTAACTCTTTAATTTTAAAATTTAAATCAATCATTTATCTTTACAGATTTTATTAGTATACTTTATATAATTCATAAAACTATAAATTCATGAAAGTAAATATTTGGTCAAAATTGTATATTAGAAGAGCCATCAAATTATTTAATTCAGACAAAATGAAAGGTAGGATATTAAATTAATATTTTGTAATGTTTAGGGTTTAGGGTTTTCATTTTTCGCCTTTTCCAAGAGAGAACAAAAACTTTGGCTAAAAAATCGCAGCTCACATAAGAGAGAAGAGAGAGTCTGGCTACTTCTCTTATGAGTACGATCGCATTCGTACTCATAAGTCGTTTTCGATGATAGAGCTTCTGAATCGACAATCCATATCATTAATATTATCTAGAGCATTTGAGTTCTAGAAATCAAATTTCATAAATTTTTTCGACATCATTTAACTTACAATCAAAAGATCTCAAAATTAACAATTTTCAATAGCCAGTATGGGATAGTTGCTAGTTTAATGGTGTAAAAGAATCAAAATCGGTTGAATTTTTGATAGAAAATTATATTCACTATCTTGATAAAGATCAATAACTCTGATCTTAAATTGAAGTATCCGATCCTCTATTTTTAGGAAGTCGCTCGATTTTGATCGTTCATTTTATGCCCGCTTCATAGACTTTATTATAATTTCGAAAATTTACAAAATTTATTTTCTAGAATTTCAAATGCGCTAGATTATATTTAACGGGATGGATAATCAATTCGGAAGCTCTATCACCGAAAACAACTTATGAGTACAAAGAGCTCTACACTAAGAGAATAGTAGCCCTACTCTCATTCTCTCTCTGTCATGCCCCGTCGGGCCTTTAACACCAACTAGGTGGAAAGGATAACTGCACGGGCACATGCCCCAGACCTGCCGAACGGATAGAGTCTCCTCTACCCGCCCAAGGCGCCACAACACAAGCATATCCACGATGTTCCAACTAGGAACGGAGTACAAGAGTTGCACAAGAAAAACATCAACATAATGAAGTTCTACTTCTATTACATCACATTTGCACATTTATACATGTCCAATTTTTTCTTTTCTTTTATTTCTATTCCATACATAAAGTTCCAAAACTATGGAATTTACAAGTTGCATACATTTAATAAAAACCCCTATGCTATCATTATCCAAAACTAGGGGTACAACTCTATGTAACGCCAAAATGGAAAGACCGCTATCTACAGAGCCAAACCCTTGCCTTGCTCCGCCACCTCACTCGCGGAAGGACCTGAAAAACATGGGGTGAGAACTATAAATATAGTTCCCAGTGGGTAAGGCCATCCAAGAGAGAAGCTCGACCCACCAGGTCCAAAGAAATACCATAAGCATAAGTTAGATCACAAATAACTATGCAAACACATATTTACATGCTTGTAAATAAACATAAAGGATGCAACCAATTAAAATGTCAACTTTCATTTTCTCCTTGGTTCATCCTATATCTCGCATTGACCAAGTTCAACTACTTGTCATTTATTTATGGTATCGGAGTCGCCGCATCACCATAATGGTTCTCAACCAAAGCGGAATCGCCGCAAGCGTTGGGCACCGGGCAATGGAATCGCCATCCCCATCATGGTCCCAACTTCCAAGGAGTGAAATCGTCATCTCCTTGTTCGGGTAGCGAAATCGTCGCATACCCGGGATAGCGAAATCGTCGCGTACCCCATTCCATCACCGCCATCACGTGGCACGGGTAGCGAAATCGTCGCGTACCCAGGATAGCGAAATCGTCGCGTATCCCAATCCATCACCGCCATCACTTGGCACGGGTAGGGAAATCGTCGCGTACCCGGGATAGCGAAATCGTCGCATATCCCAATCCGTCACCGCCAACACGTGGCACGGGTAGCGAAATCGTCGCGTACCCGGGATAACGAAATCGTCGCGTACCCCAATGTTCACATTTCACACTTGCCAACCTAAGTCCAATGGCCCTAGGTTCAAGTCACCAAGTCTCACCTATGTTCAATGACACAAGGTTTACTTTACATTCTCAACCTAGGTTCCATGACACTAGGTTCCAATCTCATGTTCCAACCTATGTTCAATGACACTAGGTTTACTTTACATTCTCAACCTAGGTTCCATGACACTAGGTTCCAATCTCATGTTCCAACCTATGTTCAATGACACTAGGTTCCAATCTCATGTTCCAACCTATGTTCAATGATACTAAGTTCTATTTGCACTTTTCAACCTATGTTCCTCAACACTAGGTTCTAATTCATACATGCAAGCACATAACAAGTATAAATAATAAGGATATACTTGAATTCATTAACATGCAAGATGAGCCCATGGCTCAATTTATCATGATTCTCATTTTGCCAACATGCAAATTCTAGGGTTACACACTTTCACACCATTTTATTTTCAAATGGTTATTTACCCTAGACATGAAAGTGACCTAATCACTTCGGTAAACACAAACCCACCTCAAGAGCTTTCAATTTCTTGAATTCTTTGAGCTCCTAAGTCTCCAAGCCTTGAGTTCTTGCTTCAACCCAAGCTTCTACAAGAAAATGGTTCGTTACTCATTACGAACCCATAAATAAACTCGATGCTAGAAATCAATTGTTCTAACATGATTTCCTATGCCTCAATTGTAATTCCTAAAAGTCCAAATATTTTTAGAACCTCCCATTGCAAAAATCCTCATTTCACCTAGGTTTCACATGCATGCATGTAGAACCCCAAAATTTCTTGGCCAATCTCCACGTTTTGTGGTTTAGATTGCCTAGGGTTTCCAAAAACTTCAAAATACTAGATCAATTCCAAGGTTTGAACCCAAATCATGAGGAACTCACCTTAGCCACAAGTTTCCCAAGCTCCTACTTGCACCAAGAAGCCTCTTCTCCACTTTGGAAACCTTTTCCAAGCTCAATCCACTCTTTTCTCCAAGCTTTGGAGAGATCTCTAGAGAGAGAAAGTGAGAGAGATGGAGAGGAGACGTAGAGGAGGAAGAGGACTGAGAAGGGAAGGGTGTCCCTGCCTTTCTAACACCCCCTCGAGTGTGAAAAGACCTATTTGCCCCCCTCACACATCAACACATACAGCCAGCCAAAGCTGGCATTTCGCAACACTGCATTCCGGTACCCACTCTGGCGTACCGGTATACGGGTGTTAGTTCCGGTATGCCACGAGGAATTCCGCAAAACACGAGAGCTGGATTTCCAGATTCTACCCTCGCATTCCGGTATGTCACACTCTATACCAGTACTAATCGCTTCAGTACCGGTATGGACACATTCATACCGAAATCCACTGCAGACTAGTTTGGCAGTTTTGACTTTTCGACGTTCGTTTTCGCGCCTCGTTTGCGCCGAAAACACTCGTACAAGCCCCAAACTTGGCCGAAGCCACTTACATAGCCTCTCATGCCACTTTCCCACCAAAACTCCACAATTTGTAGAAGTTCGGTACGACACACTGAAGTTCAGTGTACTACATTCCTCCCCCCTTAAAGAGAGTTTCGGCCACGAAACTAAATCATAACTCAGCTGGACTCAGCGAAGAGGTAAGGAAACCGCTCCTTCATTGAGCTTTTCAATTCCCAAGTAGCTTCACGCTCTTCGTGATTCGTCCATTGTACCTTTACATAAGGAATTTTACGGTTCCTCAAAATTTTCACCTCGCGATCCATGATACACAAGGGAAATTCCTCGTAAGTCATATCCTCATGAAGCTCCATAGGCACATACTCGAGGACGTGCGCCGGGTTATACACATACTTGCGGAGCGTCGATACATGAAACACATTGTGTATCCCCGCAAGTTTTGGCGGCAAGGCTAGCCGATATGCCAAAGATCCCACGCGCTCCAAAACCTCATAAGGTCCAATGTAACGGGGACTCAACTTTTCCCGAACACCAAATCGCTTTACCCCTCTCATGGGCGATACTTTCAAGAAGACGCGGTCTCCTACCGTGAATTTCAAATCTCGTCGACGCCTATCCGCATAGCTCTTTTGCCTGGATTGCGCCGTCGATAAGCGTTCACGTGCCAAGCGGACCTTTTCCTCCGCTTCACGCAACACATCCGGTCGTAAGACCCTTCTTTCACCGACCTCGCTCAAATGAATAGGAGAACGGTATTTTCTTCCATACAAGGCCTCAAACGGTGCCATACCGATGCTAGATTGATAGCTATTGTTATAAGCGAACTCAGCCATCGGTAAATGAGTAGGCCATGCACCCTTGAAGTCCAACACACACGCTCGCAGCATATCCTCCAAAATATGAATTGTCCTCTCTGATTGACCGTCAGTTTGAGGATAGAATGTCGAACTAAAATCGAGTCGTGTACCCAAAGCCTCTTGCAAGCTTTTTCAAAAATGCGATGTAAAACGGGGATCTCGATCTGAAACTATCGAGGTCGGGACCCCGTGCAACCGCATAATTTCGTCAAGGTAGACTTGTGCTAATTTGTCTCCCGACCAAGTGGTGTGGATTGGCAAAAAGTGTGCCGACTTTGTCAAACGATCCACCACCACCCAAATCGCGTCGTAGCCACCATGCGATCGAGGTAAGCCCACAACAAAATCCATTGCTATATTCTCCCACTTCCAAACTGGAATGGGCAACCCTTGCAGTTTTCCCGCTGGAAAGCGACGCTCGGCCTTCACCTGTTGGCATACTAAACATTGTGTCACGAAGCGTCCAACATCAAGCTTCATCCCCGGTCACCAATAATGCAATTTAAGATCCTTATACATTTTGATGCCGCCCGGGTGAATCGCATAGGGAGATGTGTGAGCTTCTTTCAAGATCTCCCCACGAATGTCCTCGACTTTAGGCACGCACAATCGATTTCGAAATCGAAGGGCGCCCTTTAAATCCATATGAAAATCACCGGCGCGCCCGCTCTCGACAGCATTCCGCACCTTTTGGAGTTCCGGATCTCCGGATCGCTTTTCCTTTATTTGCTCCAACAAGGTCGGCCAAACCTCGAGATTCATAAGTGTGGCGGGGACGCCCGGGGCCACGATTTCCATGTCGAACCGGCCCATTTCCTTGATCACCGGCATTTGTCCCGTCATCTCAATTGCGAAGTTCTCCACGAATTTTCGACTGAGCGCATCGGCCACCACATTGGCTCTACCGGGGTGTACAAGATGGTTAAGTCGTAATCCTTTATCAACTCCAACCATCTCCGTTGCCTCAAGTTCAACTCCTTCTGAGTGAATAAGTCCTTTAAACTTTTATGGTCCGTGTACACTTCACAATGTTTCCCGTACAAGTAGTGTCTCCACAACTTAAGCGCGAAGACCACCGCTGCAAGCTCTAGATCGTGGGTGGGGTAGTTCTGCTCATAGCTCTTCAGCTGACGAGAGGCATATGCTATCACTTGTCCTCTTTGCATAAGCACACACCCAAGACCGCCCCGTGATGCATCACTATACACCACAAAGCTCTCCCCCGCAACCGGCAAGGCGAGAACCGGAGCCAAAGTCAACCTTTCCTTTAGCTCCCTAAAGCTTTGGTCGCATTCCTCGCTCCAAACATATTTGGCTCCCTTGCGGATAAGGCGCGTTAATGGACCGGAGATTTTTGAAAATCCCTCCACGAACCGCCGATAGTACCCCGCAAGACCCAAAAAGCTTCGCACTTTCGTGACATTGGTCGGGCGAGGCCAATCCCTGATTGCCTCAACTTTCTTAGGGTCCACCGATACTCCGCCCGCGAAAATCACATGACCTAAGAAAGCGACCTCACGAATCCAAAATTCGCACTTCTTTAACTTGACGAACAACTTGTTCTCTCGAAGAACCTGGAGCACAATCCTTTGATGCTCTTTATGTTCCTCTTCACTCCGAGAGTACACAAGGATGTCATCTATGAACACCACCACAAATCGATCTAGTAGTAGTTTGAATACACGGTTCATTAAATCCATGAACGCTGCCGGGGCATTGGTAAGCCCGAAAGGCATAACCGTAAATTCATAGTGTCCATACCGCATCCTAAACGCGGTCTTATGCACATCCTCCGATTTAATCTTCAATTGGTGATAACCGAATTGCAAATCAATCTTTGAATACACCCGAGACCCTTGCAACTGATCAAATAAGTCATCAATACGGGGCAACGGGTATTTGTTCTTGACAGTTACTTTATTCAACTCACGGTAATCCACACATAACCGCAGTGAACCGTCCTTCTTCCGCACAAATAGAACAGGGGCTTCCCAAGGTGACACACTTGGCTTTACGAAACCCTTGTCCAACAAGTCTTGTAATTGTGCTTTCAATTCCTTTAGCTCCGCGGGTGCCATCCTGTACAGGGCCTTAGAAATCGGCACCGTACCCGGGAGCAAATCGATCACGAATTCTATTTCCCGATCCGGAGGCATTCCGGGAAACTCCGCCGGAAATACATCCGGGAACTCTTGGACTACAGGAATGTCCTCGAGTCCCAACACCTCCTTTCGGTCATCCATTACCGTCGCTAAGTAAGCAATGCAACCACTAGCAATGAGCTTTCTTGCTTGTGACGTGGACACCATTGATGCAAAGAGCGAACTCTTGCACCCACAGTACACGAACTCCTTGTGCTCGGGTTCTCTAAACCTCACTATCTGGCTCTCACAATCTATAGTAGCGTGATATCTCGAGAGGCAATCCATTCCTAGGATTAAGTCATATTCATTCATTCGATTCAACACCAGCAAATCAGCTGGCATGATTCAGTTTTCAATCCTCACTGGACAATTTACACACGCTTGATGTACACAAAAAGGTGTGTTCTGGCACTTGCACTGTTCTTGCATGCGTGGCTTCTATAATTTTTATTTCATGTGCAATAGCAAATGATCGAGCAATGAATGAATGCGATGCTCCAGTATCAAACAAAGCTCTACATCGAATGCCATTAATCAACACAATACTTGCCACGACATCCTCTGGGGCAGAAAGTTCCTCCACCTGCGAGGCGAACACCCGTCCACTGGGCACCGGCCGCTGGCCCTCAACTGGTCTCGGTGGCGGTGTACGGCCTGCCGACATCGCCACGGCTGGGATGCCCGCAAGCTGTCTCGGCGATGCAAATGCCGATGCCGACGATGGTGCCCGGCTATCATCCATCGGGCAATTGAACCGCATGTGTTCCGGCTGTCCGCATTTGTAGCACCGGCCCTCACGGTAATCACACTGCTGAGGGTTGTGAGGGCCGCTACAAATCGGGCACCGGCCCAAGGGTCGATTCTGCTGAGACCCTCGAGATTGATTCTGCGACTGCGAGTGCTTCGGGGGTCGCTTAGAGCTAGACTGACCACCCGAGCCACCCGCCGGACGCTTCTTTCCTTTCTCCTTATCCTTTTCCTTCTCTCTTTCTCGAGATTCGCGCTCCTCGCGCGCACATGCATTCCCGTGCTCCACCCAGAGGGCACAATCCAAGACCTCTGCAAAGGTCTGCAACTTGAAGGCGTGAACCGCCCGAAAGATCTCCGGTCGAAGTCCGCGCACGAAGCAGTCGACCTTCTCCAATTCTCCGCGGACAACGTGCGGTACACAGTTAATGATATACGAGAATTCCCTCTCGTACTCACGCACGGTGCGGTTCTCATGCTTCAACTTCCGAAACTTTTTTTGAAGTTTCCTCTTCTCACTATCGGGGAAGTAGGCGGCGAACACCATACCCCGAAATTCCTCCCAAGTCGGTGGCGGAAGGCTAGAGAGTCGATCACTCCTGACTCCCTTCCACCACACCTTCGCCAATCGCTCTAAACAATGAGCGGCGAGGTGCACCTTGTCCCTCTCCAAGGTACATAAATCCTCGAAGAGCGTCTCGATGGCATCGATCCACGTCTCCACGTCCTATGGATCCACGTTCTCCCCGTTAAAGATAGGCGGGTTGAACTTCTTGAACGTCATGAGAGCCGCAAGTGCGCGCTCTCTCTCCGCCTCCCCTGCCGCGGGATCGGGCATAGGAGCACCCGACCCATCGGTCGCAGTCGGTGCTGCGGGTGGCGCCACAGCCGGCGCCGGTGCCACTCCCTCGGCCGGTGCCGAAGCAGAGGCCGGAGGTGCTCCCGATCTCTCCTCCCTAATCGCAGCCGCTTGCTGCGCTATCTCGTCCTGGAGCTTCTTAATTTGCTCCTCCTGTCGCTGCTTGATTTCGGCCTATCGCCGAACCACGCCCATCACTCGGTCAACTGGTCATGAAGACCCGAGTTCTCGCCCTCCCCGAGTTGTTCGGGAGCCGCGCTCGATCCTCCGAGCCCAGCCCTCGTAGGAGGCCGTCCACGTACCATTATCTCCTGAAAACACAACGACTTTGGTCATTTCGTGACATTCAAAGTTATTTACGACACAACATTTTACGAACATAAACGTGAACCCAATCTAGGCGAAAGTCACACAAGGGCTCTTATTCCCCTCACTTGGTTTCATGTTGTCGGCCGCCAACATGAACTCTCTTGGTGAAGAATAAGACACACCTCGAATCTACCTCTACTTCCAACTAGAGGTATAAGGACATAACCCAATCACTTATCTTTCGCCACAATCAAAGATCTCGTCACTCACGAGCCTATACTCCTAGGGTCTTTTCCATCCTAGGATTTCTTAGGTCCACCTAGACCGTTTCTATGCTCTGATACCATCTTAGTCTGTCACGCCCCGTCGGGCCTTTAACACCAACAAGGTGGAAAGGATAACCGCACGGGCGCATACCCCAGACCCGCCGAACGGATAGAGTCTCCTCTACCCGCCCAAGGCGCCACAACACAAGCATATCCACGTTGTTCCAACTAGGAACGGAGTACAAGAGTTGCACAAGGAAAGCATCAACATAATGAAGTTCTACTTCTATTACATCACATTTGCACATTTATACATGTCCAATTTTTCTTTTCTTTCATTTCTATTCCATACATCAAGTTTCAAAACTATGGAATTTACAAGTTGCATATATTTAATAAAAATCCCTATGCTATCATTATCCAAAACTAGGGGTACAACTCTATGTAACGCCAAAATGGAAGGGCCGCTATCTACAGAGCCAAACCCTTGCCTCGCTTCGCCGCCTCACTCGCGGAAGGACCTGAAAAATATAGGGTGAGAACTATAAACATAGTTCCCAGTGGGTAAGGCCACCCAAGAGAGAAGCTCGACCCACCAGGTCCAAAGAAACACCATAAGCATAAGTTAGATCACAAATAACTATGCAAACACATATTTACATGCTTGTAAATCAACATAAAGGATGCAACCAATTAAAATGTCAACTTTTATTTTCTCCTAGGTTCATCCTATATCTCGCATTGACCAAGTTCAACTACTTGTCATTTATTTATGGTATCGGAGTCGCCGCATCACCATAATGGTTCTCAACCAAAGCGGAATCGCCGCAAGCGTTGGGCACCGGGCAATAGAATCGCCATCCCCATCATGGTCCCAACTTCCAAGGAGTGAAATCGTCATCTCCTTGTTCGGGTAGCGAAATCGTCGCATACCCGGGATAGCGAAATCGTCGCGTACCCGGGATAGCAAAATCGTCGCGTATCCCAATCCATCACCGCCATCACTTGGCACGGGTAGGAAAATCGTCGCGTACCCGGGATAGCGAAATCGTCGCATATCTCAATCTGTCACCGCCAACACGTGGCACGGGTAGCGAAATCGTCGCGTACCCGGGATAGCGAAATCGTCGCGTACCCCAATGTTCACATTTCACACTTGCCAACCTAAGTCCAATGGCCCTAGGTTCAAGTCACCAAGTCTCACCTATGTTCAATGACACTAGGTTTACTTTACATTCTCAACCTAGGTTCCATGACACTAGGTTCCAATCTCATGTTCCAACCTATGTTCAATGACACTAGGTTCCAATCTCATGTTCCAACCTATGTTCAATGACACTAAGTTCTATTTGCACTTTTCAACCTATGTTCCTCAACACTAGGTTCTAATTCATACATGCAATCACATAACAAGTATAAATAATAAGGATATACTTGAATTCATTAACATGCAAGATGAGCCCATGGCTCAATTTATCATGATTCTCATTTTGCCAACATGCAAATTCTAGGGTTACACACTTTCACACCATTTTATTTTCAAATGGTTATTTACCCTAGACATGGAAGTGACCTAATCACTTCGGTAAACACAAACCCACCTCAAGAGCTTCCAATTTCTTGAATTCTTTGAGCTCCTAAGTCTCCAAGCCTTGAGTTCTTGCTTCAACCCAAGCTTCTACAAGAAAATAGTTCGTTACTCATTACGAACCCATAAATCAACTCGATGCTAGAAATCAATTGTTCTAACATGATTTCCTATGCCTCAATTGTAATTCCCGAAGGTCCAAATATTTTTAGAACCTCCCATGACAAAAACTCTCATTTCACCTAGGTTTCACATGCATGCATGTAGAACCCCAAAATTTCTTGGCCAATCTCCACGTTTTATGGTTTAGATTGCCTAGGGTTTCCAAAAACCTCAAAATACTAGATCAATTCTAAGGTTTGAACCCAAATCATGAGGAACTCACCTTAGCCACGAGTTCCCCAAGCTCCTACTTGCACCAAGAAGCCTCTTCTCCACTTTGGAAACCTTTTCCAAACTCAATCCACTCTTTTCTCCAAGCTTTGGAGAGATCTCTAGAGAGAGAAAGTGAGAGAGATGGAGAGGAGAAGTAGAGGAGGAAGATGAATGAGAAGGGAAGGGTGTCCCTGCCTTTCTAACACCCCCTCGAGTGTGAAAAGACCTATTTGCCCCCCCTCACACATCAACACTTACAGCCAGCCAAAGCTGGCATTTCGCAACACTGCATTCCGGTACCTACTCTGGCGTACCGGTATACGGGTGTTAGTTCCGGTATGCCACGAGGAATTTCGTAAAACCCGAGAGCTGGATTTCCAGATTCTGCCCTCGCATTCCGGTATGTCACACTCCATACTGGTACTAATCGCTTCAGTACCGGTATGGACACATTCATACCGGAATCCACTGCAGGCTTCACAAGTTTGGAAGTTTTGACTTTTCGACGTCCGTCGTGGTCCCCCCCCCATCCCATCAACCCCCACACCCCCCCTCCCACACCCCCCAATTGTCGACCCTTACCAACCACCCCCCCCATCCTCCCTAACGCGTGCTTACCCCTCGGCGACGGTAGCAGCGGCTGCTGCGGGGGTAAGAGCGAGTAGGTGGGGAAGACGACGTCGGCGGCGGGGGTGGAGGAGGTGGTGTGGTGGTGGTGAGGGCGGCGACAGCGGCATTAGGTGGGGGGGAGAGGGGGAGGGTTGATGGTGGGAGGTCGGTTGGGGTGGAGGTGATGGTTGTGGGAAGGGTGAGAGAGAGAAGAAAAATTGAGGAGAAATTCAAAGAAAGGAGAAATTGAGAGAGACAGTGAAAAAAAAAGAGAAAAATTCTAACCATCTATCAATTTTGATGGATGGCTAGAAACTTAGGAGTACAAAGGCTGCTATGCTTCTAATAGTATAGCAGCTCTGCTCTCTCTCTCTCTCTCTCTCTCTCTCTATATATATATATATATATATATATATATATATATATATATATATAGAGTTTTGCTAGAATACTATCGGTAGTAAACCGAGCAGTTTACTACCGATTTGTTTTCGATGCTGGAGCTTCTAAATCGACGATCGGCACCGTTGAACATGATCTAGACCATTCAAACTATCTGGAAATCAAATTTCACGCTTTTTCGATATTGTTCTCTTGTCCATCAAGTGAACAGAAAATGAATGGCTGAAAATGAATATCCTATAAAAAGTGATGATAGAAGTCTTGTAATCAAGATCAAGAGTACAGATCTTATTTTAAATAGTTCAAAAAATTTTCTAACAAAAATTTAGTTGATTTGGATTCTTCTATACCGTTAAACGAGAAAACACACCATATCGGCCATTAAAATTACAGATTTTGTAACCCTTTGATCGTTCGGTTAATGATATCAAAAAAGCATGAAATTTGATTTCTAGATAGTTTAAATGGTCTAGATCATGTTCTACGGTGCCGATCGTCAATTTGGAAGCTCCAGCATCGAAAACAAATCGGTAGTAAACGGGGCGGTTTACTACCGATAGTAGCCCAGTCAAGCTCATATATATATAGTTGATCTATTATACTATTGATAGTATGTAAATAGTATAGTATTTACTATCTACTTTTTCACCATTGGATTATTACTATTCCACCTACCACCACTAAATTCTAGACATCCAATGGTAAAAAAGTTGGTAGCAAACACTATTTCAATACTATCAATAGCATTCTCTCTCTCTCTCTCTCTCTCTCTCTCTCTCTCTCTATATATATATATATATATATAATTCCTCTGGGATACTATTGATAGTATATGAATAGTATTTACTATCAACTTTTCCAACCTTGGATTATTACTATTCAACCAGACCCCACTAAATTAATCCAGGCATCCAATAGTCAAAATTTTGATAGTAAATACTATTTTCATACTACTAATAGAATTCCAGCCACATTATATATATATATATATATATATATATATATATATATATATATACACACAAAGAGAGAGAGAGAGAGTGTGTGCGTGTGTGTGTGTAAGATTTTGATTTTTTTTAAATTTTCTCTCTCTCTCTCTCTCCCTATATGTATGTGTGTGTGTTTGGATTGGAGGCGGAAGAGAGTTGATTGCGTCGCGAATCGGCAACCGTTTCTGGCGATGTAAAATCGCAGGTTTGATGGTCTAGCAGTGCCGGAAGCGCTGGCACAATCCGTTCGTTGATCCTTCGAGCCGTCGCTCAGAATTGCATGATGCTCGTGGAGGGGTCGATTGTGGCATTTCGGTCTTTTTGCAAAAGTCTCAATATTTTATGTACAGTTTCGCGAGGGATCCCTTGAGGAGGTGCGCCGACGCGTTTTACCCGCGCCCTGAGGGACTGGGCATGAAATTGGGAGGTTTCGGGGGGTTGTGTGCAATTATACCTTAGGGTATAAATTGTACACCTAGGGTTTCCTCCATGCAAACCTAACCATAAACCCTCTCCTCCTGCACCTGAGCCCTCTGCCGACTCTCCTCTTCCTGCGCTGTTCCCCGTGCGCAGCCGCCGCCGCCGACCAGCCTTGGCCGGCCGAAGCTGCTGCCAAGCCTCCTCCCTCTCTCTCTCTACCTTATCCCTCTCCCATCTCTGCCCGAGTGCTTCCAGGGAGGTCCCTCATCCTCGGGCTCCCCCTCTGGCCTCATCTCCGACCCCCGGCGACCCTTCTTGCCGGTCGTGGTCGTCCCCGTGCCGCCAGGAAGCCGCCGCCGCCGCAGCTGGGCCGCTGTTGCAGTCTCGGGCAGAGGTAGCCGCAGGTTTTTGAACCGCCGCCCCTCGCCGTCGCAGCCGCCCTCCTCCGACCTCCGGTGACCTGCCGCCACCGCCGCCTGCCTCCCCGGCCGTCGCCATCGCCGGTAGAACCTGCTCGGGCCGTGCCTTAGCCGAGCCGAGAGCACGGCTCCTCCCCGCGCCGCCGCCGCCGCTTTCCGTCGCCGGTAGAGGTGAGCACCGTGTCCCTCACCTCCCCCGCATCCATCCTGGGTCCGTGCGCGCGCCGCCTTGCCGCCGGCTGCCGGCCGGAGCTGGCTTGATCCGGCCGAGCCCTAAACTAGGGCTGTTTCTTGGCAGCTTGTGGTTCCGAGCCTCCCGACGCCTCCCGTTCTGCGAAGAAGGGAGCACGATGATCGCAGCGACGCGCTGATCATCGTGCTCACCTTAGTTTCTGTCGGGAAGGCTCCGTTCCGCTATTTCGGCAGTGTCGAGCCGTTTCGCTTTATGTTTTCGCATTGTTCTTGGGTTCAGCGCGCTCCGCGACTATTTTCGACGCTCCGGGCAGCGAGCATGGGCTCCGCTGCATCAAGACCTATCCGCTAGTGCTCGCGGTTGGTCGTGCGGACGTGCGGTGTGTTCTAGCGGCCCTTTTGTATGCTTTTATTGCATTATTATTGCTTGTGTAGAAGTTTGTTTACTTTTGTTGCAGCGTGGGGTCGCTGCGGGCAGCGTATATTTAATCCCTGTGACCCTCTGGACTGTTTGTCCGGGTTTGTGACGCCTTCGCGGAAATCTGTTTTGATTTCCGATGCGTTTTCCGACAAATTCGTCGGCAGAACGCGCGTTTGGTCGTGGGACCCACTTGTTGGGGTCGTGAGTGACCAGGCTTCGTCGCTGAGCCTCGTTGGCTGCTTTTCATCGCTGTCCCGAAGTTTCGGGGACAGCAGATGAGCGACGAAGGGTCCCGGTGCCAAAATCGGCATCTTCTGGGAACCCGGGAGGCTGTTTTTGGGTGCGTTGGTGTTCGTGGCACCCCGAATTTGTGTTCGCTGTCCGACCACCTCCGTTGGTGCATTTTCGGACAGCGGGTGACTTGGTTTGTGTGTCTGTACCCTTCTGGGGTTTTCGCTTGTGCTCGGGATCGTTCTGGTGGATTTTTCGGAAGATCCAACGGTTGCTGGTTTGTGAGCTTTGTGTTTCTGTGTGTCGTCGATGGACCTTGACTTGGTGGATCTTTCGTAGGTCCAGTCGACGTCCCTGCGAGTCGAGGGTGCTAGGCTCTTCCGTCTTTTCAGGTGGGTACTTCGATCCGAAGTCGGCTCAGTGGAGCACGCTCGGTGATGTTCCCTCCACCCTTATCTTTTACTTTTTGCATGTGCTTTGTATTTGAGCCTTACACCACGTGACTTTGACTTTAGCTCTACTTAGCGTGTTCATCTTTCGCGTACTATGATTTAGAAGTAGACCGGTCTTGATTATACCTTGTACATTGTGACATTCATGTGACGTAGTTGGCCAGTTTCAGTTACTCCTGTCGCTTGATGACCTATAAGGTCGGTGTACCCTGAGGGGTAGGATTGTCGGCTAGTGGCTGATGGATAGTTCTGGATTATACTGATACACGACTTGACATTCTTGTGATCTATTGTTCGGTTCTTTTGCATATCTTATAGTTGATATTGAGTAGTCGGTACTTGCATATCTTTGAGGATGTTGAGTTGTTCCATCCTGGTTGACTTGAGTGGTCCGTACTGGCATATCTTTGAGAGGATGTTGAGTTGTTCCATCCTGATTGACCTGAGTGGTCGGTACTTGTGTTTCCTGATGGTTCGATGATCTTTTGATGAGACCTGATTGGTCGGTGTTGATCGCCTCTTGTTCTGAGCGATCCTTTGGACTTGTATTATCAGTTGCTATTCTCGGCTTGTTGCCGTCCTGTGGATTGAGCATTCTGCATCGATCGTCACAGCTCGTCTAGCACTTCACGTACACCAGCGGTTTGGCCACTGTGGGGGTGTTCTTTTCTGAAAAAGTGGTCGTCGTGTTTCCGACCCGTGAGCCTCTTGCCAGGTGCTTTGTAGAGGTTGTGTGCCGGTGGGTGAGCATACTGTGACTTTGCCTGCGATCTTCGAATCTATAGGGCATGGTGATTGGGTTCTTGGTTATCTACGGTTGATGCATACGTTCATTACTTGCAGCAGCATAGTTATTCATACCTGTTATTACTTTGTTCTTCATCATTAGCTACTGTATTTGTTTACCTATCTATTTGTTGCTCCTCCTAACCGGTGTGTACACCTCGCCTTCGTTGGCTTGCGGTACCCACTGGGAGGGGAGACATGTTTACATGTTCTCACCCTCCGCCATCATTTTTCAGGTGATCTTGGTGGAGGGAGTCGGGACGTTGTGAGACGCGATAGCTAGTGAGCCGTAGAGGTCCCGACTGGTCGTTCGTCAGATTGGTTATCACCCCTTGACTCTTTTTATTTAGATGACATCTTTAGTTATGGTTTAGTTACTTGTTTGTTTGGTTGATGGATATCATGGTTCTGAATGCCTTTGGTTATCTGGTAATATTATATGGATGCTTCGGATTTATCCTGAGTTATTGATATGTGGATTTCTACCCCTCGTGTAGCCCGCTTTCAAAATAGAGTTTCCGTGTGGGAAACAGCTTTCAAATGATTTTCGGATTGATTGGCTTTTGGTTTTCAAAATAGAGTTTCCTTGTGGAAAATAGTTTTCAAATGATCTTTGGAATCATTGAAGCTTAGCGTTTTAAAATAATGTTTTCGGGTGGAAAACACTTTCAAAGTATAGAATTGCTTGATGTAATGTGCATTGCATCATCCTTCGCCTAAGGAGTGCTTAGAGGACATGCATCATCGTAAGGATGGTTAGCTGAATGATATGTGACATCTGCATTGTGTTTGTTGAGTGGATGGGTGTTTGTTATGATCAAGATGTCGGTACGCCGTGCAAATACAGAAAGATCTATGTCAAGGTGGACATGGAGATTTCTGCATCTGTGGCGGGTCTGTTGCGTCTCGTGGGGGTTGTTCAAAAAAAAAAGTATGGGCATTTTCCGTTGACTCTGCTTTCTAACTAGCCCTTCTTTTGAAAAAGACTAGCAAAACGAACCCCGGGGCGTGACAGAGAGAGAGAGAGAGAGTTCACCTAGTATACTATTGATAGTATAAGAATAGTATATACTATCAACTTTCGATTTATTACTATTCCACCGACCCTACTAAACCCTAGGCATCCAATAGCCAAAAAGTTGATAGTAAATACTATTCCCATACTATTAATAAAATTTCAGCCACATTATCTATATATAGAGAGAGAGAGTTCACCTAGTATACTATCGATAGTATATGAATAGTATTTACTACCAATTTTTGATTTATTACTATTTTACCAACCCTACTAAACCATAGGCATCTAATGGCCAAAAAGTTGATAGTAAATACTATTTCTATACTATCAATAGTATTCTACCTCCACTCTATATACTACCGATAGTATATATATATTGCAGCGTTGTCACGCCCCAGATTTCCACGCTCCCTGGGCTCGCCAACAGATCCGCCGTATACATAGAAATTTTCCGTGTATACGAAGCGATAGCTGAACCTGCAAACAGATAAGTACAATTACAAGAGAGTACAGAGCTGCTAAAACTGAAGTATATATATATGAGGCCAACTGTACATACATGTCTCCCAAAATACAACACTGTATACAAAATATGAGAAGTACAACATCATCCCTGTGTATACATATAAACATCTATATGTACATGGCTACAAAAAAAAAATCTATCTCCAAAAAGGGTCCTCCTCTAGAACAGCGACCGGGGGTAGATAGGGATCTAGCTCGCGACTCCCTTACCTCGATCAGTAGAAGCAGCAGCAACCGACGGCTCTGCAAAAAAAGGTGGCAACAATGGGTGTGAGAACTACTATCAAATAAAGTAGTCCTAAGTGGGTACCGTCACCGACTCCAACGGCCTACCCACTAAGTCTACGAGACTCAAAGTATAGATGGTAGGTAAAGAAACAATATGATCAGCTGGAGAAAATTCTACAGCTACTATGCCACTACACTACCACTATTCATGTCCTACTCACAATATATATATGCATCACTAGCTACAAGGTAGTCATCACTGACCCGATCCGAAAAGACTGCCAATCGGCCCGTCCAGCCTGCGCCTAAGCTACACCGTACACCACCCCGGGGGTTGCCGGTGCAAGTAACATGTCCAAACGGGACTGCTGCGACATCAATGCAAGAAAGCCAGGCTCCGGAGTGGCACTCGTGGGCGCGACCCAACCGAGTATGCAAGCGTGTCTCTGTCGAGCTCAATCAGGCTCACGCAGGCTATAGTCAATGCAAATGGTCAAACGGGTCAAAGAACCAAAGTTCACATGCCCTCGGCACAATCTGATACAAGAAGAAAGGATCTGGGTCCACCATCAACCCCGACGGCAGCCTAATTCTGTTGTAAAAAAAAATGGGCTCGGCGTCTCAGCACGAGCGTAATCTCAACCTACACTAATCCAAGTGTCCACAACGCACTAACAGCGGTGATACAATAGAAAAACCAGCTCCTGAAGCTAAATCTGTTAACTTTTTCAAAAAGTGAAGTGTGTAGGTTTTGTGAGTTTTCTCCTAAGTCAAGTCCAAGTTCAGCATGTAAAATTCATATAAAATCGTTAAATTATGCTCCAAATTCAGATTTCATACTATGACATAAATTTGAGCTACTAACATGATATTCCATACGAAATAAAAAAAACATGCTGAAATCTCTACAACTTAGGAGGGATTCCGAAGATTTCGGTAAACATTAACCCACCTAACGTGTTAATCCAATCAAGGGTCGAAGTGAAACTCCATAGGCACTTTCCTCTAGCTCAAATTAAAAGGGAAGTGAAGAGGAAATCCAAAAGTCCCTGCCGGATTTAATGGAATCAAAAGCCGAATAAAAATTTCTAAAAAAAAAAGTCAATATTACATAGAAATCCGACTTCGGAATCAAATTTATTTAATTCAGAGCCCATGCACCTTATAATTCAGCTGGGAGTACCTCTGAATCGGCTACTATTCAGGTGTAGGCCAGTTGAAAATCCCTAGTTAACTTGTAAGAGAAAAATTGGAGTTAAGATTCCCGAAATTAGGCTAAATCTTAAAAGCTTCAACTAACCTGAGTTTAAGTTGAGAGAATGATCCACACTATTCTCTTCCAATTAGATCACCTACAGGAGCTTCATATGCGCTATGAAAAGGTCAAAATCTAAGAAGTGGATCAAAGAGACCATAAAATCCCATGCAAGCTGAAATTTGAACATTGAGTTGGGAGTTACACTAATTTCCAGTCAATTGACCTCAAATTTCAGCTAATAAAACATTAAGTTGAGCTCCAACATTCTCCCTATCCTTCAACGTACCTCAATTTTAAAGGTTGAAGCTCCAACTAGGCTAGAGAGGCTCTTCCAAAGAGAAAAGCTCTTGCTATTAGCTCGAAACTGCAGCTAATGCAGGACTGCAGCCTGAGGCTGCACTTCCTTTGCTCCACCAGAAAATTCAAGGCAAGATGAGGGTAAGGGGCAATCCACGATTGATCTTTGACTTCTATACTATAAGAAAAATCCATAGTTCACCACGAAAATCCATCACAAATAGGAAATAGAGGTCAAGAATTCAGCTCCGACGTAAAAACTGTTTTTCGATTTTCGACCTCAATGAAAACTAAAATTCTCACTCATTTTACCTCCAAATTGGTTCAAACAAGATTCTAACCACAAGAGAATGAAGTCAAGATCACTCCCAACCCTTCCAAAGCTCATCTCCTAGAATAAATTCAAACGGATTTTATCAAAATCTAAGACTGGTCCAGTTCAGTCCAGAAAATCAGCATTACACCATCTATGGTCAACTTTCAAATTAGAGCTAATAACCTATAAATTTAGCTCAAGGAGGGTACCAAAAGATTCCCAGCCTCCCTCCACACAACTCCAAGTGTTCAATTTGAATTTGGAGCATCAAAAGACCATAAATTGATCCCTTTTCCATCGTTGATCCTGCTGCCAGCCTGCGGCAGAGGCTGCTGGCAGCCTTGTTCTAATTGAGAGTATAGCTTAGTTGGAAGCTTCTCTCCTTGATGCAGCTGTGAAATTAGTGATAATATGAAGGATGAGGAGATGAGGGAGTCAACAATTAGGTCCATTCATGCAGTACCCAGCTGCAGGGCTCTCCCCCAACCAATCTTGCTGCTGCTGCTGCTGCAATCCCAACTTGCTGGCAGCAGCGGAAGTCATTTGATTCCTACACAAGGAATCAAAAGAGAGAGGGAAAGGGACTAGGGAAGGAGAAAAAGAAAGAAGAAGAAAAAGGAGATAACTTACATTCTTCAAATATTACTATAGCAGTGAAGATCTCCTTCAAAATACTGTTGCAACTGAAGCTCCAAGGTTGCTAGCTGCAGCTTGGTGCCTGCGCAGGGAGGGTTCACAGCAGGTGAAAAAGGAGAAGGAAAAGAATGGAGGGAGAAGGAAGAGGAGGAAACTTGGAGGGTTTCTCTCAGCCAACAGCAAGAGTCCAAACTCCCCAATTTGGGGTAGTTGGGGCTCAATCTAGTGTGCCTTAGGCACACTTTAGTAAAGTTTCACTATTTGAAATTAATTGGCTTTGCATTAAGTTTGACGTCAATTTTACTTCCAATTCAAATCTGACTCACCTCAACACTTCTTTGACACGTTGATTAAATCACAAACCGTAATCATTCCAAAAAAATAATATTATATATATATATATATATATATATATATATCGAAACACTACAAGCGTTTTATATATAATATTATATTACATATTTATTATATAGAATTATTTTGAACGTATTTAATTTACAATATAGATTATAATATATATAGAAGAAAAACTAGAATATTATAGGATTATTATTATATGTAAATCAACACATAATACATATAATAGAAGAAAAATTATAAATAGTTTTCTATTGATATTTTCCTTTAGACGAAACAATTGTGATTGAAAAAATATTTTTTCTTTTCCTACAAACTAAATACTAAAAAGCATAATTTGTTTTCCCGTCGAAAAATATTTTTCACTGAAAATTATTTTTAATAGTTTTATGTGAAACCAAATTGTGGTGTCCCGAAAGGTTAGCTGTCAGAATAACTATAGTATCAGTAGTTGGTCGATACATTCGTAGAGTGTGAGACGAGTTGAAGTCTTTTTGGCGCGAAATGGACGCAGAAACGAACTCGGAGCATTGAATTCAGCCAAAACTGAAGTTTTGGCAGCTTTCGGGCGCCTAGAAAATGGAACCGGCGCCCAGATTCTCAGTGTAGTGCTGAATGTGTTACTGTCTCATTCTGGGCACCCAGAAGTTACTGTAGCAGCTCGAATTGGGTTGGTGAGCTTCCTCGAGTGTATCGAACTCTGTTGACACGTGGCAGGTGGTAGATAATAATACGGGCGCAGGATAAGGATCTGGACCCTCTTGGCGGGTGCCCATTTTGGCATTGCAAGTAAAGATAGCTTCAATAGTGCCCGCAACTTACCCATCTTGAGTTCCTTTTCAAGATTTTAAGGATCTAAATACAAAACTCAAGATAAAAGGACTAGTCCAATTTTCACTATTATTTGTTATCATCAAAATTTAATTGTGGATTAAGGTTATTAGGCCAACAACAATGATACATTATAGTCAATTGGCCGACACGATTGTCCCAAATCATTCCTTGTCTTTAATCAACTATTTGGTTTGGTTCCACTCTTGCTAAACATCTCATGCAGAGTCAAAGGCGATCGACATCTCTCCAATGGGTAGGCACTTGGAGTAAAAAAAAATCGGCATCTCCAAGTACAACATAGGAAGTCGAGGGTAATCAGCATCTCCTGATATGGAGAAGGGAGTTGAGGGAAATCAGCATCTCCCATTATGACACTTCCGAAAGGTCGCAACTTGTAACTTAGTTTACACCTAAATTCCTATGACTTCTAGGGTTATCCACTAAGTTCACTAATAAGTTTCGTTATTTTCTAGTTTAAGTTTACCTAAATGTCCATGTGTTACTATATTCCAACACCAAGATTTGATCCTAGGTTTTAATGTCACTATTACTTCTTCTATGTTCCAAGGTTCACATAATACTGAACTTGAACATGACAATTACTTTTCTTTTAACATAGCAAAGGGGTTAAAAATCCTATTTCCTAGATCAAATGCTCTTAAACCCTCTTGACCCTCTAAATCTCATAGCATACAAACTACGCATTTTTATCTATTGTTTCCTTTAATACATGCATATGGACAATAAAAACTCTAACCCTAAAAGAGATCAAATCCATTTCTGTGATATTCTCTACCTTCTCTTCGATACTCCTAGGATATACTTCTTGATCTCTCTCGAACCTCAAAGAATCCTAAAGAAGAAATTCTAACCAAGTTAGAATCTTTAAATCTCCCATTTGAAAAAAAAAACCCTGAAAACAAACCATAAATCTTCAACTCACATTTTCTCCTCCAAATAAGAGAAATGTGGGTTGATGTGATTGTCTTCTCCCTCCTAGAGCTTTTTCTTGATACTCTTGACCTCCTCCAAGCCTCCAATGAGATGGATCTAAGAGATCCAACAATGGGGTTAAACTAGGATTTTCCCCCTTTTTGAGAGAGAAAGAAGAGGGAGAATGTGAGGAAGAGAAATGAGAGTGGGAAGTGTTTTGGCTGTGAAGAGGGCATATATAGTGGTGTCACATTTGCAACTAAATTCTCCAATCATTCATATTTGCAACTAGCCAAACCTGTTGTTCGCAGAGTTGCATACCGGTACACGGGCTTCAACACTGGTACACCACTCAGGTGTTACAGTACTCCGGGTCAGTTCCATAGAACCCGAACATTGGATTTCTCTGCTTTCTATTACGTACCGATACTCGCCCATTCAGTACCGATACTCAACAAATTAGTACCGGTACTCGGAGAAGTTCCACAAAACTCGAGAGCTCTCCCAGCTGTAATATCTGAGATTTGGAATAAAACATCTTCCCCAAATCAACATGTTAGCTAGGCACCAACCTAGTCCGATATCAGACAGGGATCTTCAGGAAAGTCAAATTTGAATTTGAATTTGAATTTGGAAAATATAAATTGATATATATATATATATATATATATATATGTATATATGTATATGTATATATGTATATGTATATATATATGTATATGTATATATGTATATGTATATATGTATATGTATATATGTATATGTATATATGTATATATGTATATATGTATATGTATATATGTATATATATGTATATATGTATATATGTATATGTATATATGTATATATGTATATATGTATATATGTATATGTGTATATGTATATATGTATATGTATATATATATATATATATATATATATATATATATATATATATATATATATATATATATATATATATGGATCCGGAGAGGATGGGTTTCTTCGCAAATTGGCGACTAAATCGAGCGAAACAAAATAGTGGTTTCGATGTCCCGGTCATGCTGAACGAGCTGGCGCAGTCCGTTCGCAAATCTGACGGACGGATCTCCGGATATTTCATAATGTTCATGAAGGGGTCGAAGGTGGCAAAACGGGAAACTCGCAAAACCCTCCATATTTTATGTACCGTTTTGCGTGATTTCGAACGTGAAGGTACATCTGCGAGATTTACTCGCGCTGTGAGTAGGGGTGCAAATGAGCCGAACACGAGCGAGCGCGGCCTTGCTCGAATTTGGCTCGTATTAGATTCGAGCCGAATTCGAGCTGGCTCGAATTAATTTCGAGCCAGAATAAGGCCTGTTCGAGTTTGGCTCGAAATTTAAATCGAGCCGAATTCGAGCGGCTCGAAATAGTTTTTTTTTTTTGAGCTAATTTCAAGCCATGTTAGAATTTGGCTCGGAATTGTTCGATTCCGAGCCGGCTCGTTTATAGCTCGAAATTCTATGTGGAGTTGTGTCCGTGCCTATGCGGTACATAGAGAATGCATTAAAAGGTGTATTTGAATTAAAATATTTAATAAAAAATATTTAATATATATTATTAATAATATTAATATTTTTTTATTTTATATATATATATATATATTCGAACTATTTCGAGCCGAACACAAACGAGCAGAGGCCTGCTCGTTCTCGGATTGAAATTATTTTCGAGCGAAAAAATTCAGCTCGTTTTATATTTGAAATTAATTTCGAACGAGCCATTTTCGAGCCTATTTCGAATCGAACACGAGCTGGCTCGCGAGCGAGCGGCGAGCTAGACTTGCAGCCGTAGCTGTGAGGGACTCAGTTGAAAATAATCATCTTTGGAGGACCAACTTGCAAAATTACATTTTTGCTTATATAGGGCATCTATGTCACGCCCCGGGCTAGCATTATAAGCGAAAAAACGTGTAAATTTTTTTTTTGAAAGCCTAGCCCGCGCCACGTACAGACCCGCCACAAATACAGGGTCCACTGTACACACGGACAGAGCCTCCCCTGTATTTGCACGGCGTACACAACATACAAACAAGATCACAACCACCATTCATTCATCACACAAACCACAACAACACAATAAGATTCATACAGCTAACAGTCCTTAAACCTGTATGAATCTAAGCAAGTCCTTAGGCGAAGGATGATGCGATGCACAAACAACAGATCATTCTAGAAAACTGCTCCTTACCCAGAAGCTTTATTTGAAACCCTAATCTCAAACATTTAAAGATCCTTTTAAAACCGTTCTCCACACGAGAACTCTTGTTTGAAATTCCAAAAGTCGATCGTTCGAAAATCTATTTGAAAACTGTTTCCCACACGGAAACCTTTATTTGAAAACGCTACCAATCCACATATAAAAGCTAAACCAAAACCACGAGATCTAAGCATGCAAGACAGAATATCCAAAATGTAACTGAACCACATCCACAACTAGCTGATGAAAGGGATAGGGCGATAACCAAAAATCTGGAGGGAGGAGCCTCACGAGTCAGGACCTCTAGTACCACTAACTAGGCGTGCCTCGCTGCGTCCCGACTCCCACCACCCTGTTCACCTGAAAACAACAACGATGGCGGGGGTGAGAACATGTAAACATGTCTCACTGGGAATGTCTCCCCTCCCAGTGGATACCGCAAGCCGACGAAGGCGAGGTGTACACACCGGCACGAAGGTCAACAGATAGATAGATAAGGTAAACAGTAGCACAAGTAAGTATGAGGCTGACATACAACTGAACAACTATACTACTGTAAGCAACTAGTATATGCATCAACGGAGATAGCCACAAAGTATACCCAATCCATAGCCACCGGGATGGATCCCTGGCACTGTCACAACCTGCTCAACTCTCGGCACAAAACCCACCAGACGCACTGCGTCGAGGCTCACGGGTCGGTCACACACACGACCCTTTTCCGAAAAAGAACACCCCCAGGCGGTGGATCAGATCGCTGGTGTACGTGAAGTGCTAGAAGAGCTGTGACGATCGATGCGAATGCTCAATCCACAGAACGGCAACGAGCCGTGAAGCAACTGATAAGCCAATATACGAGGATCGCTCAGAACAACAGGCGATCAACACCGACCAACGAGGTCGTCTCAATAATCATGCAAACCACAACTACTTTACGAAGGTAAACACTCATAAGTAGAGTCAACGGGAGTCAAGTGAACTAATAACTGAAATGCAAGAGAAGGGATAGAAAGGTATCACCGTAGTCCACTGAACCGACTCCGGATCAAAGTACCCACCTGTCGAAACGATAGAGCCTAACACCGACGGCTCTCGGGAACCACGACAGGGCCTACGAAAGACTCACAGGGTCAAGGTCCACCAAGTCAACACTAAACACAAAGCGCTCACAACCCGAAATCGACGGATCGTCCGGAAAACCCACCGGGACGATCCCGAAACCACACTAAGCTCCACAGGGGTACCAACAACCAAACCAGGTCCTCCGCTGTCCCCAAACACACAAAACAAGGTGACGGGACAGCGAGCACAAGCTCGGGGTGCCACGAACACAAACGCACCCGAAACGGCTTCCCGGGTTCCCGAAAAATGCCGATTTGGCACCGGAACCCTTCGTCACTCATCCGCTGTCCTCGAAACTTCGGGACAGCAATGAGGAACAGCCAACAAGGCTAAACAACGAAGCCAAGTCACTTGCGAAACCAGCAAGTGAGTCGCACGACTAAAACACGCGTTTCGTCGACTATTTCGTCGGAAAACGCATCGGAAATAAATCCGGATCTCCGTGAAGGCGAAGGGGTTGGACAACCAGTCCACAGGGCCTCAAGGATCATGCCCTTGCTGCCCGCAGCGTCGCAATGCTGCCACAATCACAAAGAACCCTAAACAAGAAACATTTATACATAAAGTAAGCATAATTAAGGCCGTTCGAGCACTCTGTTCGTCCGCACGACCTTCCGCAAGCACCAGCGGATAGGTAACGACGTAACGGAGGCCGTGCTCACAGCCCCTACTGCGACAGGGACAGTCGCAAGCACAGAAAATCCATAAAAATAGCCTCTACATGCGATAATATTGCTCGACAAAGGCCGAACAGCAAAACGGCTCACCAAAACATAAAACTAAGGTGAGTATGGTGATCAGCGCGTCGCCGCGATCATCGTGCTCACCTTCCCGAGCTTCAGGAGGCAACAGGGAGGCCAGAACCATGCATGCGGCCCAAAACAGCCAAAACTTCACCCTGGCCGAAGCAACTAGCTCCGGCCCGCTGCTGGCCGACATGCAAGCCGCGCGGCGGCCAGGGTTGGATGCAGGGGAGGTGAGGAAGAGGATGCTCACCTCAACCGGCGGCAGGAAGAGGCGGCGGCGGCGCGGGGAGAGCTCCTGCTCTCGGGTTGCTAGTGCACGGCGGCGCCGGCAACGAACGGCGGCGCCGGCGGTCGGGACGGCGAGCACCGGCAAGAGGGGCCCGCCGGACGTCGGATGGCCGATGACCGCGATAATAAAAATCGACGGCGGCGGCGGCGGAGGGTGCTCGGCCGCGGCTGCCCTAGCGGCCCAGGCTGAGCCCGCGGCGGCTGCGGCGGCGCACCGGCGGCACGGGGGCGGCCGGGGAGGAAGGCGAAGGCGTCGGAGGTCCTCCCGGAGCTGGCTGGAGGGTGCTGCGCCGGCGGGAGGCGGCGGTGGCTCGGGGCCAACTCCCTTAGCCCGCAGCTGCCCTAGCAGCAGCCTGCAGCAGCTCGGCGGTGCTCGCGGCAGCTCCCGGCGGCGGGGCAGGTCGCCGGCAGTTGTGCCACCTCAGGGGGACCCGAGGCGTGGGTTTACCCTGGGTGCACACTGCAGGGAAGAAGAAAAAGGAAGAAGGAGAAGAAAAAAGAAGAGAAAAGAGAGAGGGAGGTTGCCGGAGTTCCCCGCCGGCCAGAGGAGGTCGGTGGCGGTCGGCGGCGCTCAGGGGGAGAGCAGAGGGGCTGAGGAAGAGGGTGGCACTCTGCTGGGGGCTGAGGGAGAATAGAAGTAGCTAAGTTCTCTCTCTCTCTCCACTCACACACACAAGCACATATACACAAGTGCCAACATGCAAAAAGCCCCCTCAAACAACAGAAATAACCCCCGAGTCCCTCACAGCATGCACAAAATGCCCAGACACCCCTCCACAATCGAACTCACGCAAAACGGTGCGTGAAACAGTGTCCAGTTCGCGAAACAATCAAAATGCAAAACGACCTCTCAGCGAATGTCTCGCGATATCTCATGATCCGACCGTCGCATGTCGGAACGGATCACGCCATCGCGTTCAGCACTGCCGAGACATCGAATCTAATATTTTGGATCATCAGAAATGGACTCCGAATAGCGTCACAATCCATCCTCTCTCCTCCAACAAAACTCAAAAACCAACAAATACATAAATAATACACATATATACGTATATATATACACCTATACATACATATATACATATACAAATACCAATGCATACAGATACAAAGTAGAGGGAGAGAAAACACAGAATTCATAATTCAAATTAAAATTAAAAAAATTCAAATTCTCACAATCAAGGGTTTCATCATGCAAACCCTAACCCTAAGCAGCCCTCTCCCTCTGCTGAGCCCTAGCTGCCTCCCCCTCTTCCCCCTGCCCTAGCCGCGCGTGCCCCAGCCGCCTGCGCACGCCGCCGGCCGCCGGAATCGACTTCTCCTCCCTCTCCTTCATCACCTCCACCAACCTCCTGCATCATCTCTGCCCGAGGTCCAACAGGGAGCTACCACACCCTCGGGCTCCCCCTCTAACAGTAGCCCCGACCTCCGGCAACCTCCCCCGCCGGTCGTCGTTGTCCCCGCGCGCCGCCGCGGCCACCTCAGGCAGCCTACGGCCGCCTTGGACTAGATCTGGCCGAGGCTGTGTGATCCCCCTCTCCTCTCGCCGCCGCCGCTCGAGGCTACCTGTGTTGCCCTCCTCTGGCCTCCGGCGATCCGTCGCCGTCGCCCCTGAGCACCTCGGCCGTCGCCGTGGTCGCCGCAGCCTCCTGAACCCGAGCCCGAGTTGTGCGGGTTCAGCTTGCTCCGCCGCCTCTCTGGCTGCTTCCCACCACCGACCGACGCGAGCGTCGACCTCCCCACACCGGCCACACCCACCTACCGCCGGCACGCGCCGCCCGGCCGCCGCCGGCCAACCCGAGCCCCCCTTGGCCCGGTAAGCCTTTATTAAGCTATTTGTGCACTGATATGGTTTCTGATCGCTGTTCCGACGACCCGAGGCCACCCCGAGGCTTCCTAAAGTGAGCACGGTGATCCCTGATCAGTGCTGATCATCGTGATCATCTTTGTTGGGGTCAGCGAGCCCCTGGTTTGCGAGATAGACATGCTTTTCATGCAGTGCGCATTGTTCGCTGAACTTTGAGTCGCTCCCGCGCTCTCCACAGTGAGGCTCTGTGCTCCGGATCATGAGCACGGCCTCTGGCACGTCGAGACCTGTCATTACATGTCTCGGCCGACCTCAAAAGCCCTCGGTTTGCTGTAACGACCTATAAAATTCGATAAATCACATAAAATAATATGATTTTATGGAATAGTAAGGGCTTTTATGCAATTTTATGCTTTGGGGGTACTGAGGGCAGTATGTGTGGACTACGGGTGACCTCTGGACTGATTGTCCAAGGTCCGATGCTTTTGCGGAAATCAAATGTCAATTTTCGGTGCGTTTTTCGGCGAAAGTTGCCAACGGAACGCGGTTTCGGTTCGAATTTCTTCCGACGATGCTTTAGTGTAATATACTTTGTCGCTGAGCCTTATTGGATGGTTACTTACATCATTTCGAGGGTTCGGAGACGACGGGTGAGCGACGGTGGGTTCCAGTGTCAAAATTGACACTTTCGGGAACCCGGATCGGAACGGTTATCCGACGATAATCGTTTCGATGTGACTCATGGTGTTTGCTGCCAGGACACCTTTAATATGGTGTTTTGTGGCAGCGGGTGACTCGTGTCGCGAGCAACCCAGTTTCGGGATGCTTCGTGGGTCCCGGCGGAGTCCCGGTGCGATTTTTGGGACTTCCGGTGAATTACGGTAATCGTTTTCGGAAACCGATTCCCGTGGGTTTAATCGCGGGGTTGTGAGTTTACTATTTCATATATGTGGGTTGGATTCTAACCCGGTGGACCCTCCGTAGGTCCGGTTGATGATCTTCCACCTTCGAAAGACAGGCACGATAATCGTACAGGTGGGTACTTCATCCGAAGTCGGTCTAGTGGTGCACACTCGGTGACGTTCTCTCCACCCTCTCTTTATTACCTTGCATACTCGTTTATGAGCCTAGCACCTTTGACTTCATGTTTATTGCTCTACTTGGCATTTCCTGTATTTATCATCATGATTTAGAAGTAGAGTAGATTATCTATGGTGACCTATTTGGTCGGTTCTGTACTCTTGTGCTTGATGACCTATTCGGTCAGCATACCCTACGGGGTGGATTGTTGGCTACTTGCCAACGGCTATTGATCACATTGCATCGATCGCCACTGCTCGTACGCATTTCACGTACACCAGCGGTTTGGCCACTGCAATGGTGTACTTTTTCGGAAAAGTGGTTGGGATTACCAGCCCGTGAGCCCAGGAGCTTATGCTAGGGTCATATGCAAGTTAGAGCGGTAGTGGCACAGGCCTGAGGTCTTTGGACCGACATGGAAGATTTCTGGATTGGGTATATTTGGGACTGTTCGTCCGGTTGATGCATTATATTTTAAGTAGCGGTAGTGTACTTGTTTACTTTTCTACTTGCATTGCTACTGTATTACTCTTCCTTTCGGTTTCCTGTTCGCCAGTGAGTGCCCTGCCTTCGTCGGCGCGCGGTACCCACTGGGAGGGGGAGATATGTGTACATGTTCTCACCCCCCACCATTTTTCAGGTGACGTTGCTGGTCCGAGTCGGGACGAGGCGTGAGGCACGTTATTAGCGGTCGATAGAACTTCCGACCCGGTTTATTTGGTTTAGTTTCTTCCCTTGCTTTCTCAGAATAAATGACTTAGACGTTTTATGGTTCAGTTGATTCTATTTCTGTTGGATATATATATGGTTTGGTGAACTTCGATAAAGTTGCTTTATAATTATCATTTAAGTTGTGGAAATGGCTTTCTACCCCTCGTGGTAACGTTTTAAAGAAAAGGTTTCCGAGTGGGAAACGACTTTTAAAAGGTTTTCTAGTGGAATGTATGTTGTGTGGTGAATGATTTGTGGTTGTACTTGTACTCGTGCGACGCCGTGCAAATACAGGGGGAGACTATGTCCGTGTGAACAGTGGGTTTTCTGTATTTGTGGCGGGTCTGTCATCCCTTAGGTCAAGGTTTTCAAAAAAAAAATATTATTGGGCATTTTTTCGCTGATTTACAAACTAAAGGGACCCCGGGGCGTGACAGTCTCCTCATAGCTGAGTATCGGTGCTCCACTGTAGTACCGGTACTAAATGAAAATCTGCAGCTTTGCGGATTTACCTCCTCTAAGTTTGTTTTTACGTCATTTTGCCAAAAACACTCAGATACTTCCTAAACACCATTAAGGTTACCTAAATAGTTTCCACTAGTATTCTCACTAGAACCCCACAATTTACAAAAGTTTAGTGCATTACATTTTCCCCTCCTCATAGAGAGTTTTGTCCGCGAAAGTTGAAATTTCATACCTCAAGGTAACTCTCCGAAGAGATAGGAAAAACGCTTCCGAATTGTGCTCTCGAGTTCCCAAGTAGCTTCACGCTTCTCATGGTTGCTCCACAATACTTTGACATATAGGATAGAACGATTCCGCAACACCTTCTCCTGTCAGACAAGGATGCATTCTTCATAGCCCAAATCCTCCTGCAGCTCCGGTGGTGGGTAGCTAATGACGTCCATGGGATCCTGTACGTACTTGCAGAGTAGAGGCACATGGAACACGTCGTGTACTCCCTCCAAGCTCGAGGGTAGCGCAATCCAATACGCCACAGGGCTATTACTCTCCAACACCTCAAAAAGGTCCAATGTAGCAAGGGCTCCACTTCCTCTGCATCCCAATACGCTTTAACCCTTCTTGTAAGAGAAACCTTCAAGAACACATGGTCCCTGACACTAAACTTCAAGTCGCGTTGGCGCTCGTTAGAGTAGCTTCTTTGCCAGCTTTACGCTGTCAACAACCTTTAACACACAACGCAAACTTTCTTCTTGGCCTCTTGCACTATGTTTGGGCCCAAGATAGTTTTCTCGCCGACCTCACTCTCATGCAATGGAGACCAGCATTTTCTGCCATGCAATGCTTCATGTGGTGCCATCCCGATGCTCGCTTGGAAGCTATTGTTGTAGGCGAATTCTGCCATAGGAAAATATTGTTGTCATCCGGTTCCATAGTCAAGAACGCGCACCCACAACATATCCTTGAGAATTTAATTCATTCTGTCAGATTGCCCATCACTTTGTGGGTGATTTGCCGCGCTGAATTGAGACGTGTCCCAAAGGCCTCATGTAGACTCTTCTAAAACTCCGATACGAATCCGGGAAACTGATCTGAGATGATCGATATCGGCACTCTATATATGGAGGCACATAACCTCATTGATGTAGATTCGTGCCAATTTGTCCCTCAACTAAATGGTGTGGATCGAAAGAAAATGAGCCAATTTCGTCAACTGATCTACAACTAGCCAAATCGCATCGTGGCCCGCTTGTGATCAGGGCAAGCCCACGATGAAGTCCATGGCGATGTTCTCCTATTTCCAAACGGGTATAAGTAGACTTTGCAACTTTCCCACCGGAAGTCGATGTCCCGCGTTGACTTGTTGCCCCACCAAGCATTGAGCCACATAGTGCCCAATATCACTTTTCATTCCGGGCCACCAATAATGTATTTTTTAATTTTTGTACATTTTGGTGTCATCCGGGTGTGTGGTATACCAGGATCGGTGTGCTTCTCTCAAGATTTTCTTTCGGATTTTCAGTTCATTGAGCACACACAATCTACCTTGAAACCGCATAACCCCATTGGAGTCCATACTAAAGTCCTCCACACGCCCACCTCAATGTTGGACTGCACTTTTTAGAGTTTCACATATGATGCTTGATTTTCTTTGATTCTCTCCAATAAAGTCGGTTGTACTTTTAGTGTGATGAGTTTCACTAGGGCGCGGATGCAACAATCTCCAATTCGAACCAACGCATCTCTTCTTGTAGCGGCATTTGACTCGGGATCAACATTGCGAGGTTTTTCACGGATTTCCGATTTAGTGCATACACTACCACATTTATCTTCTTGGGTTGATACAAAATGGTGATGTTGTAGTCTTTTAACAGCTCTAATTACCTTACACTATCTCAGATTCAATTTCTTTTGGGTAATAATACTTGAGGCTCTTATAATTTATGTAAATCTTGCAATGCTCGCCATAAAGATATTGTCGCCATAACTTTAAGGAGAAAATTACCGTGGCCAACTCTAGATCATGGGTATGATAATTCTTCTTATAGCTCTTCAATTATCGGGAGGCGTCGACTATCACCTTCCTTTCCTACATCAAGACAAACCCAAAACTATTTCGGGATCCATCACTATACACCATAAATCCCTTTTTCACTGTAGATAAAGTGAGAATTGAAGCCAATGTCAACTTGTCCTTCAACAATTAGAAGCTTTCATTGCATTCATCGCTTTAATTAAACTTGGCTCCTTTGTGGGTGAGGCATGTAAGTGGAGTAGTAATTTTTGAAAATCTCTCCACGAACCACCGGCAGTATCCCGCAAGACCGATAAAACTTTGGATTTCAGTAACACTGGTAGGCCGGGGCCAATCCTTGACCGCGTCTACTTTTTTAGGGTCCACTGAAATCCCAACTTTAGAAATCACGTGCCCTAAGAATGCAACTTTTCGGTGCCAAAATTTGCACTTCTTCAATTTGGGAAATAGCTTCCACTCCCTAAAAACTTGCGAAGCTTCTATAAGATGTTCTTCATATTCTTCGTCATTTTAGAAGTAGACCAAAATATCGTCAATAAAGATCACCACGAATCGGTCTAGAAAAGGCTTGAAGATGCAATTCATAAGATCCATAAAAGCCGTCGAGGCATTGGTGAGCCCAAACAGCATGACGGTGAATTCATAATGACTATATCGCATCCTAAATGCTATTTTGTGCACATCATCCGGCTTGATCCTCAACCGATGGTATTCCGACTAAAAATCAATTTTAGAATATACTCGGGACCCCTGTAGTTAGTCAAATAGAACATTAATGCACGACAGTGGATACTTATTCTTTATTGTGACTTTATTGCGCTCCCTGTAATCCACACATGACCACGCTGATCCGTCCTTTTTCTTCACGAATAGTACCGAAGCTCCCCACAAAACACACTTGGCTTGATGAAGCCTTTCTTTAGCAGATCTTGCAAATGAACCTTAATATACTCTATCGATGCCATACGAGAGAGTGCCTTAAATATTGGCGCAGTCCCGGGAACTAAGTCAATTACAAACTCGATCTCCCAGTCCAGTGGCATTCTCAGTAACTCCTTTAGGAACACATCCGAAAACTCTCGGGCTACGGGGATGCCCTCGAGCATTAGAGACTCTGCTCAGTCTTCACCACTATCGCCAAGTAGGCCACGCATCTACTACTGATTAACTTCTTGGTTCAAGACATAGAGACCGTCATGGCGAAAAGTGAGCTTCTTCAACCCCGATAGACAAACTTCTTTTGCCTTGGTTCTCGAAAGGTGATGACTCAACTCTCGCAATCGATAATAGCATAGTACCTCAAAAGCCAGATCCCTAGCACAATATCAAAGCCCTTTAATCGTCTCAACACCAAGAAGTCTACTGGCATAATCCAATCATCTATCCGCATTGGACAGGTGGGGAGATAGTCAATGACATAGAATACGTGGTCCAGAACTTGAACCCACTTAGTGTGTGGCCTCTATAATGCGAATCCATGAGTAAGAGCAAATATCCTACTTATGAATGAATGTGACACACCGGTATCGAACAATGCCCTACATCTTACGTCATTTGATAAAACAATACCTACCATGACGTGATTGGCTGCTAGCTGGTCCTCCACTTGTGTGGCAAACACTGAACCACCATGTGCCTGTCGAGTCCCCTCCTGCTGTCAGGACATAGAAGGACACCCACCAGGTCACTAGGTTTTTTTTAAAAAAAAATTTCATGACTTAAACTTTTAGATTTTTTTTTTAAAGAAGGGTTTTACATAGGAAACACCAAAAAATGCCAATATAAATGCACGAATCATGTTTAAGATAGCAATTTGTGCAAATTTTGAGAAAAATTAATATGTGGCTTTTATTATAGTCCTTTTTCTTCAAGATACAAATGTAGCGCACTGAACCTTTTTAAATAGTAGAGTTCCAATTAAAATAGTATTTAATACTATTTTTAATTGTTCTAGTAGCATTTGAGGAGTGTTACAGTATTTTTGGCATGAAAATGACACGAAAACGAACTTAGAAAAGCAAAATCTACAAAACTACAGTTTTATGTTAGTACAGGTATGGAAGTTTGGGGTAGCGGTACTCCGCTGTGAGTTAGTTGGGAGAACTCTAGGATTTTGCAGAACTTCACTGAGTAACAATACTGAAGTTGAGAGTATCGGTATTGAAGTTTGGGAGTACCGGTAGACTATAGTGAGTGGTTGATTTCAGAATTTGAATTCTGCAGAGCTGCTTCTGAGTATCGGTACACGAGGTAACTATACCGATATTGATGTTCGAGTACCGATACTCAACAGTGCAAAATCTAAAATTGCACCAATCGCAAATACATTTATGTTTGAAGGGTTTAAATGCAATTGTTGAATGTAAATTGTTTGAGATAAAAGAAAATTCTAATTTTTAAATTGAAAATATAAAAGGCAATAAAACAAATGGGAAAGGATTGGCATTTGCCTTAGATGACCAACTATCAAAAAGGAAAGAAAATAAAAATATATTATTTCCTTACTTTCAAAATTTTTTGAATTATTTCCTAAATAAGAGGTGGTCCTAAAATCACTACAAATGGGACCATGGGATTCAAGAAGAAAGGAGAAGGTCGGAAAAAGACTTTTGGCTAGAAAAAAAATCTGAAGGAGAAGAAAGAAAAGAGAGAAGAACAAAAGGAGAGGAAGAAAAAAAAAGTGAAAGAAAATTTCTCTCTCTCTCTCTCTCTCTCTCTCTCTCTCTCTCTCTCTCTCTCTCTCTCTCTTTCTCTGGTCGTGTACACAAGGGAGGGTCTCACCCCCCTGTCCTTCTCCTTGGTCCGCTGCCAGCAAGCAAAGGGGGGGCATGCGCACCTTCCCCTTCCCTCAGTCCGTACCAAAAAAAAAGAAAAAGAAAAGAGCTTTAGCTCTTTCATCCAACGACAACGACGACGACAATCACGGCGGCTTCCACGGCAACGAAGGGTGACGCATGCATGCGAACGGTGTAGGTGCGATTTTTTTGTCGGTTTGATCAACCCGACCATCTTCGTGATAGGCTCGAACCTATCAAATTTGACATTAAATCGTTACTTTTGTCGTCCGTATGTATTGCTAATCCTTATACCGAGCGGCCATCTTCGTGATAGGATCGACACGGTCGAAGGGTTGATCGAGCGGCCATCTTCGTGATAGGCTCGACACGATCGAACCCGCTTATTTCATTATTTCCTATACCGAATGGCCATCTTCGCGATAGGCTCGACACGGTCAAAAGGTTGATCGAGCGGCCATCTTCGTGATAGGCTCGACACGGTCAAAAGGTTGATCAAGCGGCCATCTTCGTGATAGGCTCGACACGATCAAATTCGCGTACTTGGACAGAATATGATAAAAAAAATATATAAATAAATAAATGATGAACTTGTTTTGATTTGCCATCTTCATGATAGGCATCGTTCGAATCATTCGCCATCTTCGTGATAGGCACGATTCGACTTGACCAACTCGCCATCTTCGTGATAGGCAATATTCGAACCATATGCCATCTTCGCGATAGGCACGGTTCGATTTGATTGCATTGCCATCTTCGTGATAGGCACATATTTGATCAAATCGCCATCTTTGTGATAGGCGTAATTTGACTTAATCGGACTTTATGTTTGGAACGGGTTGTCGTAGCAACGCATTATGAGTGCAAGAAAAATTGATGAATCATAAATTTGGTATTGATTTTTTCAATCGGACCAAATTAATTCAAATCGAATTAAAAAAAAATGGTTTGGAGTTAATTAATTTAAAAGAGCCCAATGTACAATTCATTTATGGGCTCAATGAATAAAACCTCATATGCAGTCCAATCCAGTCCATGGCCTGAATCCAGCCTATGTACAAATGCGGCCCAGTCTACATACGGGCCCTGAATCCAGCCCGTATATAAATGCAGGTCCAGTTTACTCGCGGGCCCTGAATTCAGCCCGTATATAATGCAGCCCAGTCTACTCAAAAGGGCCCTGAATCCAGCCCACATGCTAATGCAGTCCACACGCAAACAAACCTCCTAATCCAGTCCACATACAAATTTGGTCCAAAACCCAAAACCCAAAGTCTACAAATAAAACCTAAAACCCAAAGTCTACAAATAAAATCCAAAATCCAAAGTCCACAAATGAAGCCCAAAATCCAAAGTCCACAAAGAAAATCCAAAACCTAAATCCATGAAACCTAAAGTCCACAAATGAAACCCAAAATCCAAAGTCCACAAATAAAACCCAAAATCCAAAGTCCATAAATAAAGCCCAAAACCCAAACCCATGAAACCTAAAGTCCACAAATAAAATCCAAAACCCAAAGTCCACAAATAAAATCCAACTCAATCTATTTCATAAACAAACCCACCATAAAGCCCAAAGTTACTAAACCTATATCATTCAAATGTCTCCAACCCAAACCAAATTTGCCTAAATATGGCCTCCTATCATGAATTAATTTCATGAACCAATTTCATGGCTTTCCAAATGGGCCTCTATTCATGAATTAATTGCATGAACCACAAAGGTAGACCTCTATTCATGAATTAATTTTATGAATCAAAAACGGGCTTTCCAAATGAGCCTCTATTCATGAATTAATTTCATGAACCACAAAGATGGACACCTATCATAAATTAATTTCATGAACCAGTTTCACGGGCCTTCCAAATGGGCCTCTATTCATGAATTAATTTCATGAACCACAAAGATTGACCTCTATCATGAATTAATTTCATGAACCAATTTCACGGGCCTCAAATTCAAACGACCGTCAAGTCGTTAAATTGAACAAACGACCGTCAAGTTGTTAAACTGAACAAATGACCGTCAAGTCGTTAAACTGAACAAACGACCGCCAAGTCGTTAAACTGAGCAAGCCAACATCAAGCTCTACTTAATATGACCGTCAAGTCGTTAAACTGGGCGTTTGACCATTAAGTCGTTAAACTGAATGACCCTCAAGTCGTTAAACTGAACAAATGACCGTCAAGTCGTTAAACTGAACAATCGACCGTCAAGTCGTTAAAATGAACGCTTGACCATTAAGTCGTTAAACTGAATGACCCTCAAGTCGTTAAACTGAACAAATGACCGTCAAGTCGTTAAACTGAACAATCGACCGTCAAGTCGTTAAACTGAATGTTTGACCATTAAGTCGTTAAATTGAACGACCATCAAGTCGTTAAACTGAACAAACGACCGTAAAGTCGTTAAACTGAATAAACGACCGTAAAGTCATTAAACAAACAACCCAAACTCATAGACAGCAAAGTCGTTCAACTAAGCAATCCAAATCAAATGACCGTCAAGTCGTTAAACTGAACAAACGATCGTCAAGTCGTTAAACTGAACAAACGACCGTAAAGTCATTAAACTAAACAACCCAAACTCATAGACCGCAAAGTCATTAAACTAAGCAATCCAAATCAAATGACCGTCAAGTCGTTAAACTGAACAAACGACCGTCAAATCGTTAAACTGAACAAACGACCGTCAAGTCGTTAAACTGAACAAACGACCGTAAAGTCGTTAAACTAAACAACCCAAACTTATAGACCGCAAAGTCGTTAAACTAAGCAATCCAAATTCAAACGACCGTCAAGTCGTTAAACTAAACAATTGACCGTCAAGTCGTTAAATTGAACAATTGACCGTCAAGTCGTTAAATTGAACAAATTGATCAAGTCGACCGCCATGTCATTAAACTGAGCATCTCAAAATCAACCGACCGCCATGTCGCTAAACTGAGCACGTCAATCTCAAATTGACCGCCATGTCATTAAACTGTGTTACGGATTTTATATTGACATATTTCGTGAAGTGAGTCGGAGTCTTGAAGGTTCAAAGAAGAAAAGACGAAGATTGAAGACTCAAAGACTCAACGTATGAATTCACGATGCTTGGTAAGTTTAAATAATCTTGATGGTGATTTATGAACATTTACAAGTGTTTGGAAGATATTAGAATAGGTTTTTAATGATTTATAAACGAATCGAAAAAATTCATGCTACGGGGTCCGGACCCTGGGAGCTGCGGTCCGGAACCCGTAAGCCTGTCAGGCTGTTTCGTAAACCGGGTCCGGACCCTGATGGCTGCGGTGCGGACAATGAAAAGCTGAAACGTTTCAGAGTCCGGACCCCGCAATCCAAGGTCCGGACCCCGACCCGTCGCGATTTTTTGGAAAGTTATTTTTTTCAATCCTACTCTGATTCTAATGTCTCTCAAACCTATAAATAAGATGGTAGATTTCTTAAAATCATTTTTGCAATCCTTATTTGATTCTAAATCTTTTTAAAATCAGTTTTCAATCCTAGTCGAAATTAGATTGCTTCCAAACCTTTCTAAAATCTGTTTTTAATCCTAATCTATTTCGGATTGCTTCTAAACCTATAAATAAGATGTGGGGGTGTCTCTAAAACGTGGTTAAGCATAGATTATCTTTTAGAAACCCTAGAAGCTTGTAGGTAACCGTTTTTCTCGTCTTCTACATCAAGCTTCTCTCAAATTGATTCATGGTGCCCTAATTTCTAATATTCTTTTAGAATCAATTTGAGGATTGCTTAGAGATTATTCCCACAGATTTTTCATGTTCTTCTAAGGAAGGAATCATCATCAATCTTATTTGTTTTGCTCCGGACGGAGTGGCGTCGTGGATTCGGCGTGATCAAGACGGTTCGTGGATTCGGATCGTTGGTGCTCGAGGATTCGAAGTGAGGCGTCTCGTGGATTCGAGGTGTGGCGTTCGTGGATTCGAACGTGAGGCGTGGACAGCCGTTGGTGCGCGTGATCCGCTGAAGAGAAGGGAGAGGTTAAGTCCGTGGAGTCGGTAATCACCTTATAATTCTTTACTCTTAGTGGATTGTGTTTTCGCGTGTTGGTCCCGTGGGTTTTTCTCCAAGGTGGAGTTTCCCACGTAAATCTCGGTGTGCTGATTTTATTTTTCGCATTACTTTATCGCATTAAGATTTGTGATTTTTTTGTTTATACACCTATTCACCCCCCTCTAGGTGATTGATATACTCTAGATAGATCCTAGGACACCCCCTATCTTACAATTGGTATCAGAGCGGGATCTAGATTTATCTATCTTTATGGGTGAATGTGGTAACATTAATCGACCTCCGTTCTTTGATGGCATAAACTATGCTTATTGGAAAGTTCGCATGAGAGCTTTTCTAATAGCCATCGATGAGCGAGTTTGGCAATCCATCGAATTTGGATGGAAACATCCTACCGAAAAGGTAGAGAATGTTGACAAGCCCAAACCTCGGAATAAATGGAGTAAGGAAGTGATTGATTTATCTTCTTACAACGGTAGAGGAATTAATGCTTTATTCAATTCTCTATCTCAAACCGAGTTTTCACGCGTCTCGGCGTGTGAAACGGCTAAGGAGATTTGGGATACTCTCCAAGTTACGCATGAGGAAACTAGCTTGGTAAAGGTCCAAAAACTTCAAATGCTTACAAGTAAATTTGATTCAATTTCCATGGACGATCATGAGACCTTTACCGAGTACTATACTCGTCTTCAAGACATAGTCAATACATGCGCAAACTTGGGAGAGAAAATCTCGGAATCTAAAGTTGTAAGAAAAATTTTGAGAACTCTTCCCGAAAGATTTCGTCCGAAGGTTGCGGCCATTGAGACTATAAAACACCCGGACGAGATGAAAGTAGAAGAATTAGTAGGTGCTTTACAAACGTATGAAATGATCCTACTAATAAATCTTCTTCCAAGTCTTCTTCTAAAAGTACAGGTATTGCACTCAAATCTACTAAGGAGGAGGACAATGACTCGGATTCCGATGAAGAGATTTCGCTTGCTGACTTTGAACACCAATTGGCGCATCTCACGAAGAAATTTCGTCGGAATTTTCGGAAGAACAAGACAAATCGATCTACATTCTCTAAAGGATCTTCAAACTCTAAATCCTCTAAAGAGAAGAAACTTAAAAAGCCCTCTAAAGAAAAGGACGAGCTTGAGGGGGAAATCCAATGCTACAAGTGTAGAGGCTACAGCCATATTTCCACGGATTGTCCCACGAAAAAATCGTATAAAAAGAAGGCTTTGCAAGCAAAAATTTGGGACGATTCTACTACGGATGAATCGACCTCAAGTGAAGAAGAAAAGAATGATGCTATAGCTTTATATTCACATACTTCTTTACCTTCCTCGTCGGTTCTTTGTTTATCATCTATTTCTAATGATTTGCTTTCTCCTTCTTTGCATGAAACGTCGAGCGACGATGGCACAAGTGAAGGGGAGTCGGACGATGATGACTTAGCCGAGGCGTACAATCAACTACTAATTGAATCGAAGAAGATGGCTAAGCACAACAAGAAGTTGAGGAAGCGACTTTTGGAGCTTGAGGATGACAAAAAGACATTGAGTACATCAAATAAAGCTCTTGAGGAGGAAAGGGAGTAAATTCTGAAGAACAACAAAATCCTCCAAGAGAAGCTAGACCAATCGGAGATAACGATCAAATCTTACCGAGAGAAAATTAGTTTTCTAGAATACCAAGTCAAGGAAATTCTTACTTCTAACCAAGTTTTGACTAAATAAGTCCATGAACTCAAGTTCGACATACAAAAATTCTCCTCCGGATCAAAGAAACTTGATGATATACTCGGATTGGGTCAAACAAGCAAACTTGGACTTGGATATGAGTGAAAACATATTGAGAAGGTTAAAAAATCAGCACCCAAAGTCTCAACAAGTGTAAAAGAGAAAACATGTCATAGATGCGGAAAGAAAGGACATATCAAGAAGACATGCCTTAAAAAGAGAACTCAAGTGGCATCTTCTAAACATCTATCGGCATCTTCCATCACTCGACAACCCCACGGTTTCAAAAGCAACATCAAAAAGGTCGAGTACCCAAGGTCAACCGAAAGTCAAAGCCACAACAACCAAATCCTCAAAAGCGGAATGCGATGGTGAGACCCACGGTTGATCAAAAGTCAAAACAAACCGTGCCCAATGTCAACAAATCAAGACAACCAATAATCCGACAAGTTTCGGAAAGGTGATATCTTTCCTTCTCTAAAGTTTTAATTTGTTTTGACTTAATGTAGTGCTTTGGTCGGTTTCTATTGCATATCTTTTGTTCATTACATTACACGTTTTGGTGCTTTCATTGTTACGATTTTTAGATTCTTTGAATGATTAGAACTTTAAATAGTGCTTTGAACATCAATAGGTTCACTTTCATTCACTCCTAGTTAATTATCGGTTTTACTTCATTTTCACTATGTTTAAAGATAATTTATTATAGGAGTTCTTAACACTTATATTCATCAAATTTAGGCAATCATGTGTGATCTTTAGGCACTTAACCTATCTCGGTTGTGAGTGTTGAATTTGATGAATGGTTATTCGCTAAAGGACTAAAATTAGTCAAATTTTCTTTCAAATGCGAGATTGCTTAATTTAGGGGGAGTTAGTATTATTGTGAAAAAAAAATTGTGAGGAATTTGAAAAGAAAAAAGCTTCTAAATTGAAAGATGTGGAAAGAATTACATCCCTAAGGAAATGTGAAAACTACCACCACATGTAGGAAAGAGCTACCACCCCGGTCGTCCGGTAAGTGTGTGAAGATACCACATGGATATTTATTGCATAACCGAAAAGGTTGAAAAAGTATGCATATCTTAAAAAAAAATTCGGAGTTATAAGGTGGTCCACATACATGAAAGATGCTCCAAGAGCCACCCCCGGTGCGTTATTTGTTTGATCTCAAATTTGAACGTTTATGCGACAAATTGGTGTCATTTTTGGTGAATCTCTATAAGTCGTTTTCATGATCCATTACATCTTGATAGTCTTTGAGCTTTTAGATTATTTGTTGATGACTTATTTTTGAAGTATATATGAATTAAGAAATCGTATAATAATTTATCTACATCATGGTGATTGTGTAGTAAAATTCTTAATTCTTATGAAATTGATAAGGATTGAAAGAAATCAATGTGAACTTATATTTCTCATGCACTAACATTGCTTGAAATTTTATCACAAGTGGTTTCAAAATTGAAAAAGCTTTAAACTTGTGTTTTGATTGATTTCTCTCGAAATTCTCTCTATTTTTGGTATTTTTTTTTGGCAATTTTTGACAAAAAGGGAGAGATATAGAGGTGATGGGTGATGATATTGAAAATTTAAAAGAGATTTTGAACTTAGACGCATGAACAAAGGAGGAGACGCAAGAACAAAGGGGGAGAGATTTTGATATATTTTTTCTACTAACTTTGTTCGTGGAGAATGAAAACTTTTTGCAGGTCTTTAAAGACTTCAAGACTCCATATGTGTCTAAGTCATAGAGTTTGTTTTAGGAGTTACAAAGTTGTATTTTGAATTTTATTTGGATCTTTCACGCGAGAAGTTCATTGTTTTGGTGATGGCAATGAATTTCATTGGAGAGATAAGCATCGTGAGTGTTTTATGTAATTTTGGGTTTTATCACGAAATTGCCAAAGGGGGAGATTGTTACAGATTTATATTGGCATATTTCGTGAAGTGAGTCGGAGTCTTGAAGGTTCAAAGAAGAAAAGACGAAGATTGAAGACTCAAAGACTCAACGTATGAATTCACGATGCTTAGTAAGTTTAAATAATCTTGATGGTGATTTATGAACATTTACAAGTGTTTGGAAGACATTAGAATAGGTTTTTAATGATTTATAAACGAATCGAAAAAATTCATGCTACGGGGTCCGGACCCTGGGAGCTGCGGTCCGGAACCCGTAAGCCTGTCAGGCTGTTTCGTAAACCGGGTCCGGACCCTGATGGCTGCGGTCCGGACAATGAAAAGCTGAAACGTTTCAGAGTTCGGACCCCGCAATCCAAGGTCCGGACCCCGACCCGTCGCGATTTTTTGGAAAGTTATTTTTTCAATCCTACTCTGATTCTAATGTCTCTCAAACCTATAAATAAGATGGTAGATTTCTTAAAATCATTTTTGCAATCCTTATTTGATTCCAAATCTTTTTAAAATCAGTTTTCAATCCTAGTCGAAATTAGATTGCTTCCAAACCTTTCTAAAATCTGTTTTTAATCCTAATCTATTTCGGATTGCTTCTAAACCTATAAATAAGATGTGGGGGTGTCTCTAAAACGTGGTTAAGCATAGATTATCTTTTAGAAACCCTAGAAGCTTGTAGGTAACCGTTTTTCTCGTCTTCTACATCAAGCTTCTCTCAAATTGATTCATGGTGCCCTAATTTCTAATATTCTTTTAGAATCAATTTGAGGATTGCTTAGAGATTATTCCCACAGATTTTTCATGTTCTTCTAAGCAAGGAATCATCCTCAATCTTATTTGTTTTGCTCCGGACGGAGTGGCGTCGTGGATTTAGCGTGATCAAGACGGTTCGTGGATTCGGATCGTTGGTGCTCGAGGATTCGAAGTGAGGCGTCTCGTGGATTCGAGGCGTGGCATTCGTGGATTCGAACGTGAGGCGTGGACAGCCGTTGGTGCGCGTGATCCGCTGAAGAGAAGGGAGAGGTTATGTCCGTGGAGTCGGTAATCACCTTGTAATTCTTTACTCTTAGTGGATTGTGTTTTCGCGTGTTGGTCCCGTGGGTTTTTCCCCAAGGTGGAGTTTCCCACGTAAATCTCGGTGTGCTGATTTTATTTTCGCATTACTTTATCGCATTGAGATTTGTAATTTTTTTCTTTATACACCTATTCACCCCCCTCTAGGTGATTGATATACTCTAGATAGATCCTAGGGCACCCCCTATCTTACAAACTGAACATCTCAAAATCAACCGACCGCCATGTCGCTAAACTGAGCACGCCAACTTCAAATCGACCGTCATGTCATTAAACTGAGCATCTCAAAATCAACCGACCGCCATGGCACTAAACTGAGCACGCCAACTTTAAATCGACCGTCATGTCATTAAACTGAGCATCTCAAAATCAACCGACCGCCATGTCGCTAAACTGAGCATGCCAACTTCAAATCGACCGTCATGTCATTAAACTGAGCATCTCAAAATCAACCGACCGCCATGTCGCTAAACTGAGCACGCCAACTTCAAATCGACCGCCATGTCATTAAACTGAGCATCTTAAAATCAACCGACCGCCATGTCGCTAAACTGAACACGTCAACTTCAAATCGACCGCCAAGTCGTTAAACTGAGCAAATTAAACTTAATTTCAACCTAACATTTCAAATTCATGTACGGTGAGGGTATGCCCATGCTTAAGCCATGTACTTCAAAATTATATGAATAAAAGTTCATATTTATACTATGGTCTCTTTTATTATCAGCTTTGAATTTGGTCTCTTAATCGAGGGTTCCTTAGCACTGCTAGTGTGGGATAATTAACAACAGATTCTTGAGTCTGCTGGAAGCCATGAACCTATTAACCTGATTTCAAATCAAAACTGAAATAAATTTAATCTGTACCATGAATGACCACTCGCCCGTGGCGGGGCCGGTTCGTTCGCGGCAGACATAAATATTAAAAATATTATTCTCTAGTAGCTTAAGCTTTTGGAGATAAACGGTCGTTTCATATTATTTAACATGATACCAAAAGCAGAAGGTCGTAAGTTCGAGTTCTGACAAACTGCTAGTATTATTAGTTTCCTTCCATTTAATTCAAATCCACGTCTTGGGTCTATTAAAATATCTCGAGTCCAGATGCGAGGCGTCTCGAGTCCAGATGCGAGGCGTCTCGAGTCCAGATGCGAGGCGTCTCGAGTCCAAACGCAAGGAAGAGTATTGAATATAAATATTAATTTCCTTTCATTTCCTTCAAATTCACGCCTTGAGCCTATCAAAATGTCTCAAGTCCAGACGCGAGAGATCTCAAGTCCAAACGCAAGAAAGAGTGTTGAATATAAATATTAGAAACACATGTTGAATATAAATATTAAACTGTTGTTTCATATTATTTAACAATTTTATCCCTAATAAACCAACTTTTGAAACTAGTAAAACTTTTGAAGGAATAAATTTGACCACTTAAATTTTTTAGAAATTTATTTGTTGTTGGATATTTTTACAAGGACCTATGAAATTAATCCAATATAATATTACTAACCTATAATTTATACTCTACTATCGTGTGGTCCGTGTGTGGTCCGTGAAGAGCATAACACTTTCCTACCCTATTTATATTACATGCATACGGTGAATAAATATAAATATAAAACCACCAAGTAGAAAAATGGATATTTGGAAACTACATAGCGACAGAGTAGAAATGCTCATTGGACCAGTTTCTCCTCAACAAATAAAGGCTTGGGCCAACAAAATCCTACCTAATGGAGAGATAGTTGGAGAGGTGACAAAACCCTATACTTTTCATTATAAAACCAATAAACCAGAAAAAGATGGATTGTTTTGCGAAAGAATCTCTGGACCCATAAAAAGTGGAATTTGTGCTTGTGGAAATTATCGAGTGATCAGAGCTGAAAAAGAAGACCCGAAATTTTGCGAAGAAGATTTTGTTCAGCATGTTCTATTCGATACTGGTAGGAGAAGCACCCGACTCGGTATTGTTAAAAAAAAAAGAAAGCAGAACCAAGTCAAGATGATATAGATCACCCGTTCTTCTTACGCCAAAGATCTTACCATTTTCGAAGGAACTGGAGCTACATTTCTTTAACTACATAAAGATCGTTTGAAGTTCGCCCTAAAAATAAAGGTGCCAAAACCAAGCACAACATCCGAACTAGGGATAATTGATAAGTAGAAAATATTGAAGATAAATGTTAAATACAAATAAAGTAATGAAGGAAAAGCACCAGCATAAATTGTTGTCAAGGCGCCAAATACAGTTGACTTGGAAAGTATTTTACCAATAAAGTATTTTACCAATCTTCTTGCGCTTTAATATGCTAAAAAGTCAAGAGGTCATTTTGAGTATAAGGAGCCTATTTTCTGAAATGTAAATCCCAAGAAAAAGTTTAGTTCAAAATAGGAATCGTAATCGAAATAGAAATGAGAATGGGCTAGAATTGAAAACAAAATGATAAAAACAACAATTTGTTTTGTTCATAAAAGAAATCGAAATCAAAATTATGTTCAAATTAACATTTTTATGAAATTTAAATTTGTTATTCAAATTTATAATCAAAATTCGAATCCAAATTTGAACTTAAAATTTGAAAATACAATTCAAGTTCAAGGTAAGTCAAAATTTAAATTTTAGAATTATTAAATTTAAGAAATTTAAATTTAAATTTAAATTCATATTTTAAATTCAAATTTGAGATTATAATTTTGATCTAGTGAACTTATATTTAGATTTATATTTGAATTTAAATAGTTATTAATGAAAAAAAAATTATTTTCTCAATCACTTCGGGAATCAAAGTTGACTCCCACCGCTATAGTGGGAGTCACTTTTGAGGGATTCAAATCCCCTCGAATAAAAATCGGAATACTAATCTCTCAATCCAAACACTAACAATAAGAATGACTTATTCCGATTTCCATTTCAAATCTCAAATACTTCAAATCAAACATGTCCTAAATGACAAAAAATTAAAAATTAAAAATTAAAAAAATTAAAAATCATCTAACCGTTTAATTGCTAATCATAATTAAATCTTCATTTGGGTTGTACAACTAATCCAGATTAACCGAATTTCTACCATCGAAAGTTCCAATTCAAGTGAACGCCTAAGTCTGATGTTCATTTCAGAATGTGTCCCATCATCACAGTATGTGTTTTTTTAAAATCTCTCTCATCTAGATAATCACAATAAAGGAATTCAAATTTCAAATTCGTAAGTTCTAATAAATAGTTGGATGAAAAAGAAGTAATGCACTCAACAAATCCAGAAAACAGTATCCTACAAAACTCTCATAAGTTGGTAAAGAAAGAGCAGCTGTCAATAAGACCTGCCAATCAGATGCCGGCTCATGAACAAACAATCGCCACAGCGACATGCAATTCCATTCAAAATCCTGCAGCAAGAAAAAAAGGAACTAAAGATGAATTTTGGCGTGGAACTAAATTTGAATATGGGAAGTCGCATTAATATGAGCAACTTAGATTGCACAACCAATATATGGAAAGGGTTCAGAGTTCTTATAACTTTGAGCAATACATCTCATGCACATAGCAAATTCAAGAAGGTACACTAATAGAGCCTCTGCTTAACTCACACAGAGTCCTTCCAAGGCAAATTTGTTTAAATAAAAGATTGAACTTGTCACAGAATAGGGAAAGCATCTAAGCAACTAGATTTGCAAGGGTCTCAAGAGTATGAGGCATGTGAACAATCAGCTTATGCCTGCATTTTAAACTTTCAGAAGATACTACTTACTCTATACCACTATCGCAAGCAATTTCGGCCCAAACCCCGCATGCTGAATTATCTTACACTAGCATTTTGTTTTAGTTAGTCTACTCTCTTCTCTTTTTTTTTCTATTTTCTTTTTTCTTTTTTCTTTTTTCCCTTTTTTGATCCCTTTTGTGTGTGTGTAGCTTCTTTAACATCAAAGATCGGCAAACTCTTTCAAACCATAATAATTGATTTTCTAAAAAAGCCAAAGGACTGCTGCGCCTCCACGGAAACTTCGAGGACCAGTTATGTTTTAACCACAAGAAGCACTGTATTTCCTTTTCTTTGGGGAGAGTCGAGGTTAACTAAAAGGACTACGAGCAAATTCCAATGAGTAGGTGAAAATTACGCAACTTAATAGCCACCTCCACCAAAATTGACAATCACTAACATTATCAATGACAGTTTGGCGTTACCGACCACAAATACCACTGCCGGTCAGTAATGGCAACTGTTGATAAACACCCCTAAACGTCATCAACCGAGTAGCAATACCGCCAATGAACCTTAACCACAAGGACTATAGCACCGTACAGCATCCCACACCATCCCATCAACTTAAGGCAAATTTCAAGCATCACCGGTCATCGCTATTACTACCTATCATAACGACCGTAGTCACCAAACACTAATAGCCATTGCTGTCAAAAGCAACAACTAACATATAGTTGCCACACCCACCAAAATGATGATCAACCACTAACAGAATCTACGAGTGTCAACCACTATAACTATCGTAACCAACCATCAACCATAATTAGCAAACAAGCCACCATCGGCAGCCACTAGGATCGCGACAATAAGCTACCAGCTACCATCACCACTCCCAAGCAGTCTCGGTTAATAGGCCCGCCACCACAATTACAGTTATCAGCCATTGCCAACTAAAACCATCTGGCTACCACCATAATCTCAAACTAAGACGAATAGGAATTCTTACCAGCACACACCCCGACAGCACTACCACCATCAACACGCATATCCACCAATCTTTGGCCATCACTGGCACCTACAGAAAACACAAACCACTACCACCGGCATTACCTTCATCTCCACTAGCTACCGCCAAAGTTGTGATTAAACCAAACTTCATGAAATGTTAAGATGTTAAAAATTTCCCCTTGTTCACAGTACAACCAAACATTTAATTTACAAACAATATCAAGGGCAACATTCACCTGATGAAATTTTACTCCAGAAAATTTTTCTTTAAATTTTAGCCTCATATAGACGTGCCCTAAGATGAAGTTATATGAAAGTACAACTGACTAGTACAAAATAAACAGAATGATATCCTTCAAGTGTCTAAATAATTTGAGTCAGTGCCAACACGTAGTAACAAGACCTTAACCAACGAGAAGCATGAACCTTTGGAGGTAGAAGTATCTACAGATTTGCAAAATAACCTGCAAAACAGAAAACCATGAAATAAATCCTTTGTTTCAGTTTAATTCCAAGAAAATTATTGTTTCAGTTTTGGTTCCACGAATGATAACCAATTTTGAATCAAATTGGTTTCAGTTTTTGATCAGCAAGATCGTGATACGAACCGATTTGTATATGTTTTATGTAGCAGATACACGCCTTTCTGATGGCTAGGACCTTATTCTCCCATTAAAAACTGCTAAACCTAACCACCATACTGTAGAACATGTTGTGAACTTTAACGTACAGTCATATATTTACTATAAAGCAATACTGGAAACATGGAACAGATAAGCCAAACTGAGACTCACACAATCTATCAAGTTCTGTAAGTCTGATTTCCCTACAATGCTACTTTCATGTACGTTTCAGTTTTTTTTTTGTTTTTGAAATACTTTAAGCGGCTTGGTTCAACTTCCGTTTAAAAACTGAACCATGCATAACGCTAGTAGCATTTTGCTTCTCAAAGACATCTTTATGTTAGCTTTCGATTTGTAAGTGCAGATAACCTTGTACCTTCTCAGATATAGGACATAAATTTAGAAATGTATCATATAATCTTTTCAGTCTAAGACATATTACCAAATAAAAAGAGAGTTAAAATCTAGCCAACTTATTATTCAATTAAGGCTGAAAATCTCTGGGAGGCTACCGCTAGCCTAGCAGCAAAATATTTGCAGTTCATCTTACATTCATTTTCACCACGTACAAATATTTCTTTCTGACACTAAGCCTCAAAGATCTTGTAACCAAGCAAAACTAGCATTCTCCATTTTGATAGTCACAAACTTCATCCTCCTCTTTGTCTGTTCAATTAAAATAAGTGCTATACATTATCAATCCATTCTTGGAACCCATCAACATTAGATCTGTTCCCCAAAGTCTGTGGTCTTCATTCTATATTTCAGTACCTATGAATTTTCAAAGTGCGAAGGTTGCTGTGCTGCCCTGGATCAGTTTGGCTCGAATCCTCTTCATGGCAAATGAACCCCAAGACCACTAATTAGCCATAAGTCCCATCACCAAAAATAAATTCTGCAATCAAATAGATCACATCCCAAAAAGTGACCCCATGGTTGTAATAAATAACGGACTAAATTGTAATTTTGCTTTTTGTTTAATAAAAAACAAGCCAATTTCAACAAAATTAATCTCTTGGCTTTCGAGGGCCCCTAGCACACAATGGCGTGTTCTTGTGAGGTTTAATGGTCGTCCTGATGCTTTTTTGGAATTTTGAAGTTTTCCGGTGAAACCGAGAAAATTCGGAAAAACGACTATCTCGCGATCAAGCCATCATTTCATGTGACTTTTTCCATAATTTTTGAAAAAGGAAAGTTCTACATGCAAGTACACTCAGAAACAAACATCTGAAGCCAAGTTTCATTGAAATCGGAGTTTTGAGCACAAAATTATGGGTTTCCAAATTCGGCACTACGCGTGCAGCTATCTCCAAGAAACTGACCATTTCGCCTTCAGAATGTAATCTCCAAATAAAATATTTCACGAAATTCAGAAGTTAAGGATACTATGAATACCTACACTCAGAGACGAACGCGGTGATCTCAGTTTCACTGAAACAAAGTTCCGAGCGCGAAGTTGAGATTTAAATTTTTCATGCAAAAAAATGGCAATTTTCTAAACTAATCAATTTGAGATTTAAATTTCAAGCTGTAAACAATTCGAGTCATATATGAGCTACCTCGGCTTGGTAAACTAATCAAACTGACGAGATGAACACAAGCTAACTTGAATAAATTGCAATCCGATCAGAAGCGAGGCTTTTTCAGCTAGTCACGAGCCAGCCTCTAGTAATTTAGATCTGATCTCCAACTAGGGTTAGCTCGCTCGTGTTCGACTTGTTTATACCCCAAGCAGTAATAGAACAATCCTATGATCAATATACATGGGTTGGCAATCTTCCTAGAGGGACGGTTAGCAAGAGTGCCCAATGACGGCTGGAAGTGGGAAAGAGTCCACAAAGGATACGTGTGACAGCATAGCACATAGTGTTTGGATTTCGAATTTATTCTAAGAATGCACAATATTGTTGGCAACTAGTTAGACTTAAATGATACTATATTTACAGTAGGGATGCAGGCGGATCCAGATTGGCAGAGCTCTCGGCCTAATCCACACCTAATGGGACAGTAAGTGGGGGCCTGTAAACATATTCAGGGCAGTAAATAGAAATTTTTTCTTAGTCCTAGATAGATTCGGAGCAGGAGGCGAAGAAAATTTGATCCACCATGAATCCGCCATGCCAAGATTTGCCTGGGATGCACCCCAAATCTTTCTCTAAATCTGCTAACGATTTTCTATATATCTATTAAGTTAACGTCTATTTACAAAGAAACCCACTTCTCCCACTCCTAGGAGTCGACACCGCCCTCCTCTAATCTCTTTATTCTCTTTCTCAAGTCTTAAATCTCTACCACTCTCAAAATCTCCTTCTCCTCCAATCCATGTTGTCGGCATTCCATTCCCCTCCATATCGTCTCTAGCCAACGTCTCTTGCACTTTCCCCTCTTCTAACACGTGTGACTCATCCCCGTCGTTCACGAACAACCTAGCTTGTCGGTCTATCTCTATCTTGTCGTTATTCACCGCAGCAAGCTCAAGTGCTTCAATCTCCTTTACTACAACTGAGAGCCCAAGCACCTCAACCTCCTTTACCACAACTGACTCCTTCACGTGCTCTACATTTTATTACTTTCATTTTGTTTTTGATGATACAAACTAAAATTAGTTCATAAAATTTAAGATCTAGATGGTACTTTTCTTTTGATAAAAGATTTGTTCAGAGATTGTTGTGTTGATTATACTTCAAATTTTTTTTCATCTTTATTTTATTGAGAAATTATGAAGATTTGGTTTTATAAACAATTAATTGAAGTCAAATTTGATTGGGAAGATATAATGAGTAGTTGGTTAGCAGGGTGGATTCGGAGCGCCAGCAGGAAGCAGGGTAGATCACAAGCTCCATTTTCTGCCCCACCACGTATTGGAGGCGGTAGAGGTTTAATCAGTTCGGTTTGGTTCAAGGACATTTTCAAACCGAACAGATTTTCAGTTTGAAAAAAAATCCACAATCGAACCAAAAGGATTTAATCTCGGAACCGATCTAAATTTGGTTCGGTTTGGCAGGTAACTTTTCGAACTTATACTTTTCTTATGAATTAATTTATAATTTAAAATTCAAAGTTGAATAATTATGAGAGTTACACATCAAAAATTTGATCATAAATATAGAATTTTAAACAGTGTGTTGATATGTGATCAAGATTGGATCACAAAAACAAAATTATATATGGTTTAAATCATGGATTCAAGTGCCGTGGCACGGGGTCGTGCCGGAAACTTGCCGGCACGATACGGCACAGTGCGTGCCGGGCCATGCCGATGCGTGCCAGTCATAAAAAATACATGTGTGCCGACACATAATGGCATGAAATATTTATTTTCTTTAGCAACAAAATATTCTAACGGTTTATTATGTATCTTTATCAAATCTTTTGAACTTTATTGAGAAAATTACTTATTAAATTAAAGAATAGAGGGTTTTGAGCTGTGCCATCAGCACGGGGCCTGTATCGTGCCGATATCTTGTTGGCACGATACGGCACGGAAGATACGGCCCGTGCCGATGGGCACTTAAATCCTTGGTTTAAATAAAAAATAGAATGAGTAATATAACTATTCAATTTTCGGTTCAGTTCGGTTAAGAGAAGTGTTAAAACAGAACCGAAATTGAAAACTGAATTTTAGTTATTATCAAAACCGAACCGAACTGGAAACCATATAAACCAAATCAAATTGTCTTATTTTGGTTTGTCTTATTTTGTTTGGTTCGGTTGTTCGGTTTGGTTTTCAGTTTGGAGCCAAACTGTGAACACTCCTAGGAGGCGGTAGGTAGTGTGGGGTTTTGGTTGGCGAGGTGGGAGCCGGGGTAACCCTTCCCCACCTGATCCACCCTGCAAATGCACCCCTAATTTACGGGTGCAATAATTGTATCTTGATATTCTTTTGTAATATCTATAATTATTGTTTTCTTTACTGCACATGTTGTAGAAATCACACAATATTCTTGTAGTTGATGCCCTACTCCATTTTTCCAAATTCAGAGCTGGGGCAAGAACAAGTGTTTGAGATAAAAAAAAATATTTAAATTTCAAAATTTGAAAATATAGAGGGCAATAAAATAAATGGAAAATGATTGGCATTTGCCTTAGATGACCAACTATCAAAAAGGAAAGGAAATAAAAATATATTATTTCCTTAGTTTCAAAATTTATGAATTATTTCCCAAATAAGAGGTGGTCCTAAATTCACTACAAATGGGATCATGGGATTCAAGAAGAAGTGGGGGATCTTAAAAAAAAAAAAAATCTGAAAGAGAAGAAGAAAAAAAAAAGAGAAAAACTTCTTTTACTCTCTCTCTCTCTCTGGTACGTCCACAAGGGGGAGGGGGGTGCTCCCCCTCATTTCCTTCCTGACGCCCTGGCAGAGAGAGAGGAGGTGCCATGCGCACCTCCCCCCCTCCCTCTCAGTCCGTACAAAAAAATGGGAAAGAGCTATCGCTCTTTCAAACGGCGACTGCGACAATGACGGACGACGACGATCACGGCGGCTTCCACGGCAACAAAGGGTGACGCATGCATACGAACGGTGTAAGTACGATTTGTTTTGTCGGTTTGATCAACCCGACCATCTTCGTGATAGGTTCGAACCTATCAAACTTGACATCAAATCGTTACTTTCGTCGTCCGTATGTATTGCTAATCCCTGTACCGAGCGGCCATCTTCGTGATAGGCTCGACACGGTCGAAGGGTTGATCGAGCGGCCATCTTCGTGATAGGCTCGACACGATCAAACCCGTTTACTGCACGATACCGAGCGGCTAGGCTCGACACGGTCAAACCCGCGTATTTGGACAAAATATGAATGATGAACATGAAATCGTCGCCATCTTCGTGATAGGCAATATTCGAACCATATGCCATTTTCGCGATAGGCACGGTTTGATTTGATCGCATCGCTATCTTCGTGATAGGCACATATTTGATTAAATCGTCATCCTCGTGATAGGCGTAATGTGACTTCATGATTGGAATGGGTTGTCATAGCAACGCCTTACGAGAACAAAATTTGATTTTTAAATCGGATCAAATTAATTCAAATCTTTTTTTAAAAAAAAGAAAGGGAGAATGGTCTGGAGTTAATAAAGAGCCCAATCTACAATTTATTTAAGGGCTCAATGAATAAAATCTCATATGCAGGTCCAGTCCACATGCGGGCCTGAATCCAGCCTATATACAAATGCAGGTCCAGTCTACATGCGGGCCTGAATCCAGCCTATGTACAAGTGCAGACCCAATTTATATACGGGCCCTGAACCCAGCCCATCTGCCAATACAAGCCCAGTCTACACTCCAATCCAGCTCACATGCAAATGCAGGCCCAGTCTTCATATGGGCCCAGAATCCAATCTGTATGAAAATAAAATCTAGTCTACATACGGGCTTCAATTTCAGCCCACATGCAGATTCGGGTCCAAAACCCATAGAGCCCGAAATCCATTTCAGTCCATAAATGAAACCCAAAACTCAAAATCCACAAATAAAATCCATGAAACCCAAAGTCCATAAATGAAACCCAAAACCCAAAGTCCACAAATAAAACCCATAGTACAAATAAAACCCATGAAACCCAAAGTCCACAAATAAAATCCAAAACCCAAAGTTCACAAATAAAACCCAACTCAATCTATTTCATAAATAAACCCACCAAAGCCCAAGAGCATAAAGCCCCAAAACTATCAAACCTATATCATACAAATGCTTCCAACCCAAACCAAATTTAGCCAAATGATTTCATGGTCCAATTTCATGAAGTAAAATGGACTTCTCATGAACCAATTTCATGGGCCTCACATGAACCAATTTCATGGGCCTCACATGAACCAATTTCATGAGCCTCACATGAACCAATTTCATGGACTTCTCATGAACCAACTCCATGAAATAAAAATAAGCTTTTTCATGAACCAAAATGGGCTTTCCAAATGGGCCTCTATTCATGAACCACAAAGATGGACATCTATCATAAATTAATTTCATGAGTCAAAATGGGCTTTCCAAATGGGCTCACATTATGAATTAATTTCATGAACCAAAATGAGCTTTCCAAATGGGCTTCAATCATGAATTAATTTCATGAACCAAAAATAAGTCTTTCATCATGGGCTCCCATCATGAATTTATCTCACGAACCCGAAATGAGCTTTCATCAGAGGCTCATATCATGAATCGAAAAGTGGTTTTTATCATGAACCAAAGATGACCTTCCGCCATAATGAGCTTTTATCATAGACTCATATGGACTAGATACGGAGTGCCTTGAACCAAATTACAAAGGGTTCGATCAAAATCAAATCTCAACGGGTTCTGAATCAAAGTATAGCGGTTGGGACCCATGCCAAACTAATCGACTCACAAATTCAAATTCCAATTGACCGTCAAGTCGTTAAACTGAACACTTGACCGTCAAGTCGTTAAACTGAACAATTGACCGCCAAGTCGTTAAACTGAACAAAACAAATTCGAATTCAAATTGACCGTCAAGTCGTTAAACTGAACACTTGACCGTCAAGTCGTTAAACTGAACAATTGACCGTCAAGTCGTTAAACTGAACAAAACAAATTCGAATTCAAATAGACCGTCAAGTCGTTAAACTAAACCATTGACCGTCAAGTCGTTAAACTGAACATTTGACCGTCCAGTCGTTAAACTGAGCAAAATAAATTCGAATTCAAATTGACTGTCAAGTCGTTAAACTGAACAATTGACTGTCAAGTCGTTAAACTGAACATTTGACCGCCAAGTCGTTAAACTGCGCAAACCAAATTCGAATTCCAATTGACCGCCAAGTCGTTAAACTGAGCAAACAAAATTCAAACTCAATTTGACCACCAAGTCGTTAAACTGAGCAAACAAAATTCAAACTCAAACTGACCGTCATGTCGTTAAACTGAGCAAACCAAGTTCAAATCAAGCCGACCGCCATGTCGTTAAACTGAGCAAACCAAGTTCAAATCAAGCCGACCGCCATGTCGTTAAACTGCGCATCTCAACTTCAACCGACCGCCACGTCATTAAACTGAGCACTTAATTTCAAACCGACCGCCATGTCATTAAACTGAGCACTTTAACTTCAAACCGACCGCCACGTCATTAAACTGAGAATCTCAACTTCAACCGACCGCCACGTCATTAAACTGAGCACTTAATTTCGAACCGACCGCCATGTCATTAAACTGAGCACCTTAACTTCAAATCGACCGCCATGTCGCTAAACTGAGCACCTCAACTTCAACCGACCGTCATGTCATTCAAGTTCAGATCAATCGACCGCCAAGTCGCTAAACTGAGCAGATCAAGTCCAAATTAATCGACCGCCAAGTCGCTAAACTGAACGGATCAAGTCTAAATCAATTGACCGCCAAGTCGCTAAACTGAGCAAATCAAGTTCAAATCAAATCTGACTGCCAAGTCGTTAAACTGAGCAACACAGTTTTGAACGACCGCCAAGTCTGTAAACTGAGCATTTCACTAATGTACAGTGGGGGTATGCCCCTGCTTAAGCCATGTACTTGAAAATTATATGAATCAAAGTTCATATTTATACTATGGTCTCTTTCTATTATCAGCATTAAATTTGGTCTCTTAATCGAGGTTTCCTTAACACTGTTAGTGTGGAGTAATTAACAGTAGATGCTTGCGTCTATTGGAAGCCATGAACCTATAAACCTGATTTCAAAACAAAACTTAAACAAATTTAATCCGTACCATGAATGACCACTCGCCCGCGGCGGGGCCGGTTCGTTCGCGGCAAACAACAAGGTGAGGAACGACTTAGCGTAGATAGTAAATAACGTTTTGATAGTCGTGCTAATGTCTTTGTATATAGTACTTTTGGATTGACGTACATACAACAGTAGTTTGTATCTATACAACTTTCTATTGTAAGTTCGGATCTTTGTAGCCTTCCTATTATAATCAGATCATCTTTGATGTGATGTTATTAATTACACTCATGCTCAGAATAACACCTTAAGTATGTGGCAGATCTGTTACAAACCAATCTTGCTTCCAAGCCAGGGCATTACGGAATCAAATTACATAACTTGCAAAATTTTCAAATTCATATTAAGACACTATATATGATAGAAAATTGAGTTTTGAAAGAATCAAATCAAACTTTCAAAACTATATACTGACAGTTAAAAAATCACATGAAGGTATTATCTAAAACAAGACAAAGAAACTACATAACACATAAGAGAGATACAAGATATGACAAGATATAATAACAACAGCTATATAAATGCAAACTTGTGATCACCTTTTCATCATACCAAGGATCCAATAAGATTGCAGCAACATAAAGTACTACTTCATATAGGGATGAAACTGCTTGTTTGATGTTGAATTAAACGAAGTTGTGGCATCATGCTTCTTCCCTATTGACGACTTCCCTAACCAACATTGTCCGCCCATGAAATACCTATTAATAACATAACAAGAAGAATCAAAATTATACAAATCAAAAATGAATTACCTGAATGAAAATGCTCATCAATAGCTTGATGTTAAAGTACCTAAGGCATAATTGACAATGCAAAAAAAAGACAAACTATAGAACAGAAGAATAAATGATCAAAACAGCAAAAAATAATTAGACGAAAAGCAAAAGCAAATTTTAGGCCCGATTCACTTCTCCAATGAAAAAAAAAACCAAAAAGGGCACCGTACCAATCCATTCGACTCTACTGCAGCCTTCTGTTCGTCAGCTGAAGAGAATGAAAGAAATCCATAGACACGGTTTTTCCCTCCTTTACGGTCATAAAGCACCCTAGTACTTACAACAGTTCCAAATTGGCTAAAATGCTCCCTCAAACCTTCAGGTCTTATAGACCAAGCAAGATTACCCACATAGACCTTATATGGACTTTCAAAGACAATGTCTTTCTTGGGTGTCGTATTTAAGGCCTCTGTGTTTTTTCTTCCAGAGACCATATCAGCTGAAAATTTCACACGCATTTCACGCCCACCAAGGTCCTAGTAAGAGAAAAGAGTTTACCATAAAATAAATGAAAATTCAATGGATTTGGAAATTAGCGCAAAAACTGTTTTAGAGCTTACAGATCCATCAAGAGCAGAAATTGCTGCTTTTGCTTCTGCTAGAGAACTCATTGTAACATAACCACATCCACGACTTATGCCAGTTACAGCATCTCGTGAAACCTGCAAATGTTCACATTCCAAAGTGCTATATAGAGCATGTTGCGTATATACAAGAATTTTTAAAATATAATAGCTCCTGCTATTTACCATATAGCAATCAAGAAAATTACGAAATCGCACGACACTGTTTTTATGCAGATACAGCAGTCCAGTAGCAAAAGGATAGAAAGAAACAACTACAATGAGTAACAGGAATTCTTCAATTACCATCTACTAATGCTAAGGGGCAGGTTGGAATGGCAGGAGCTTTGGAACTAAAACCCTTCAGCAGATTGACGCTGAAGCAAAAAAAAATAAAAACTTCAAATTGGAGCTTACTGCTTACAGAGATAAAGTAGCCCATTTCAGCCTCCTACTCAGGCCAGACGCCGTCACTTTTTGGTTACCCAAAAAAAAAAATTATGGGCTAAAAATGGTGCATCAGCATGGGTACTTTTTGCTAAAGAACTACTAAATCAAAAAAAAAATGATGGGTTAAAAAGCAGTAAAATTTGCAGCAGCATAGGCACCAAATAGTTGGAGTAATTTTTAACATCAACAAATGGTGCATCATCCATTTTATTGGTTAAAAATTTGTAATATTGACTTCAGCAGTCAGCAGCACATATCACAATGATTCTCAAGATGACATGAAATAGGAAAACGAAATATTTCAATAATATTAGTCAATAATAAAGAATTGCACAGCAGTGTTGTTTTAGGTTGACTCGGACAATTGTAACTTATCACGCAAGTGAGCAACTAAATTGTCACAAACACTAAAACAAGGAAATAGGAATGAATCAAGGAAATATACACAAATAAGTTCAGTAATTGCAGAACCAGGCGAGTGATTCCATGCAGATAATTCTCATAAAGATATAATGTTTAGTTGGAACTTTCATTAGAACAGTGGTCTAAAGGATTATGCTATTTCTTTCTACAAATACAGACAAACAGTAAGGAATTGCTCCCACAGCCAAACTGTGTCAAAGGAGATATTTTCAATAGTTAGTGAGACTTTGCCTAAGATACTAATTAATATGAACTTGCCATGTTAAAATAAGGTCACCGTCATCATCAATAAGGTTAAACCTTAAAATACAACGATAGCCAGAGCAGAACTAACTAATAGAAGAATTGACGAAAGGGTGCATATATGCTATAAGATATCAACCAAACATCAAACCATTGGGTATTTTCGTTCTTATTTCCTAAACAAAGGACAAATCAAGCAACAGAAGGGGGTCCAAAGTCAAAGAGAAGAAAAAAAAATAGGTTGACGTGTATTGAAAAGAATCGATGGGCCGTTTATTTCTCAGCTAAACATTCTATAGTAGAATTGTAAATAAGTGGAAAATTATAGCCATATTACAATTGTGAAACAACCGTTTTTCTCGGGCAGTGTAAACTACTCGAGAAGTGAGAACGGTGTTTGAATATTGTATATTCAACACTCTCACTAAAATCTAGGCTTGAGACCTTTTGATAAATAGGAGAAATTTAAATTAGACTAGATGCCCGAAAAGTCTTGAACTTAGACTTCCTGCTCTGATACCATCCTGCTCTGATACCATGTGAAACAATAGTTTGCATTTAGGAGCTTAAGATACTAGAGACCGGTGTTTTAATATACCCAACAACAATAAGATATCACAAGAAATATGCAGAAAAGTTCAACAGACCCTCCACAGATAAAAGAATTTCCATAAGAAATGCACAGCAAAGTAACATATAGTATCATTTCGACAAGAAACAGAATGAACACTAGTAAGAGTATTAGGAGGTAAAAATGTGTTAGAACTTATATGAACTGTAGCAAATCTTGGAGTAGGTACATGAAAGATTTGATTTTACTGGCTACCTGTATAATGCTTTTAAATAGATTATTCAGCTTCAAAAGTAACAGTAAAGCATTTGTAACATTTTTGCAGAATAATTCATCAAGTAACAAAATATTCCATTACATTACAGACTGTTCCATAAAAGTGTTTCAAATATTTCATGCTATGGTCGAGGCAAGATAAGTATGTTCTTAAGGGGGGGAAAAACAACGAAATAGAGAAAATACCTCGACGGAAATGACAGTGCCGTAGGGGTTGAAGAGGTCCAAAAGCTGGGAGATGTCGGTGCTCCGTGGCAAGTTGCAGGCGTAGAGCTCGCAGGGCCGGACCTGAAGTCTGAACTCCCCGGCGGCCGCCGCTCCGTCCTCCTCTGCCTTCTCTCCTTCATCTTCTTCTTCTTCTTCTTCTTCTTCTTCTTCAAGCGTCAAGGCTTTCTCCTCTCCCTCGGCGACGGCGAGGACCCTCGGAGTAGGATTGGGCTTCTTGGGCTTGGAGAAAGCGGAGAGAGGGACGTGGGGACGGGGCAGAGAGAGAGGGAGGGAGGAAGAGAAAGGAGAGGAGGAGAGGAGTGGAGAGGCGGCAGAGGCGGGAGGAGCGGCGGGGAAGCGGCGGGGTGGGAGGAGGAAGAGGGAGAATTTGAGGGAGGAGGAGGCAGGCGCCACTGCCATGGCCGTAGTGAGGGGAAGAACGCAGAAAATACAGATAGGGGGTGCCTATTCACAGTACTCAATATCCATAGCCGCTCTCTTTTTTTTCTTTTTTTTCAGGGTTTCAATTTTTATTCATTGCTTTCTCTTCTCTCCAGTATCTATATCTATAGAAATAGAAATAGAAATAGAAATATATATATATTAAAAAGAAAAGAGTGTTTTTGCCTTGTGACACTCACTCCTCAATCCTCCTCGTTTCTCTTTTTACAAATATAAAAAATTATTATTCACACCAGGTCTATTATTAAATCACATAAATCGAACCAATATATCTATCTATAGTATAGAATAGAATTTATAATCCTATGAATTGGCGACCTAAAGGGCCTTGGGGGCCTCTTCGCATCCCGCGGGTGCTTTGGGACTTTTTGGGCCGGCGTCTTTTCGGCCATCAATGCGGAATAAACCCGTTGGGGATTCCGCCGTTTCGAGTCACCGTTCCGTCTTCGGTTCGCCCTCTCCTGCGCCGTCGCCGCTATGGGCAGTCGCCGTTAACCTAAAGGGTCTCGGGGGCCTGGCCGTATCCCGCAGGTCCTTTAGGACTTTTGGGCGCGGCGTCTTTTCGGCAATCAATGCGGGATTAACCCCGTTGGGGCTTCCGCCGTCTCGATTTGCCGTTCCGTCCTGGGTTCGGCCTCTCCTGCGCCGTCGTCACTATGGCCAGCCGCCGTTACTGCCATGTTTGCCATGACGATTGCAGAGTGGGTGGCTGGGGTGGTGACGTCGCCTCCAGCAACACGCCGGGCGTGCGTGAGATGCGGGCGGTGGTGTGAATGGCTGCGTGATTGGGGCAGATTTGACAGAGGCACATTTCTCCCCGTGTAAACTGGTCGCCCCCATGTCCTCCATGACGTGGCCTCCAGCAACTCGCCATGGCGGCGCACAATGCGGCTGCTGGTGTAGATGACTGCGGGGTTTGACCGGATTTGACGGGGTGTGTGCGTTTTCGGTTTGGTCCTTGGGGTCTCTCCTTTTTCTCCCCTTCTTCTGCCCTTAAACTGACCTCCTCCCTCTGCTATAAATACCGCCTCTGCTCTCCGTTTCCTCCTCACGTTTTTTCTACGCTTTTGTACTCTTCTTCTCGATTAGATCTTTGTTGTTCAGCTCCTACCGTTGGCTGGGTTTGCCGAGCCTGGTGTCGTGAGGTGTGTATTTGGCGTTGTGCTGCTGGCCGCAGCCGCCTTTGTTCCCTGCCCGAAAAAAATAGATATAGGTGCGTTTATTTGCTGTTGTTTAGTTCCTCGCGATGTTCGGCGTGCTATGTGCTGATTACTTGCTGTTTGTCTATGCATGTTTACTTATTTGTACCCGAAATGGCGGTGTCGGATTGGTGGGAGCTCTCCTATTCTTGTTATGTCGGCTGATGGTTTACTAGATTACAAGGTATTGTGTGCCTACCTGCTCCCTGTTTGTTGCGTTTCTGATGTACTTTCCTGTGTATTGATTGCATGCTTTTGATGTTTAGTGCCCGGTTTGGAACCTGTTATGGCGCCGGTGGTTGTTACTATTTGTTTCCGTGAATTGCTCCGTGATGTATGCCAGCGATATTCTCTGCCGACACCGATATACGGTGTCCCGATTGAGGATGAAGAAGGCATGATTAGTGTTTACTCTAAAGTTGACTTCGTTAGAGTTGGCAGTGGGACAGAGACTGTGAGGTCTTGGAGTAAGCCGTGTTGTAATATCGATCAGGCCGAAGAAGATGCTGCACGCCGGCCTGTTGGAAAGCTGCGCGATGAGCTTTCCTTTGAAGTTAATACTTCAACTTTGAAGATAAATTTTTTTTTGAAAATCTGTACGGCCGGGTTTCCACAGATCGTGTCGTGGCTAGGAAAAAATTTAGGCGCCTGAAAAATGATTACAACCTTCTTCAGGGGTGCTATAATGACCTCTTGGCTGAGAATGAGTGCTATGTTGTTGAGCGTAGCAAGCTCAAAAAGTTAGCTGCTGAGTTCCATGATCTGCTTGATCGCTCGCATGCTGTGGCGCCGGCTGAAAATAGCAGTGCTGCCAAATCGGATGAGGACCCCGTGGCACCGCCTGGCTATGGCACTTGATACTTTGTTGGGCTTTGACTGCATGCCTTAGCTTTTTTGGGGGGTTTACGTACTGAAATAGTGTAGATAGCTTTGGCTTTAGTTAACAAAGCGCATATTGTAAGATAAGGAAAATAGTGTTCCGGTAGAATGCAAATAATAGTGCGCATTATAGCTTTGGCTTTTAGTTAACAATAGTAATATGTAAGTGTTGGTAGCTGGTTTTGTTTGTTACTGTTTTCGGGCGTTGGTGCCGGTGTTGCACGCCTATGAAATCCTACCTTTTGCTGTTACATTTTTCTTGCTGCCTGCTGCTATTTCGCTGCTTCTTGCCTGTTATTGTTGATTGGGGCTTTATGCAGATTCCAGTTCCTTCTGCCTTTGCTTGCAATTTCCTTTGGATTTGGTAAATCATTTACAAACAAAAATGTTTTCTGTTTCGCAAAAAAAAATCGTAATTGGTTTTGTGGTGGCAATGATGTTGGCTCTCTTTGCAGGTTCACTGGTCTTATGCCGAGCCCTGTAGCCTACAAAAGCTTCCGAATTTTTGGGCCTTTTATGCGGTGGCTTCTCCTAATTTTTTGCATTGCCGATTTAGTCCCCGTTCTTTTCTCTTAGAGTTTTGTGCTCCCTATTGATTTAGTATACATGTTTGCTTTTGACTTGCTGCATTTGCATAAATCAATGCTCTAATTTTCTCCTCCGTTCGGTTTGGATGAAAGTTCTTCGCTACCTGTGCATCCAAAAAAAAACAACAACAGCCATAACTTCCCCTGGGTTTTAAAAGTGTACATGCGGTATTGCTTACTTTAAAATGATTTCCCCGCTTTGCGGCGCTCGCGGATTGAATGGCCTGATGGTAATCTCTGCAGCCTGTGCAAGCTGTCAAATATTTGGCCCTATTTTTTTTTCCAATGGATTGCTACCGGATTATCGTAAATGTGCGGATACATCGAGCCAAACTGAGACAATAGTTCTTCCCCTGTATTTTACAAATATTTGCTCGGATTTTGCTTTACATATTTCTTCCTGCCTCTTCTCTGTTATGTGTGCCGTTTGTTAATTTTATTTCCTCTCTCTCTCTGCCCGGCCTGTTGCTACTTCGGTGTCTTCCACTTATTATTGTCTGAAAAATTCCATTAGCTAATGGTTTGATGGTTGGTGCTCAAAATTTTATGTTCGGAACTAAGTTGGTTCGTATTTCTACCTGAATTTATTTCTAAAAAATAAATGAGCTTAGATCTTTCTCTTAGACAAAAAAATTTACTTTGCACCTTCTCGATAAATTAAGAAAATTTCATAAACTCTCAGAGATTAATTACTTCTTTTTTCATACTTTATGTGACTCTTTCCATGTTGTTTGCATCTAAGATCACTAGAATTAAGTTTTTAAGTTCTCCTACTTCGCAGTTATATGCAAAGGTTAGATAAATTGCTTTTTAATGTTTCCGATAACCTTCATTTAGGGGCTTTATTAACTGTTGATATGTTTTTACTATTATTCGCATTTCAATATATGGTTTGAGTTTATGATGTTTTAGTCAAAACCATCAACCAATTGTTAGAGGAAGGTAAAAAAAAATGGAGGTTAATGATACGCGGAAATAATTTTGAGGTTGACACAATCAGATCAATTGCTTCTACATGTTTAGTACAGCATTGAGGCCTTCAAATGGGGGCTTTATGTTCCAAAATTTTTACTCTTTGTTTCCGGTAGAATGCAAATAATAGTTCGCATTATAGCTTTGGCTTTTACTTAACAATAGTTATATGTAATTCCTGGTAGTTGGTTTTGTTTGTTCCTATTTTTCGTGCGTTGGTGCCGGTGTTGCTCGCTTATGATATTCTACCTCTTACTGTTTCATTTTCTTTGCTGTGTGCTGCTGTTTCGCTGCTTTTTGCCTGTTATTGTTGATTGGGACTTTATGCGGATTCCAATTCCTTCTGGTTTTGCTTGCAATTTCCTTTCGGTTTGGTAAATTGTTTACCAAAAAAAATGCTTTCTTTTTTAGGAAAAAAATCGTAATTGGTTTTGCAGTGGCAATGATGTTGGCTCTCTTCCTATAGCGTCGGTTTCCATCCGGTGTATAAAATTGTGGGTTTTTTTTAGGCATGGCGGGTTCACTGGTCTTATGCCAAGTCCTGCAGCCTACAAAAGCTTCCAAATGTTTGGGCCTTTTATGCGGTGGCTTCTCCGATTTTTTCACTTTGCCGATTTAGTCCCCGTTCTTTTCTCTGAGAGTTCTATGCTCCCGGCTGTAAAGACTGAGGATTTTGCTATACAATTTAACTCTCCGTTAACGATGTTTATGTGTGTATTTTAATTACATAATCACTCGTCAAGTTTCGGAAGAAAATGATTTAAAATGAAGAAAGAGTTACGTGATTTCGAAAATTCACTTAAGTGAATAGTAACTCTGGTTTTCCGGTGAAGCCGATGATTATAGATGGCTTCTGGACTGTATCGGACTCCGTTCATAGTGGTCCAATAGCTCATTTTCAACTGTCCAACTATTCTGGACTCGATAGCACTAACAGATTTTGGAATTGATGCACGGTGTTCTCAGAAAAGCCTACTTATGGTTGAGGGACCAAAATGCAAAGGTGCATATGAGCCGTAAAGGGGTTTATTGATCTGCGAATCGGCAATCAAATCGAATGAAACAAAATCATGAGATCGATGCCTCGGCAGTGCTGAACGCGCTGGCGTAGTCCGTTCACAAATCCGACGGACGGATCCTCGGGAATTGCAAAATGTTCGCGAAGGGGTCGAAAGTGGCAAATTGGGAAATTCGCAAAACTCCCTATATTTTATGTACCGTTTTGCGCGAATTCGATCATGGAGGTGCGTACGCGCAATTTACACGCGCTGTGAGGGACTTAGCTCAAAATGACAAGAGTCGGAGGACTTAGGTGCAAGATTACCATCTTGTATATATAGGCACTTAGGGTTTGCATGGATGGAACCCTAATTCCTGTTGTCCCTCTCCCTCAGCCGACCCCCAGCCACCTTCAGCACCTCCACCTGCCCCTACCGCGCGCGCCCCGGCCAACTACGCACGCCGCCGGCCGCCGGAACAGGGTTCTCCACCCTCTCCACCATCATCTCCACCACCCACTCCCTCCTCTTTTGTTTGGGAGCAACCTGAGGAGCCCCACGCCTTGGGATCCTTCTCCGACTGCGGCCCTGTGTCCTGGCAACCTTCCCTGCCGGACGCCGCCGCCCCCGCGTGCCGCCGTCGCCGCTGCGACAACCTGCGGCCACTCTGGGCTGAAGCTGCCCGAGGGAACCCTTACTCTCCCTCCTCGTGCCGCCGCCGCCTTGATCCACCCTTGCCGCCCCTCTCCGGCCTCCGACGACGCACCGCCGTCGCCCAGAGGCATCCCGGCCACCATCGTGGCCGTGAGTGGAAGCCAAGCCCGAGATAGGGTTGTGCGGGCCCTGGTTACTCCAGCGCCGCCGCCGTCGCCTTCCGCCACCGGCAAGCGTGAGCGGCGACCCTCCCCCACCGACCGCATCCACCTGCCGCCGGCGCGCCCACCGCCGTACCGCCGCCGGCCGTACCCTAGCTCTCCCTGCCCGGTAAGCTTGAATTAATGCTGTTTCTGCTTGTGGTGCGGGTTGGGTGCACTGTTCCGGCAACCCGGGGTCACCCCGAGACTTCTGGAGGTGAGCACGATGATCCCTGATCAGTGCTGATCATCGTGATCACCTTCGTTGGGGTCAGCGAACCCCCGGTGTGCGAGATTAGTGTGTTTTCCCTACAGTGCGCGTTGTTCGCTGAGTTTTGTGTCACTCCTCAGCACCCTACTGTGGACGGTTGTGCTCCAAACCCCGAGCTCGGCCTCCAGCACATCGAGACCTACCAGAAGGTGTCTCGGCCGACCTTAAAAAAAAAACCCTCGGTTGGCGGTATCGGGTCATAAAAACCCAGTAAATCACATAAAATAATGTGATTTTATGTTATATTGGGGGCTTCTATGCAATTTTGCATTTCTGGGGTGCTGTGGACAGTATGTGTGGACTGCGGGCGACCTCTGGACTGATTGTCCAGGGTCCGATGTATTTTGCGGAAATCGGATATCGATTTCCGGTGCGTTCTTTCGGCGAAAGCGGCCGTCGGAACGCGTTTTCGGTTCGGATTTCTTCCGACGATGCTGTAAGGTTAACATGTATTGTCGCTGAGCCTTGTTGGCTGATTATTTACGTCGTTTCGAAGGTTCCGAGACGACGGGCGAGCGACAGTGGGTTTGGGTGTCAAAATTGACACTTTTGGAGACCCGGACTTAGAACGATTGTCGACGACAATCGTTTTGGTATGGATTGTGTAATTGCTGCCTGGTTAACCAAAACGCTGTGTTTGGTGGCAGTGAGGGACTCGTGTTGCGAGTCGGTGTGTTCCGGGACACTTCGTGAGTCCCGGCGAAGTTCCAGTACAATTTTCAGGACTTCCGGCGAGTTACGGTAATCGGTTTGGGGAAACCGATTTCCGTGGAATTGTTGTGGGATTGTGAATTAGTATTTACTATATGTGGGTTATATGCTAACCCGGTGGACCCTTCGTAGGTCCGGTAGACGTTCCCCCACAGTAGGGAGGCAGACGCGGCCTTGACAGGTGGGTACTTCGATCCGAAGTTGGTTTAGTGGTGCATACTCGGTGACGTTCCTTCCACTCTCCCTTTTTATATTTCGTATACATATATGTCTGTGATTGTGAGCTAGCACCTTGTGATCTCTACTTGCATTCTTTTCTTGTTCTAGCAGTAGAGTAGATATGATTATATCTGTATCTGAGATGATGTTCTCGTGACCTTCTTGGTCGGTTTTCTTGACACGGTTGTCTGATGACCTATACGGTCGGTATACCCGGAGGGGTGGATTATTGGCTGTTTGCCAACATTTATTGGTCATACTTGCATTGATCGCCATTACTCTTGCGCATTTCGCGAACACCAGCGGTTGATCCCCGCAAGAGGGTGTTCTTTTCCGGAAAAGTGGTCGTACGTCCGACCCGTGAGCTCAGTTGGGCACTTATATGCTGGCAGAGTAGGAGTGGCATGAGCCTGAGGTCTGCGGACTGGCTAGATTGGGTATATTTGCTGTATTCATTTGTTGATGCATATCATTTACAGTAGCACTAGTGCAGTTGTACCTTGTTTCCCTTCTTTCATGGCTACTGTATTGTTATATCTATCTATCTCCTGGTTATCGGTGTGTACGCTTGCCTTCGTCGGCTTGCGGTACCCACTGGGAGGAGGAGCATGTTTACATGTTCTCACTCCCCCGCTTTGTTGATTTTTCAGGTGATCCAGCTAGTTCGAGTCGGGGCGAGACGTGAGGCACGTCATTTGCGATCCTAGAACTCCCGACCCGGTCATTGGTTTAGTTTTTCTTGCTTGCACTTTGAATAAATAACTTTAGAAGTATGGTTCAGTTTTATTTACTCTTTGGACATGTGGTTTATTAACGTTTAATAAAGTACTTGTGATAAGATTTGCAAAATCCGTCTCCTACCCTTCGTGGTAGCCTTTCTCTAAACTGAAAGGATCTTTCTGTTGGTGATACGTTTGAATTATTGATGTGAATGAAATGAATGTGTTGTATATGTACTTGTGCGACGCCGTGCAGATACAGGGGAGGTTCTGTCCGAGTGAACAGTGGACTCCCTGTGTTTGTGGCGGGTCTGTCGTCTCTGGGGTCAAGATTGTCAATGTATTAATAAAAAGAACAAAATTATCCTGTATTTTTCCGCTGATCTTTTATAAACTCTAAATGGACCCCCGGGGCGTGACAGATTAAGTGGTATCAGAGCAAATATACAATCATGATTTCATCAACTGATTATTTTAAAACAAATAAACTGAACCATTGGTTAGGTTGACCATAGGAAGACCTACGGTATATAATTGCGTGAGTGCGGGGTTGTGGGATTGAGTCCCGGTAAGTTGGTCGAGTTTTATTAACTCGAGGTTTATTGTTGTTTCGTTACCCCGTGTTTGTTTTGCAGTTGCGGTGCAGACTTGTGTCTCTACTGGGAGTGGTGGCGGATTACCAGACAGATATCGAGTGCTAGGGTGATGGGCACCTGGTAAAACCACTCGGGAAAGATGTTGATATTGAGGTTCCAGGCAGTGACATCTGCTGGGCCTTAGCTGACGGTTGAGCTGTGATTTCCTGGCCCCACTTTCCATGTAGAGCACAAGGTCCATTGCGGGTATCTCTATGGAGACGATACATTGTGCGGCTACCGTCGCAACCGTTTCTGGAGCTGTGTGGGTACAACTCGAGGATTGAAATGCAATCGCTTGGGCGACTGCTGTACGGATATGGTTTCCTCAGACTCTGTGAGTATGGCTTTAGTGCCTATTCCTCCCTATTTAGAGCTCATGTACCCTCATGTACGATTACAGGCATCTCCGTGGAGATGATGATTTATGCAGGTTTGACTGCATGTATTGCGTGGGCTGCTGGTGTGCGGCCCGAGGTTTGTTTGCCGACCGCTCGTGCGGTTGTGGTATAAGTAGAGCTTCTTGAGCTTTAGCATGTAGGACCATGGTGCCTACCCTATTTCTCTAATCTCTAGTGGTGGCGTGAGTCACCGAGAGAAGAGCGAACCCAAGTATGGATAGTTGAAATAATTTAGTGATAGTTTATGGGGTTTTCCCCTTTCATCTGATAAGTCGTTAGATCTACCCCAATATTTAGATTGATTGGAGCATATCGAGGTTGTTATTGGATTCTTTATTGAGTTTCAGACAAGGTAGTGGTTTTCGTGTGAGTATATGGGCGAGAATACGCCTAACTCATGAGACTGAAGTTTGTCCTTGTTGCGAAGCGAGCTCAGAAGATCTTTCTCGCTAGAGTGATGTTTAGATATCTTGTAAGTGGATTTGTCAGTACAGTCGTTTAGACCTTCTTATGATCTTTGCACCTATTGGCATAAGCCAGGATTGGTTTTGACTTAGCTTCAACGTCGGATTTTTATGGAGTACGCGTAGTGTGAGGAAATCCCAACACCTAAATCAGTGTGGTATGGGATGACACGTGGCGTATGTATGCTTATGGCATAGAGGATGATGCTCGATAGGATAATTGGAAAACCCTAAGGGTAAGTTGTGGTGTTGGATGAGGCTCAAAATCGAGTTGTTGTCACTTTTAGCTTGTGTAGTTGGCGACTCTATGTTGCAGATAGTTTCTTTTCCTATTGTTGGAGCCATAGAACTCCTAGGGAGTTGGCTCAATGGCTAGTCCAATCTCGGTGATCGACTTTCGTAGTCGATATTGATTAGTGTCGTGTGCACTCTTGTGCAGCATGGTGATATTGGACGATTTCGTGCTGGTGTCACTTCTCCAACATGGTGTTGGAGATGGATCTATGGTATTTCGCTTTCCTTTTGGTAAATACGTTGGCTGCAGACAACGTATTGTCAAAAGTTAGGACGAAATGCCCTACCCCTTTTGGGGAGTATTTGGATTGGGATATTGTGTTTCCCGTGTAGATAACCTTTATGGATGATCTCATGCAAAGGTTAGAGTCGTGGTCATCTCCAACCACGCAGTGTATTCTGAGTTAGCCCTGGGCAATGTTATGTAAAGTGATGAGTTAACCTCACCAATAGTATGTACTTCGGTGATGGTCTGGTTGTATACGAACCAGTAGCCAGGTTCGCATAGTTAAGGGACGTGTCAGGTAATGCGCTTCCAGTTGCAATATATATTGCATTGCTAGAAGATGCGAACTATGCTGGGCACATGGACTGAGCCTAGCCTTCGGCTCAGAAGTTGATGCAGGTGCTTGAATGCTAGGTACATGACGTGGTTAAACACGAATAATTATGAGAGTGGATTGCTCTTCTGGTCACTTGACGATTGATGCATTTGGGTCTCGTTGAGACAGGCATCGGATGTGGTCTGGAACATTCCATCGCTGGTCCCATGCGGATTACAGCGACCGGGTTTCGTGGAGACAGATGTTGAGCATCACTGATTGTTTTGGACAGTAAGTAGCGATTCGCAACCCCGTTGCGGACATCCGTGGACCTTTATGTCGAATCACATGTACCTGGATGTAGGCTCACTTGTCGAGCTCAACTGATTGAGGTAGCCTTAGACCTTTTGGTCTAGGCAGACAGTTTAGATCTTAGACATAGGAGTGTCGGATACCGCAAGTGGGTATCGATGCTGAAGGTTTGACTTCGATCCGTTTGTATTACAAACTGGTGGGAGACTGTGATCTCCGAGGGGAGTGTTATTGATGCAGGAGTCAGGACAACGATATGGTTTCGCTCGTTGTGAGCAGGTTGACGTTGTTTGTAAGTTGGAGTGCGTCGTTTCGGACTCCGAAAACATACTCCAGATTTATGGTATTGTTCCGGGATTTTCCCGCATGAACCTTTGACGTTGTTGAGTTAGTTACTGCTATGTGAACCAGATTTGGGTGACCTCAAATTTCTAAGTAGGGAGTTATTGTCCCAGTTTTGGAAGAGTGTACAGCAAGCTTTGGGTACGAAGCTGAACTTTAGTACGGCTTTTCATTTCCAGAGTGATGGACAGTCTGGGCGAGTTATTCAGACTTTTGAGGATATGCTATGTGCATGCGTCCTAGATTATGGTGATGGATGGTTCAGGTATCTGTCACTGGTGGAATTCGCCTATAACAACAGCCATCAGGCGAGCATTGGGATGGCACCGTGTGAGACTTTATTTGGGCGTCGATGTCGGTCCCCTATCAGTTAGGACGACATCGGAGAACGCCGGATAATCGGGCCGGACTTAGTGACGGACGCAGAGACAAAGATTCGCATTGCTAGAGAGCGATTATTGACTGCTCAGAGTCGGCATAAGAGCTACGCGGACCATCGGCGTTGTGACCTGGAGTTTCAGGTCGGCGAGCTTGTTCTGCTCAAGGTTTCACCGTCCAGAGGGATCAAACGGTTCGGTTTGAGGGGCAAGCTTAACCCGAGATATGTAGGACCGTTTGACATCTGGGAGCGCGTTGGTCCGGTGGCGTACAGATTGGCTCTACCTCCGAGTCTCGCCCAAGTACATGATGGCTTCCACGTGTCCATACTTCGAAAGTGTAGTTCTGATCCGTCCCACATCATCAGTCCGACGACTATTCAGCTTCGGGAGGATCTGACCTACGATGAGGCTCCAATGCGGATATTGGCACGTGAGGAGAATCAACTGCGAAACCGGAGCATTCCGTATGTTAAAGTTCAATAGGCTAATCATGAGGAACGCGAAGCGTTATGGGAGCTTGAATCGATTATGTGGGAATGTTACCCACATTTACTTGAGGGGTAAATATATTCAAGTTTCGGGGACGAAACTTCTTTTAAGGGGGGAATGATGTAAAGACTGAGAATTTTGCTATACAATTTAACTCTCCGTTAACGATGTTTATGTGTGTATTTTAATTACATAATCACTCGTCAAGTTTCGGGAGAAAATGATTTAAAATGAAGAAAGAGTTACGCGATTTCGAAAATTCACTTAAGTGAATAGTAACTCTGGTTTTCCGGTGAAGCCGATGATTATAGATGGCTTCTGGACTGTATCGGACTCCGTTCATAGTGGTCCAATAGCTCATTTTCAACTGTCCAACTATTCTGGACTCGATAGCACTAACAGATTTTGGAATTGATGCACGGTGTTCTCAGAAAAGCCTACTTATGGTTGAGGGACCAAAATGCAAAGGTGCATATGAGCCGTAAAGGGGTTTATTGATCTGCAAATTGGCAATCAAATCGAACGAAACAAAATCATGAGTACGATGCCTCGGGGGTGCTGAACGCGCTGGCGTAGTCCGTTCACAAATCCGACGGACGGATCCTCGGGAATTGCAAAATGTTCGCGAAGGGGTCGAAAGTGGCAAATTGGGAAATTCGCAAAACTCCCTATATTTTATGTACCGTTTTGCGCGAATTCGATCATGGAGGTGCGTACGCGCAATTTACACGCGCTGTGAGGGACTTAGCTCAAAATGACAAGAGTCGGAGGACTTAGGTGCAAGATTACCATCTTGTATATATAGGCACTTAGGGTTTGCATGGATGGAACCCTAATTCCTGTTGTCCCTCTCCCTCAGCCGACCCCCAGCCACCTTCAGCACCTCCACCTGCCCCTACCGCGCGCGCCCCGGCCAACTACGCACGCCGCCGGCCGCCGGAACAGGGTTCTCCACCCTCTCCACCATCATCTCCACCACCCACTCCATCCTCTTTTGTTTGGGAGCAACCTGAGGAGCCCCACGCCTTGGGATCCTTCTCCGACTGCGGCCCTGTGTCCTGGCAACCTTCCCTGCCGGACGCCGCCGCCCCCGCGTGCCGCCGTCGCCGCTGCGACAACCTGCGGCCACTCTGGGCTGAAGCTGCCCGAGGGAACCCTTACTCTCCCTCCTCGTGCCGCCGCCGCCTTGATCCACCCTTGCCGCCCCTCTCCGGCCTCCGACGACGCACCGCCGTCGCCCTGAGGCATCCCGGCCACCATCGTGGCCGTGAGTGGAAGCCGAGCCCGAGATAGGGCTGTGCCGGCCCTGGTTACTCCAGCGCCGCCGCCGTCGCCTTCCGCCACCGGCAAGCGTGAGCGGCGACCCTCCCCCACCGACCGCATCCACCTGCCGCCGGCGCGCCCACCGCCGTACCGCCGCCGGCCGTACCCTAGCTCTCCCTGCCCGGTAAGCTTGAATTAATGTTGTTTCTGCTTGTGGTGCGGGTTGGGTGCACTGTTCCGGCAACCCGGGGTCACCCCGAGACTTCTGGAGGTGAGCACGATGATCCCTGATCAGTGCTGATCATCGTGATCACCTTCGTTGGGGTCAGCGAACCCCCGGTGTGCGAGATTAGTGTGTTTTCCCTACAGTGCGCGTTGTTCGCTGAGTTTTGTGTCACTCCTCAGCACCCTACTGTGGACGGTTGTGCTCCAAACCCCGAGCTTGGCCTCCAGCACATCGAGACCTACCAGAAGGTGTCTCGGCCGACCTTAAAAACCCTCGGTTGGCGGTATTGGGTCATAAAAACCCAGTAAATCACATAAAATAATGTGATTTTATGTTATATTGGGGGCTTCTATGCAATTTTGCATTTCTGGGGTGCTGTGGACAGTATGTGTGGACTGCGGGCGACCTCTGGACTGATTGTCCAGGGTCCGATGTATTTTGCGGAAATCAGATATCGATTTCCGGTGCGTTCTTTCGGCGAAAGCGGCCGTCGGAACGCGTTTTCGGTTCGGATTTCTTTCGACGATGCTGTAAGGTTAACATGTATTGTCGCTGAGCCTTGTTGGCTGATTATTTACGTCGTTTCGAAGGTTCCGAGACGACGGGCGAGCGACAGTGGGTTTGGGTGTCAAAATTGACACTTTTGGAGACCCGGACTTAGAACGATTGTCGACGACAATCGTTTTGGTATGGATTGTGTAATTGCTGCCTGGTTAACCAAAACGCTGTGTTTGGTGGTAGTGAGGGACTCGTGTTGCGAGTCGGTGTGTTCCGGGACACTTCGTGAGTCCCGGCGAAGTTCTAGTACAATTTTCAGGACTTCCGGCGAGTTACGGTAATCGGTTTGGGGAAACCGATTTCCGTGGAATTGTTGTGGGATTGTGTCACGCCCCGGGCTAGTTCTAGATGCGGAAAAACGTGCCAATTTTTTTTTGAAAGCCTAGCCCGCGCCACGTACAGACCCGCCACAAATACAGGGTCCACTGTACACACGGACAGAACCTCCCCTGTATTTGCACGGCGTCCACAACTTACAACAGGATCACAATCACCATTCATTCATCACAACAGCACAACAACTCAGAGAGATTCATACAGCTAACCGTCCTTAAACCTGTATGAATCTAAGCAAATCCTTAGGCGAAGGATGATGCAATACACAAGCAACAAACATTCTAGAAAGCTGCTCCTTACCCAGAAGCTTTATTTGAAACCCTAATTTCAAACATTCAAGAATCATTTGAAAACTGTTCTCCACACGAGAACTCTCTTTTTGAAATCACAAAACCGAGCAATCAGAAATCCATTTGAAAACCGTTTCCCACACGGAAACCTTGTTTTACGACGCTACCACGAGGGGTAGAAAACCAAAATGCTCGATAAATGAAACGACTGGAAAATAAGGATACAACCAATCAATCCAAGCATGCTATCATCACATAATCATAAGGAGTAAATTCACAACACATAAGCATGCTAGAGTAAGCTCAAAGAATAACTGAACCACAAATCACATCTACTAGGCGAAGGTAGGGTAATAACCAAATCTGGGGAAGTAGCCTCACGAGTCGGAACCTCTAGAGCTACAATCTAGGCGTGCCTCGCAGCGTCCCGACACTCACCACCCTGCTCACCTGAAACCTGCAACGGGGGCGGGGGGTGAGAACATGTACACATGTCTCCCCTCCCAGTGGGTACCGCAAGCCGACGAAGGCGAGGTGTACACACCGGCACGAGGGTCAACAAAAGATGGATATGGTATACAGTAGCACAAGTAAGTATGAGGCTAACATACAACTGAAATAACTATGCTACTGTAAGCGACTAGTATGCATCAAAGGAGATAACCACAAAGTAAACCCAATCTATAGCCACCGGGACGTGGCCCTGGCACTGTCACCCTGCTCAATCCAACGGCACCATCCATCCCGACGCAATGCTCGGGGCTCACGGGTCGGTAGAAATTCACGACCCTTTTCCGGAAAAGAACACCTCCACACGGTGGATCAGACCGCGGTGTACGTGAAGTGCGGGAAGAGCTGTGACGATCGATGCATATGCTCAATCCACAGAACGGCAACAAGCCGAGAAACAACCAATAAACTACAACTAGGATCGCTCGAAACAACAGGCGATCACCTCCGACCAACTGGGTCGTCCCAAGGAACATGCACGCCACAACTAGGATCGCTCAGAATGACAAGCGATCACCACTGACCGACTGGGTCGTCTCAAGGAACATGCAATCCACAACTACTCTACTATCCAAGCACGCATAAGTAGAGTCTACGGGAGTCAAGTGAACTAATAACTGAAATGCGAAAGGAGGGATAGAAAGGTATCACCGTAGTCCACTGAACCGACTCCGGATCGAAGTACCCACCTAACGAAGCGCTCAAGTCAACTCCGACGGCTCTCGGGAAAGGCGACGGGACCTACGAAAGACTCTCTTGGTCAAGGTCCACCAAGTCGACGCTAAACATAAAGCTCTCACATCCCGACCCGACGGATCGCCCAAAAAACCGCCGGGACGATCCCGAAACCACACAAAGCCCCAGAGGGGGGTACTAAACCGTCGAACACGTCCCTCGCTGTCCCCAAACACATAAAACCAAGTGCTGGGACAGCGAGCGCAAGCTCGGGGTGCCACGGCTAAAAACGCACCCGAAAAGGCCTCCCGGGTTCCCGAAAAATGCCGAAATGGCACCGGAACCCTTCGTTGCTCACCCGCTGTCCTCGGAACTTCGGGACAGCGTTGAGGAACAGCCAACAAGGCCGAATGACGAAGCCAAGTCGCTTGCGAAAACAGCGAGCGAGTCGCGCGACTAGAAACGTGCGTTTCGTCGATTATTTCATCGAAAAACGCGTCGGAAACAAATCCGAAATTCCACGAAGGGCGAGGGGGTTGGACAACCAGTCCACAGGGTCCCGAGGACCAAACCCTTGCTGCCCACAGCGTCGCAACGCTGCCACAAAAGCTTAAGTCCACAAACAAGCCACAATTCCATACATACAAGCAATAAACGGAGCCGCTAGAGCAAACCGTTCGTCCGCTCGACCTTCCGCAAGCACCAGCGGATAGGTAGCGACGTCACGGAGACCGTGCTCACTGTCCCACTGCGACAGGACCAGTCGCAAGCCGGGAAATCCCATAAAAACAGTGAGTGCGCGCACAAAAGCAAGCTTAACTAAGGCCGTGTGAGCAAGCCGTACATCCGCACGACCTTCCGCAAGCACCAGCGGATCGGCAACGATGTAACGGAGGCCATGCTCACAGCCCCACTGCGACAGGACCAGTCGCAGTCCGGGAAAGTGCACAAAAACAGTGCAACAATGGGCAAAATGGCCCCACAAAGGCCGAACGACGCAACGGCTCAACCAAACCCAAAACAGAGGTGAGCATGATGATCAGCATGATGCCGTGATCATCGTGCTCACCTCCCCAGACCTCGCGGAGCAACAGGGGCTCCAGACACCTCGGCGCGGCCAAGAACTACACAAAACAGACCCTGGCCGGAGCAACCAGCTCCGGCCGGCAGCCGGCCGGCATTCAAGGTCGAGGGCGGCCAGCGTTGGCAGAGGAGGTGCCAAGGAGAAGGAGGCTCACCTCAGCCGGCGGCGAGAAGCGGCGGCGGCGGCGGCGGAGGGATCGAAGCGGCGCTGCCCTAGGTGCCCAGTCACAGACCGCGGCAGCCACGGCGGCGCTCCGGCGGCACGGCGACGGCCGGGAAGGCAGGAGGCGGAGCCGGAGGACCCAAGGGCGACAGCGCTCACCTCCAACGGTGACGGGGTACGGCGGTGACGGCGACAGGGGCTCACCATCCTCGGCCAGCTGCTGCTCCAGCAGCTGGCCGCAGCAGCTCAGGCTGCTTCCGGCGGTCCTCCGGCGGCACGGCGGCGGTCCCCCGTGACACAGCAACCTCAGGGGGAGCTCGGCGTGGTTTCCCCCTGGGTGCTGACCTCAGAGGAGGGGAAGAAGAAGAAGAAGAAGAAGAAGAAAAGAGAAAAAGGGAGAGGGAGAGGTGGCCGGAGTTGCTCCGGCCAGGTGGTGGCCGGCGACGGCCGGCGCTGCTCAGGGAGGAGGCCAAGGGGCAGGGGAGCCTCGTGCTCACCCTCTGGGAGCAGGGGAGAGAAGGGAGTGAGAGAGGGAGAGAGAGGGAGTGAGAGAGGGTGTGAGGGGATGTTTCACCCACCCCCTCCACCTACTAAACCCACTCAAACACTCAACCTCCCTCTTCACTCAAAACACAAAAACCCCTTCTCAGCCAGCACAAGATGCTAAAACACCCCTCCACTTGCGATCTCACGCGAAACGGTGCGAAAACAGGGTCTAAATCGCGAAACCGAAAAACGTGACGTACGACCTCTCGGCGATCAAGATGGAATAACTTTCAATCCGTTCATCGCACGCCGACACAGATCACGCCATCGCGTTCAGCACTGCCGAGACATCGAACTTAGCATTTTGGATTGCCAAAATCGGACTCCGGATCGCGCCGTTAAGCCGTTCACTCTCCGCGACGAAAATCCGAAAACTAACAAAATCCACTAAAATCACTTATATACATATATATATATATATATATATATATATATATATATATATATATATATATATATATATACATATATATATATATAAATACCTTTATATATATGCGTATACTGATCGAAAACACAGTATCAGGGGAGTGGAACACTGAGAATTCCAAATTCCCAAAATTCGGATTCTCACAGATTGTGAATTAGTATTTACTATATGTGGGTTATATGCTAACCCGGTGGACCCTTCGTAGGTCCGGTAGACGTTCCCCCACAGTAGGGAGGCAGACGCGGCCTTGACAGGTGGGTACTTCGATCCGAAGTTGGTTTAGTGGTGCATACTCGGTGACGTTCCTTCCACTCTCCCTTTTTATATTTCGTATACATATATGTCTGTGATTGTGAGCTAGCACCTTGTGATCTCTACTTGCATTCTTTTCTTGTTCTAGCAGTAGAGTAGATATGATTATATCTGTATCTGAGATGATGTTCTCGTGACCTTTTTGGTCGGTTTTTTTGACACGGTTGTCTGATGACCTATACGGTCGGTATACCCGGAGGGGTGGATTATTGGCTGTTTGCCAACATTTATTGGTCATACTTGCATTGATCGCCATTACTCTTGCGCATTTCGCGAACACCAGCGGTTGATCCCCGCAAGAGGGTGTTCTTTTCCGGAAAAGTGGTCGTACGTCCGACCCGTGAGCTCAGTTGGGCACTTATATGCTGGCAGAGTAGGAGTGGCATGAGCCTGAGGTCTGCGGACTGGCTAGATTGGGTATATTTGCTGTATTCATTTGTTGATGCATATCATTTACAGTAGCACTAGTGCAGTTGTACCTTGTTTCCCTTCTTTCATGGCTACTGTATTGTTATATCTATCTATCTCCTGGTTATCGGTGTGTACGCTTGCCTTCGTCGGCTTGCGGTACCCACTGGGAGGAGGAGACATGTTTACATGTTCTCACTCCCCCGCTTTGTTGATTTTTCAGGTGATCCAGCTAGTTCGAGTCGGGGCGAGACGTGAGGCACGTCATTTGCGATCCTAGAACTCCCGACCCGGTCATTGGTTTAGTTTTTCTTGCTTGCACTTTGAATAAATAACTTTAGAAGTATGGTTCAGTTTTATTTACTCTTTGGACATGTGGTTTATTAACGTTTAATAAAGTACTTGTGATAAGATTTGCAAAATCCGTCTCCTACCCTTCGTGGTAGCCTTTCTCTAAACTGAAAGGATCTTTCTGTTGGTGATACGTTTGAATTATTGATGTGAATGAAATGAATGTGTTGTATATGTACTTGTGCGACGCCGTGCAGATACAGGGGAGGTTCTGTCCGAGTGAACAGTGGACTCCCTGTGTTTGTGGCGGGTCTGTCGTCTCTGGGGTCAAGATTGTCAATGTATTAATAAAAAGAAAAAAATTATCCTGTATTTTTCCGCTGATCTTTTATAAACTCTAAATGGACCCCCGGCGCGTGACACCGGCTGAGTTAGTATACATGTTTGTTTTTTATTTGCTGCATTTGCATAAATCAATGCTCTAATTTTTTTCTCCGTTCGGTTTGGATTAAAGTTCTTCGCTATCTGTGCATCAAAAAAAAATAACGACAGTTATAACTGCCCCTAGGTTTTTAAAGTTTACAGGCACTATTGCTTACTTTAAAATGATTTTCGCACTTTGTGGCGCTCATTTATGATTAGCAATGCATAAACCAATGCTCTACTACATTTTGTCCCTTTTTGGGATTTGCTGGGGCGCGCGGATTGAATGGCCTGATGGCAATCTCTGCAGCCTGCGTAAGCTATCAAATATTTGGCCCTGTTTTTTTTTCAACGGATTGCTACGGGATTATCGTATACGTGTGGATACAACGAGCCAAACTGAGCCAACAGTTCTACCCCTGTATTTTAAAAATATTTGCTCGGATTTTCCTTTGCGCATTTCTTCCTGCCTCTTCTCTGTTATGTGTGGCGTTTGTTTGTTTTTATTTGCTCTCTCTCTCTGCCCGGTCTGCTGCTACTTCGGTGTCTTTCGCCTATTATTGTCTGCTGTAGTTTTGCGTAGATTTTTGCCTCCTGGAAATGGAAATGTTAGAAACCTAAACAGAGTGGACTCGCATTGATTGGCAAAGCGGCAATTCGAAAGCATTACATTTAAGGATTCCAAAGACTCTATTCATTGGTTTGCAAATAGTCTCTCTTCGTATTGCGATGTCTATGATGTTGGTATTTCTCTATAGTTGGTTGGATATCGAAAAATGATGATTGTTGTAACTGAGTTGATTCGTATTTCTACCTGATTTTATTCCTAAAAAATGAATGAACTTACAACTTTCTCTTAGACAAAAAATACTTTCTCGATAAATTAAGAAAATCCCATATACTCTCGGAGATTAATTACTTCTTTTTTGCATACTTTATGTGACTCTTTTCATGTTGTTTGCATCTAGGATCACTAGAATTAAGTTTTTTTAGTTCTCCTACTTCGTAGTTATATGCAAAGAATAGATAAATTGCTTCTTACTTTTCCTATACTCTATTAGCCACTGATCTGCTTTTCCTACTATTTGCATTTCAATATATGGTTTGAGTTTATGATGTTTTAGCCAAAACCATCAAGCAATTGTCAGTACAATATTGAGGCCTTCAAATGGGGCTTTATGTTCAGGCCTTCAAATGGGGCTAAGCAAATAATCATAAAATTTTTTCCTGTAATTTGCAGTTGTATCGAAGACAGTGCATCAGATACCGAAGAAATATAATCTTTACTGTTGATGATTATTTTGGGAACTTAAGGAACTGGGTACCATTTTTGGGAGTATTGAAACTACTGATACTTACTGTATATTTATATTATGTTTTGTGAAGTTTGCCTGGTCTCTTTTGTTATTAGCAAGCACATAGTTGTTTTATATTCAAATAATACTGGCCTTTTCTTTTCTATACTCTAATTTGATAAATATTTAGTTTACACTAGATTTCGTTGTGTTTTCTCACCCTTTCTATATATGTATATTGTCTTTTATTAAACTTTGCCATGCTCTTTTGTTATTAGCAGATATTCCTTATCTTTATTGTAATTTTATATGAATTTAATTTAGTGCAAATTCAGGCAAAATGTCGTATTGGTTATGCACTAATACAATTTTCTTTTTGGCTGACTTTGTCAGTATTTAGTTGGACTGATTCTAATAATACATTTTCCTAATTTTTTTTGTTTGGATTTTTTTACTCATTTCGGATTAAAAAAAATAAATTTTTTTTTAAAAAAATACCCGGTGCATCGCACGGGTTACTGTACTAGTAGAAATATATGAAAGGAGAGTAGGAGAGTGTTTTTGACATGTGGCATTCTTCCATTGGTTGTTTGTTTTGGTGTAAGTGGAGGGGTGGAACTCAAGTTCCATCACTTTCGATATTTGTTTTGGTGTAATTCAAAAATATAGTGTAACTCAAGTTACATTAGACCTCCACTTCACCTACTCTCGACTTTCCCCTCTAGAGTGTCGAACTCGACTTCCGCCACACTCAACCTTCTCTAAAAAATTTATTAAATAGTAAAACCTAAACTCTACTTCCTTTATAATGGGTTAGAATTACCTTATTTACAATAAATTAGGATTACCTTTAAATAATAACAAAAATTTTAATTATTTAATGGGTTGAATTTTGTAGGGGTAAGTTTACCACTATATTCAGGAGGTAACAGAATCCACTTACTTACATCAAAATAAACAATGGAACTTAAAAAACTAATTTCACCAACACCAAGTTACACCAAAATAAACAGAAGAAGTAATTGAATTTAACTTTCAGACTATACGAGTTACGTCAAAACAAACAACAAAAAAATAATCACACTTTAGGGAAACTCAAACACCACTACACTTGAGTTACGTTGGATCTACAGATTCGTCAATCCAAACGCCCCCTAATCCTCCTCCTCTCCCCTTCATAAATATGAAAAATTATAGTCTATACTAGGTCTATTGATAAATTACATGAACCGAGCAAAGTTTTTAATTATAAATATAATAAAATCTAATCTAATCTTATAGATACAACTAGTAACTAACCCGTACAATGCACAGAGTTCCAATCAACCAATCATCGCTGACTTTACCATGGAAGTAGAGTATATCCCCACATCTGAGGCTGCAAAAAAAGTCTTTTAGTTCAAAAAAATTATCGCAGAATTAGGTGTGATGCCATCGGATGTCATACCACTTTATTGCGACAACAATAGCGCCATAACCCTAGCTAAGGAGGCTAGGTCTTACCATAGGTCCAAGCATATAGAGTGGCAGTTTCATATTATACGCGACTATCTCGAGAAGAAATACATCGAGATATAGATAGTAGACTCCACGGATAACGTAGCAGACTCACTGACTAAACAACTTAGCTAGTAGAAAACTGAACCCACATTGAGAAGATGGGGCTTAGGTATTTACTTGATTGGCTTTAGTACAAATGGGAGATTATTAGATATGTGCCCTAAAAGCCAACTAAGCTGACACATGTATTATTTCTAGGATATAAATTTGTATTCAATTTTATATATTATGTATGAATTTAGATTTTATTTTCATTCATGTTGTGCATGTGTCAATGAATCGTCCAAAGAATTAATAAGGTGATGACACGTATTCTCAAAAGTTGAGAATTTGAGACATGTGTCATTGGCGGTTCCGATAGATTGGGTCAGGGATGATTTCTCACTTTGGTGGTGCTTACTTGAGAGTTGACTTGGATAGTGGTAGGGTAGTGGCATGATAGCTGTTGAGTTTATTCCAGCTTACTTTGTTGTTCTTTACCTACCAGCTATACTGTTAGTCTCGTAGACTTAGTGGGTGGACCGTAGAGGTCGGTATCGGTACCCACTGAGGACTACTTCTTTTGATAGTAGTTCTCACACCATTTGTTGCCACCTTTTTGCAGAGCCTTCTTCTGTTGCGGCTGCTGCGCCTGTTTCCGCGGATCGAGGTAAGGGAGTCGCGAGCTAGATCCCTACCTGTCCCTGTTGTTCCTAGAGGAGGACCCTACTGGAGATATTTTCTTTTTGGAGTTGTGCCATGTACATATACTGTGGATTTGTACCGATTTTGGTTGTGGTGGACCTGTTGTATTTTGGACTCTATATGTACAGGTGGCTTTTGTTATTAGTCTGTTTTATTTCAGCTCTATATATCTCTTGTAGTGGCTTGTATGTTTGTTTACAGGTTAGCTATCGCTTCGTATACATAGAAAAATCTATGTATACGGCGGATCTGTTGGCGAACCCGGGGAAACGAGTAATCCGGGGCGTGACAGATTAAGTGGTATCAGAGCTTAGGAATAGGTCGTTGGGACTTAGTAAACCCTAGGCTATGGCAGACCTTAGGAATGCAAGACGTGAGAGACGTGACTTGCCGCGAAAGTCATCGATTTGACTGTTGAACTCATCCTTAAGTGGAGGGAGTGATCGAAGGCGTGTGTCCTTTCCTGTCGCGAACTTGCGTTGGCTGCAGACGACGTCAAGTAGAGGGGGAAAAGAGACGACCTTCTGGACTTTCGCTTGATTGGGTCTTGAGTTGTTTTGTGGTTGTTGACTGATCTGTGTGTTGCGCAGGTGAGCATGGCACCTCCCCGACACCGAGGTCGACCCCCGACGCGGGCTACCCCCGCGCCTTCTGTGGTGCCTGAGCAGGCGGGACCTAGTGCACCCCCTGATGTGAGTGAGCAGTTGAATGCGCTAGCCGAGTCAGCTAGGCAGCAGAGTGCACTTTTGCGGAGGATGTGTGATACCATTACTCACACGTGGAGTGCAGCACCTAGAGCGACGGAGTCGCAGGAGCCACCTCCTGCTGTTCCAGTGGACGTTCCAGCTGCAGCCGTACCCCCAGCAGCGGCAGTTCCGGCCGCACCGGTTGGCGACACTTCCCGGTCAGGTGGACAGATGTCGGAGGCTGAGCAGGAGCGGATGACCGAGAGACTGGCTCGTTTTTGTCGGTTTGATCCACCCCGTTTTGATGGTAGCCACATCGAGCCGTGGGTGGTGGAGGCCTGGGTAGGCGAGATGGAGAAGTTATTCGAGGATCTCTTCGTGCCAGAGCGGGAGCGGGTTCACTTGGCAGTTCACTGTCTGACAGGTGATGCACGCATCTGGTGGACGAGGACGAGATCGAGCAGGTCGCTGGATGCGCTGCATTTGAGTTGGACCGAGTTCTGCGGGATGCTGTATGGGTCCTATTTCCCTAACAGCGTGAAGCAGAAACTCGAGGAGGATTTGAAGAGTCTACTGCAGGGAGATCGCACAGTGCAGGAGTATACCCGGGAGTTTACCAGACTCCTGAACTGTGTTCCTTTTGCTGCGAGAGATGAGGCTCACAGAGTTTATTTGTTCGAGCGAGGATTGAGACATGAGATATTTGTCTTAGTTCAGGCGCAGAGGTTGCAGACCTTGGACGCGTCGATCGAGCAGGCGCTATGGGTGGAGCGAGGAGCCTTGACGGCGAGTGAGCGGACGGCCACTCTGAGTCAGGGTTTGGATAGAAAGCGCCCGACTCCGGAGGACGGGGGACAGACCAGCGGCAGACGCCCGCCGAGACCTCCACGATCACGTTCTCAGGGTCGTGGGTTTTCGGGGCGACAGAGGTCTGGTGGATCCCGTCAGCAGGGATGTCAGCAGAGGGCAGCACCGAGATGTGTCATCTGCGGAGGACCACATTGGCCTAGGCAGTGCGAGCAGCGAGAGGGCCGGTGTTTTGGGTGTGGTCAGTCCGGACATCTGCGGGCAGCTTGTCCCCGAGCAGCGTCGCCTGTACCATCGATCGCATCGGCACCCCCTGTTCATCAGCAGGCCTATGGAGCTTCACCGAGTCACAGCCAGATGGATCGGGCTTCTGTACCACGCCTGGGCGAGCGACGGCAGCAGGCGCAGAGCGGCAGAGTCTTTGCGGCTCAACTGGAGGACTCCACGGCGGCAGATCATGTGGTGGCAGGTATCATTTTAATTTCTGGCATTAGAGCTCGTGCATTATTTGATACCGGTGCATCACATTCTTTTGTTAGTCGAGCATTTGCATCCTTGCATGGGCTAGTGATAGGGCCGTTACCTTGTGCACGAGAGGTGCAGATTCCCGAGCACGTTTTGCGTGTGGAGGATTGTTGTCAAGCTTGCCCAGTGCAGCTTGGACCTTGGGTGATGCCCGCAGACCTGTTGGTCTTGGGGCGATTACAGGATTTTGATGTAGTGCTCGGCATGGATTGGCTGACGCGCTACTTCGCGATGATCGACTGTGGCGAGAGGACCGTGACGTTTCGCGAGCCAGGCCAGGAGGAGTACGTGTATCGAGGCTGCAGGAGCACGTTGTTTGCGACGTGGATTTCGTCGGCACGAGCGAGACAGATGATGAGTCGAGGATGTATCGCATTTCTGGCGACTGTTGTGGAGGTATCTGCAGGGGCACCGGAGCTCGAGGACATCTCCGTAGTCCGCGAGTTCCCGGACGTGTTTCCCCCGGTGTTGACTGAGATGCCACCTGACAGGGAGGTCGAGTTTGTGATTGACGTAGTTCCAGGAACTGCACCAATCTCAAAGACACCCTACCGAATGGCACCGGCCGAGCTGAGAGAGCTTAAGGCGCAGCTTCAGGATTTGATGGATAAAGGGTTTGTGAGACCCAGTGTATCTCCTTGGGGAGCGCCGGTGTTATTCGTGAAGAAGAAGGATGGTTCACTTAGACTTTGTGTGGATTATCGAGAGTTGAATAAAGTGACCATCAAGAACAGGTATCCTTTGCCGCGCATTGATGATATGTTTGATCAGCTGCAAGGATCTTGTGTCTTCTCGAAGATTGACTTGCAGTCTGGTTACCACCAATTGAAGGTGAAGGCCGAGGATATTCCCAAGACGGCTTTTAGGACCCGGTACGGGCATTATGAGTTTACGGTGATGCCGTTTGGATTGACTAATGCCCCTGCCGCGTTTATGGATTTGATGAATCGAGTGTTTAAGCCGTTCTTGGACCGATTTGTAGTGGTGTTTATTGATGACATCTTGATCTACTCTCGGAGCGATGCTGAGCATGAGGAGCACTTGAGGCTTGTACTGCAACTTCTGAGAGAGAAGAAGTTGTATGCTAAGCTGAAGAAGTGCGAGTTCTGGCTTCGAGAGGTAGCTTTCTTGGGCCATGTGATTTCGGCCACTGGAGTAGCGGTGGACCCGCAGAAGGTTGAGACTGTGCGGGATTGGCCCAGACCGACGACGGTTACCGAGGTGAGGAGTTTTCTCGGGTTAGCTGGATATTACCGTCGATTTGTGGAAGGCTTTGCGAAGCTCTCCACACCCCTTACTCGTCTGACGAGGAAGGGGATTAGATTTGTTTGGAGTGCTGAGTGCCAGCGTAGCTTTGAGGAGCTGAAGGAGAGACTGATGTCTGCTCCCATCCTTACCCTTCCAGTTATGGGGGAAGGATTTGTGATTTATAGTGATGCATCACACAGTGGCTTGGGATGTGTGTTGATGCAGCATGGTAGGGTAATTGCCTATGCCTCCCGGCAATTGAAGGATTATGAGAAGAATTATCCTACGCATGATTTGGAGCTGGCAGCTGTAGTGTTTGCACTGAAGCTGTGGCGGCACTATCTGTATGGTGAGCACTGTGAGATTTTCACAGATCACAAAAGTCTCAAGTATCTGTTCACTCAGAAGGAATTGAACCTGAGGCAACGCCGGTGGTTGGAACTATTGAAGGATTATGATATTACCATCCAGTACCATCCCGGCAAGGCAAATGTAGTGGCAGATGCGTTGAGCAGGAGATCAGTGCAGAGCCTTAGTATGATGATCACTCAGCAGGCGCCGTTACTTGAGGAGTTGAGGCGGCTTGAGCTTGAGGTGGTATCCCCTGGGGTTACTGCAAAACTTATGTCGTTGGTTTTGCAACCCACTCTGTTGGATAGGATCCGAGAGAAACAGAGTGTGGACCCCTACTTGATGAGGATTCGAGAGCAGATTGCCAGCGGGCAGACAGGGGATTTTTGTGTTGACAGTTCGGGAGTACTGCGGTACAGGGACCGACTGTGTGTGCCTATGGATTCTGAGATCCGAGAGGAGATTTTGAGAGAGGCTCATTACTCACCTTATACGGTTCACCCCGGTGGAACCAAGATGTATAAGGACTTGAAGGCACACTTCTGGTGGAATGGAATGAAGCGCCATATTGGGAGATTTGTGGCTCAGTGTTTGACTTGTCAACAGGTAAAGGCGGAGCACCGAGTACCTGCTGGCAAGCTTCAGAGTCTCCCAATACCCGAGTGGAAGTGGGACCAGATCGCCATGGACTTTGTCGTGGGATTACCGAGGGCGCAGGCTGGTTTTGACGCTATTTGGGTGATAGTGGACAGACTGACCAAGTCTGCCCACTTCTTACCAGTGCAGACTACTTGGTCCAGAGACAGACTCGCTCAGTTATACTTGGACGAGATAGTGAGACTGCATGGAGTGCCTACCTCGATTGTGTCTGATCGAGACACACGATTCGTCTCACAGTTTTGGAGGAGTCTACAGACAGCACTAGGTACTCAGCTGCGGTTTAGCACGAATTTTCATCCACAGACAGATGGTCAGTCTGAGCGGACCATTCAGACCCTGGAGGACATGTTGAGGGCATGTGTCCTAGACTTTGGTGGAGGGTGGCATCGACACTTAGGACTGGTTGAGTTTGCGTACAACAATAGCTATCAAGCGAGCATCCAGATGGCTCCGTTTGAGGCATTGTATGGACGCAGGTGTCGTTCGCCCTTACATTGGAGCGATGTGGGTGAGAGGAAGACTTTGGGTCCCGATATCCTATTGGAAGCGGAAGAGAAGGTCAAGATGGTTCGACGACGTCTTGAGACCGCCCAGAGTCGACAGAGGAGCTATGCGGATACTAGGAGACGAGACTTGGAGTTCCAGATTGGAGATCATGTGTTTCTGAAAGTCTCGCCGTCCAGAGGAATTCGCCGTTTTGGAGTTCGTGGAAAGCTCAGTCCACGGTTTGTTGGCCCGTTCGAGGTGTTAGAGCGAGTGGGGCCGGTAGCGTACAGGATTACCCTACCACCGCGACTCTCTGGAGTCCATGATGTGTTTCATGTCTCGGCTCTGAGGCGATATGTGTTCGACCCCTCCCACGTGATTGACTTCACCCCACTTGAGTTGGCTGAGGACCTGCAGTACGAGGAGCGACCGGTGCGGATTCTTGCTCGCGAGACGAAAGAATTGCGCAACCGAGTCATACCGTACGTGAAAGTGCAGTGGAGTAATCACGAGGAGCGTGAGGCGACTTGGGAGCCGGAGACGGTGATGCGGGAATCCTATCCCTACCTTTTCGAGCTGTCTTCTTGAGCTATGAGTTTGAGTTTGAGTTTCGAGGACGAAACTTTCCGTAGGGGGGAAGGATGTAGTGCCCCTGGGGCCTAACTGACGGAATGACTGTAGTATTTTAGACTGTCCGACACTTCTGGAGAAGGTCGAGACAAGTCGGAGTCGTTTCGGCGTCAAATAGACGCGAAAACGGACTCGGAGCACCGAAGCGAGCCAAAACTGAAGTTTTGGGCTTTTGAAGTTTCGGGCGCCCGGATGCTCTGTTTTGGGCGCCCAGTTGTTCAGTGCCCATTTTCTGAAAATTACTAAGTCATTTCGGATCCATGTTTCGGGCGCCCGGAAAGTGAGTCCGGAAATCCTGCCTCGTGAGTATCGAACGGCTCGACACGTGTTGATCGGTTGGTGTGATCCGCCGGACCAGGTTTGGGCGCACCGGACCGCGGCGGAGAGTCTGATGGCCGAGTTGGTGCAGGCTGAAGAACCGGGCGCCCACTTCATGGGTTTCGGGCGCCCGGAAGTGTGGTTTTCTGCTGAGGACAGGTTAGTGTAATTCTGTTCTTGAGGCTCATTGCACCGAAACTAGTGGTCTATAAAAGATGTGGACGACCTCCCTTGAGGCTCTTTTCTCCCCTCTTCAAGGTGAACTCGGAGCTTGCAAGGGAATCCCTCTCTTCTCTCCCAATTTCGTCTTCCTCCATTGATGAACTTGGTTTCCTGCTGAAACTGCAACATCGACCTGGAGTGTTCGTGCTCGTGTGCAGTGTAAAAGTATCCAAATCCAACAAAACTTGGTTTGTTGGATAGAGGACTCGCAGAGGAAGAAGTGGAATCTTTCCAATCGCGATTTGGACAGGTATGTAAGCTACAGTTGATGTTTTACTGGACCCCTAGTGTTCTTGAGCTGAAACTTGGGTTTTTCCTTTGTTCTTGGGATCCAATCTCTTGGGAGCTGGAATTACGAAGTGAAGATTGATCCTTCCACTTTCCTTGCTGGTTTGGAGGTTCTTTCCACTGGAATTGAGGATTCAAAGGTGAGTTCTAGCTCAGATTTTGAGTAATTGCTTAAGTGCTGAATTTTTGGGTCATTGATGGAATTTCTTGGATTTTTAGATCCAGATCTTTGTGAGGATCTTTGGAGAGGTTTTGGATTGTTCCATCACTGTTTTTGAGAGGTTTGTGACCCCTTTCTATGAGCTAGATTCGTTGGAATCCCTGAATTCTTGCTGTGTTTGTGTTTTGCTTAAGTGCTGGAACTTCTGGATCCATGTGCAGGAGGGTCCAGAAGTGAATCCGGTTCAGTGTGTGGACCTTTTGGACATCGAGTCGAACTCCGATTTGGCTGAAATTTGGAGGGTTTGTTCTTGAACCTCTGCTGGTGAGTTGAGCCAAATTTCACTGCATTTGGATTTAGGATTTGGATTTTATCGCATGTTGATTACATGTGGGTTGTGCTGCCAGGCTGCAGTTTTGGGCTGATGATCTAGGCGCCCAGAACAGTGCGCAGGTGGGTCCGAATCTCGAGGTTGCAGATTTGAGCTCGATTTCGGCCGTCGTTGTTTGGAGGCCTTCCACTCGACTCCTAGCCGCTGTTGGATAGCTTTCGAGGTGGGTTGATGTTACCGAAATCGCCGGATTTCCTCCTAAGTATAGAGAGTGCAGCATGCTGTTTTATTATCTGTTAAATCATGTTAGTAGCTCGAATTCGTGAATTTGCATGTGTTTATATGAAATCTGAATTTGGAGCATAAATTGATAATTTATCGACATGACTTTACATGCTGAACTGGGAATTGACTTAGGAGAAAACTTGCGAACATACAACCGTCACTTTTCGAACTGTTATCAGATTTAGCTCTAGGAGCCGTTTCTGTTCCTGTATCACCGCTGTTAGTGCGAAGTGGATACTTAGTTCGTTATAGGACGAGTTTACGCTCGTGCTGGGATGCCGAGCTTGTATTTACAGCAGGGTTAGACTGTTCTGTATTACCGGGTGCCGTCGGGGTTGACGGTGGACCCAGACTCTTGTTTTAGCTTCTGGTTGTGCTGAGGGCACGTGAGCTGAGAGTCTTTGACCCCTTTTGACCCTTTGTTCTTTGACTATAGCCTGCCGGAGCCTGTTTGTGCTCGACAGAGATACGCGTACTAACTCGGTTGGGTAGCTCCCCCGAGTGCCGCTCCGGAGTGAGGCCTCTTTTGCGTTGATGTCGCTACAGATTGTGGATCTGGTTTGGACCGGCTACCCTATTTGGTAGTGTGCGGTGTGGCTAGGCAGTTGGCTGGACGAGCCCGTTTGGGCGGTTCCGATAGATTGGGTCAGGGATGATTTCTCACTTTGGTGGTGCTTACTTGAGAGTTGACTTGGATAGTGGTAGGGTAGTGGCATGATAGCTGTTGAGTTTATTCCAGCTTACTTTGTTGTTCTTTACCTACCAGCTATACTGTTAGTCTCGTAGACTTAGTGGGTGGACCGTAGAGGTCGGTATCGGTACCCACTGAGGACTACTTCTTTTGATAGTAGTTCTCACACCATTTGTTGCCACCTTTTTGCAGAGCCTTCTTCTGTTGCGGCTGCTGCGCCTGTTTCCGCGGATCGAGGTAAGGGAGTCGCGAGCTAGATCCCTACCTGTCCCTGTTGTTCCTAGAGGAGGACCCTACTGGAGATAGTTTCTTTTTGGAGTTGTGCCATGTACATATACTGTGGATTTGTACCTATTTTGGTTGTGGTGGACCTGTTGTATTTTGGACTCTATATGTACAGGTGGCTTTTGTTATTAGTCTGTTTTATTTCAGCTCTATATATCTCTTGTAGTGGCTTGTATGTTTGTTTACAGGTTAGCTATCGCTTCGTATACATAGAAAAATCTATGTATACGGCGGATCTGTTGGCGAACCCGGGGAAACGAGTAATCCGGGGCGTGACATCCTGCCAGCCGAGTGGAGCGCCGGCAGTGGGCGGCGACCATGCAAGCGGCGGCTAGGGGAAAAACTAGGGTTAGTTATGTGTACTACACACACGCGCGCGCACGCGCACATATATATCTATATATATATTAACTATGGTGCTTTTAAAAGCACCAAGCATTTGGTGCTTATAAGTTTCTCACCGTTAGATCTATCTCTTTGACCAATTCCACCCTTAGATTATGCTATTCCACCAACCACCCACTCAACCCAACGGGACCAATGTCATCCTAACCACACATTCCTTAATCCAAGGGCCGAAAACCTACAAGCACCAATGACTTGGTACTTTTAAAAGCATAGGAGCTCAATTATATATATATATATATATATATATATATATATATATATATATAGAGAGAGAGAGAGAGGGAGATAGAAGAGTTGAGCTAGAATGCTATCAGTAACAAACGAGCTCCATTGCCACCGAGTTATTTTCAATGATGGAGCCTCCAAATCGACGATCGGTACCTTTGAACATGATTTATACCACTTGAAGTATGTAGAAACCAAATTTCAAATCTTTTTGACATCACTGACTAAATGATCAGAACGTTTCAAAATTTGTAATTTTAATAGTCAATATTAGGCGTTTTCTCGTTTAACAGCGTAAAAATATTCAAATCAATTAAATTTTGGTTAGAAATTTTTTTAAACTATTTAAAATAAGATCTATATTCTTGATCTTGATTACAAGATTCCTATCATCACTTTTAAAGAATATTTATTTTCAGCCGTTTATTTTTTTATCCACTTGATAGACAAGAGAACAATATCGAAAAAGCATAAAATTTGTTTCTGGATGCTTCAAGTGGTATAGATCATATTTAGTGATGCCGACCTCAATTTGGAGACTCCATCAATGAAAACAAATAGCTAGCAATGAAGCTCGTTCGCTACTAATAGCATTCCAGCTCAACTCTCTCTCTATATATACTTATATATATGTATATACACATATGTATATCTAAACTACTTATAAAAGCGTGTGTTTTGCTTTTTTTCTTCTTTCCGAAAATGTCTCTATTTTTTTAGTAATATTTTTTTATCCAGTTATTTTGAACTATTCACTTCAAATAATTTATTTAATAATAATTTATTCTCAAATTTAGATATTATTTTTTTTGCCATTGGATGTCACGCCCCGGGCTAGTTTTAGATGCGGAAATACGTGCCAATTTTTTTTTTGAAAGCCTAGCCCGCGCCACGTACAGACCCGCCACAAATACAGGGTCCACTGTACACACGGACAGAGCCTCCCCTGTATTTGCACGGCGTACACAACATACAACAGGATCACAAGCACCATTCATTCATCACAACAACACAACAGCTCAAGAGATTCATACAGCTAACAGTCCTTAAACCTGTATGAATCTAAGCAAGTCCTTAGGCGAAGGATGATGCGATGCACAAACAACAGATCATTCTAGAAAACTGCTCCTTACCCAGAAGCTTTATTTTGAAACCCTAATAACAAACATTCAAGAATCATTTGAAAATCGTTCTCCACACGAGAACTCTCTTTTGAAAACCCAAAAATCGATCGATCGGAAATCCATTTGAAAACTGTTTCCCACACGGAAACCTTTATTCGATAACGCTACCACGAGGGGTAGAAATTCAAGATATGCGATATAAAGCCATAATGATAGATCTGAAAACATCTACATCCAAAAGTCTAAGCATGCAATCCTCACATGGATACTAAATCCAAAAACCACGAGATCTAAGCATACATGACAATCATCCAACATATATCAGAACCAAAACATAACATGCTAGATAGAACAACCACAGTGTAACTGAACCATATCCATAACTAACTGGTAGATGATAAGGGTAATAACCAAATCTGGAGAAGGAAGCCTCACAGGTCGGGACCTCTAGTACCACTAACTAGGCGTGCCTCGCTGCATCCCGACTCTCACCACCCTGCTCACCTGAAAACAACAACGAGGGCGGGGGGTGAGAACATGTAAACATGTCTCCCCTCCCAGTGGGTACCGCAAGCCGACGAAGGCGAGATGTACACACCGGCACGAGGGTCAACAAAAGGATAGATAAGGTAAACAGTAGCACAAGTAAGTATGAGGCTGACATACAACTGAACAACTATGCTACTGTAAGCAACTAGTATATGCATCAATGGAGATAACCACAAAGTAAACCCAATCCATAGCCACCGGGACGCATCCCCGGCACTATCACACTGCTCATCTCTCGGTACCTCAACCTTCTGCACGCAACGCAAAAAGGCTCACGGGTCGGTCGAAATACACGACCCTTTTTCGAAAAAGAACACCCCCAGGCGGTGGATCAGACCGCGGTGTACGTGATGTGCTAGAAGAGCTGTGACGATCGATGCGAATGCTCAATCTACAGAACGGCAACGAGCCGTGAAGCAACTGATAAACCACAACGAGGATCGCTCGGAACAACAGGCGATCACCACCGACCAACTAGGTCGTCTCAATAATCATGCAAACCACAACTACTCTACTATCCAAGCACACATAAGTAGAGTCAAAGGGAGTCAAGTGAACTAATAACTGAAATGCAAGAGAAGGGATAAAATGGTATCACTGTAGTCCACTGAACCGACTCCGTATCGAAGTACCCACCTGTCGAAAGATCAAATCTAACACCGACGGCTCTCGGGAACCGCGACAGGACCTACGAAAGACTCACAGGGTCAAGGTCCACCAAGTCGACACTAAACACAAAACTCTCACATCCCGAAACCGACGGATCGCCCGGAAACCCACCGGGACGATCCCAAAACACACTAAGCCCCACAGGGGTACGAACAACCAAACCAGGTCCCTCGCTGTCCCCGAACACACAAAACCAAGTGATGGGACAGCGAGCACAAGCTCGGGGTGCCACGAACACCAAACGCACCCGAAACGGCTTCCCGGGTTCCCGAAAAGTGCCGAATTGGCACCGGAACCCCTCGTCACTCATCCGCTATCCTCGGAACTTCGGGACAGCGATGAGGAACAGCCAACGAGGCTAAACGACGAGGCCAAGTCGCTCAGGAAATTAGCGAGTGAGTCGCACGACTAGAAACATGCGTTTCGCCGACTATTTCATCGAAAAACATGTCAGAAATGAATCCGGATCTCCACGAAGGGCGAAAGGGTTGGACAACCAGTCCACAGGGTCTCAAGGGTCATGCCCTTGCTGCCTGCAGTGTCGCAACACTGCCACAATCGCCAAAATCCACAAACAAGCCACAATTACATACTTACAAGCACTAAACAAGGCCGTTCGAGCAATCCGTACATCCGCACGACCTTCCGCAAGCACCAGCGGATAGGTAACGACGTGACGGAGGCCGTGCTCATAGCCCCACTGCGACAGGACTAGTCGCAAGCACAGTAAACCCATAAAAATAGTGAACACATGCAATAAGCAAGCATAATTAAGGCCGTTCGAGCGCTTCGTTCGTCCGCACGACCTTCCGCAAGCACCAGCGGATAGGCAACGATGTAACGGAGGCCGTGCTCACAGCCCCACTGTGACAGGAACAGTCGCTGGCTCAAACAAGCCATAAAAACAGCAAAACATACAACAACATGCTCGACAAAGGCTAAACAGCAAAACAACCCACCAAAATAGAAAACTAAGGTGGGCATGATGATCAGCGCGTCGCCGCGATCATCGTGCTCACCTTCCCGAGCTTCGGGAGGCAACAGAAGGCCAAAAACCAAGCTTGCGGCCAACAACAAGGCCAAAAACACCCTGGCCGGAGCAACTAGCTCTGCCGGCCGACATGCACGGCCAGCGGCCGGCCGACATGCACGGCCAGCGGCGGCCAGGGTCGGATGCGGGGGAGGTGAGAAAGAGGGTGCTCACCTCGGCCGGCGGCAGGAAGCGGCGGCGGCGGCGCGGGGAGAAGAGGAGCTCTCGGGCGGCTAGGGCACGGCGGCGCCGGCAACGAACGGCGACGGCGGCCGGCGGCGACGCGAGCACCGACAAGAGGGGGTCGTCGGCCGTCGGTCTGCCGGGGACCGCGACAAAAAAGACCAACGGTGGCGGCGGCGGAGAGAGTGCGGCCGCGGCTGCCCTAGCTGCACCAGCCGAGCTTGCGGCGGCTGCGGCGGCGCTCCGGCGGCACGACGACGGCTGGGGAGGTAGGGGGCGGCGTCGGAGGTCCCAAGGGTGGCGGTGCGCACCCTCCGAGGCGGCGGGAGGCGGCGGCTGCTCGAGTCACCAAGCCACTGCCCGCAGCTGCCATAGTAGCAGTTGCGGCAGCTCGGCGGCGCTCGGCGGCGGCTCCCGGCGGCGGGGCATGTCGCCGGCGGTCGTGCCACCTCAGGGGAAGCCCATGCATGGGTTCCCCCTGGGTGCACACCGCAGGGAAGAAGAAGAAGGAGAAGAAGAAGAAGAAAAGAGAGAAGAGAGAAGAGAGAGAGCTTTGCCGGAGTAGCGCCGGCCAGTGGTGGTCGGCGGCGGCCGGAGCAGCTCGGGGAGGTGGCTGAGGAGCTGGGGAGAGGGTGGCTCACTCCTGTGAGCTGAGGGAAGAGAGATGAAGTGGAGGTTCTCTCTCTCTCTCCACCAAACACACACACACACAAATAAACACTTGTGCACAATTGCACAAAAGTCCCTCAAACCCAGCAAAATACCCCTGGGTCCCTCACAGCCAGCACAAAATGCCCAGACACCCCTCCACAAGCAACCTCACACAAAACGGTGCGAGAAACAGGGTCCAGATCGCGAAACCAAAAATGTACCATTCGACCTCTCGGCGAAGAAGATAGAAGACCTCTCAATCCGTTCGTCGCATGTCGACGCGGATCACACCATCGTGTTCAGCACTGCCGAGACATCGAATCTACCATTTTGGATCGTCAGATTCGGACTCCGGATTGCGCCGTTAAGCCGTTCACTCTCCGCGACAAAACTCAAAACAACTAAAATACATATAAATAACACTTATATACATATATATATATATATATACCCGTATATATATACGTATACAGATCAAAAACACAGTATCAGGGGAGAGGAACACAGATTCCAAATTTCCAAAATTTGAAATCTCACATCACTCCCACCTAACAAGAAGTTTCGTCCCCGAAACTTACTCACACACCATCCGCGAACAACAGCGGATACCTCTCACGCAAAGCAGACTCCAGCTCCCAAGTAGTCTCGCGCTCCTCGCGACTCGTCCACTGCACTCTCACAAACAGAAAGCTCTGGTTCCTCAACTGCTTCACCTTGCGAGCCAAAAACCTCAAAGGCACCTCACCGTAGCTGAGATACTCCCTCAGCCGAACCGTTGTCGGGCCGATCACACGACGCTCACCCACGTCATCCCGACAGATCAGTGATCGACAACGACGTCCAAACGAAGCCTCGCACAGTGCCAATCCAACGCTCGCTTGGAAGCTGCCGTTGAAGGCAAACTCCACCAGAGAAGATACCTGAACCAACCCTCACCAAAAACCAAACGCATGTCCGGAGCATAGCCTCGAGAGTCTGGAAGACTCGCTCCGACTGCCCATCACTCTGAGGGTGGTAAGCCGAGCTGAAGAAGAGCTGAAGTCGAGCCTCATCCCCAGTGCCTACAGCAAGCTCCTCCAGAACTGGGAAACAAAGCGAGAACCCAAATCCAAAACGATCGATACTGGCACTCCGAGCAGCCTGACGATCTCATCCAAGTAGAGCTGCGCCAGTCGATCCCGAGACTAAGTCGCATGTACCGGTAGGAAGTGAGCTGCTTTCGTCAATCAGTCCACAAAAACCCAGATCGCAACATGACCTCGCTGAGAACGAGGCAACCCTGTGACGAAAATCCATGGTGATCTGCTCCCACTTCCCTACAGGTACGGGCAACGGTTGAAGCTTCCCTGCTGGTCGCTGATGCTTAGCCTTCACCTGCTGACAAACCAGTCACAGTGCTACATGCTGAGCTACATCCATTGCCAAAATCAGGTCACCAGAAACTCTGCCTTAAGTCGCGGTACATCTTCGTCCCTCCAGGATGAACGGTGTACGGCGACCGATGTGCCTCAGTCAAAAACTCTCACCTCAAATCCTGATCACTGGGCACACACCTCCATCCTCGAAGGAAACTATCAGTATGAAACTTGAAGTCACCAATTCTGCCTTGCTCGGCCTCTACTTGCACTCTCTGCAAGTGCGGATCCATCAGCTGCCCACCGAAAATCCGATCAGACAAGGTGGGCTGCACCACTAAAGTCAACAACTGTGCGGTAGCTCCATAAGGTAAACTCTCCAACTCTAGTCGATGAAACTCCACCACCAATCGCTCCGTACAGGTAGTGTCCCCAAAGCTTAAGAGCGAACACCACTGCTGCTAACTCGAGGTCGAGCGCCAGATAGATCTCCTCATAGTCCATCAACTGGCGCGAAGCATACGCGATGACCTTCTCTTGCAGAAAGAGCACGCAACCCCAATCCTATCCAAGAAGCATCGCAGTAGACCACAAAATCCTCACCAGGCTGCGGCAATGCTAAAAATAGGGGCACGAGTCAAACTGTCCATCAGCTCCTAGAAGCTCATCTGACAAGCGGGAGTCTACAGAAACTTCACGCCCTTCCTCGTCAGCTTGCTCAAAGGGGCGGCGATCTTGAGAAACCCTCAACAAATCGCCGGAGACAACTCGCCAAGCCGAGGAGGCTCCTAATCTCTGCCACAGAAGTCAGAACAGGCCAATCCACTACAAAGTCCACCTTTCTTGGGTCCACCGCAATACTAGATTGCGTCACGATGTGACCCAAGAAGGAAACTTCTCGAATAGATCAGTATGTCGTCAAAGGAGACCACGACAAATTGATTCAAGAACTGCCGAAAACCTAGTTCATCAAATCCAAGAAAAAAACTGCCGGGGCATTCGCCAAACCGAACAGCACAACCGTGACCTCGCAAAGCCCATAACGAGTCCGGAAGGCCGTCATCGCAACGTTCTCGGCCTTGATCTTCAGCTGAAGATAACCTGGCTGCAGATCAATCTTCGAGAGTACCGAGGCTCCCTAAAGCCGGTCGAAGAGATCGAAGATCTTCGGTAGAGGGTACTAAAACATCACCGACATCTCGCAGGACTCGAACTCACAAACAAACCAACGAAAACCTTGTACGCAAACACAAGCACAGAGACCTCGGAGCCAACGACCAGGCTCCCGTCATCCCAAAACTGAGCTAAAAGGCAACCTGACTCAACTAGAGTCAAACCAACCGCAGTGATGGCAAATCAACTGCGCAAAAACCACGCCAGGATTAGCTCAAGGCTCACTACAAAATCAGGGATGACCACCACACAGCTTTTCCCAAGACGACGCAGGGAGATTGTCTCGCAAGAGAAAGCACCAACCCAATCCAGAAAGTCCCAAAAGGGATAGGGTATTTCGTCCTAACTTTTGACACTACGTTGTCTGCAGCCAACGTACTTATCAAAAGAAAATGAAATATCCCAAGATCAAATGCCAACAACCAGTTGGCAACACCACAACGGTACCAGGTCAACCAACTCCAAAGCCGGACCTAGTCACGAAAAAATAACCGAATTAACGGGAAACAGCAAACCGACCCAACAAAGTCTGCCCTGAGCCAACTCCCTAGGAGTCTTCGGCTTCCAACAACAAACCGACGGCTACAGGCGACAAAGGGTCGTCAACCACACGAACCAAAGCGAAGGAAGAACAAATCCAGCGTCGACTAACCAACGTCAAACGCGGTGAGACTCCCAACAAGAACCTGGAAGATCTCGCGGCAACACGAAAGTCTACAAATAACACCAGAAATCCTAAAACACACCAATTTAGGCGTTAGGATAGCCGCAAACCATAAAGGTACCAACAAAAACCCGACACCGAACAGTGTCCACTCAGTCTAGTACACGTCCATTTGACGCAAGAACTAGCTAAAGGTCGAAAGATCAACACTAACGATCCTACCAGCAATACGTCAGAGGGGTAGGCTTCACCGCCCTACCCAACAAAACAGAGAAGGTAACACCCAAACTGCGGTCGAAACCGCTCAAAGCACCGTCTCCGTAGAGACACTCGCAGGGGCCCTCGTGCTCAACACGAAAAGTGGGGCCAGGGCAAGAACAGCCCGAACGACAACACAGATCCACCAAGTGACGTCACCTAGCCCACAAGGGCCACCACCTGGCAACGAGTGGTTACGCAAAGGGGAAAACACCCTGCCACTTGGTATCTGTCTGGTACTCCACCACCACTTCTAGAAGGAGCACGAGTCTGCGAACAAGGGCAGATCAAAACTCAGGAAACCCGCCAATCGCGCTCGGATGTGGCCACCATCCCTAATCACGGGATCGGCGTCCACACGCGAAACAGCCGACGTAGTCGCTGTCGTCGTCGCGGTCGTGGCCACAACGGGGTGGGTGCCACAGGAGGGTCTGCAATCATCGGGGCACTCGGCGAAGGAGTAGGAGGGGCTGGAGCGGCAGTCGCCGTAGCCTGCTGCTGCAAAAACTACCGGAACAAGCCGGAACATGCCGGAGAGGGTCATCAGCTGACCCCTCGCCTCGGCCTCAAGCACACAGGGTATGGTCGACACCAGGCTGTCCGCCTCCTGCCAGCTCCTCACTCGAACCAGCCGCAATAGTCCGAATCAGAACACCAGCAGACGGCTCCGCAGGCGCACGCCTACCACCACGACAAGGACCAGGAGGTCAACCACGACCACAAACCATCTGCAAAAACACAGAATCCAGCGCAAGAGAAAGGGGTCGGCAACTCCCACAAAACACAAGCCGAAAACAAACCCCTCGAACTCGCGCACCTATACATCCTAGGTCTTCCTATGGGTCAGCCTAACCAGTGGTTCAGTTACAAGTTTATGAATGAATGAGTGTTTGTACCCTTTACGCTCTGATACCATCTTAATCTGTCACGCCCCGGGCTAGTTTTAGATGCGGAAATACGTGCCAATTTTTTTTTTTAAAGCCTAGCCCGCGCCACGTACAGACCCGCCACAAATACAGGGTCCACTGTACACACGGACAGAGCCTCCCCTGTATTTGCACGGCGTACACAACATACAACAGGATCACAAGCACCATTCATTCATCACAACAACACAACAGCTCAAGAGATTCATACAACTAACAGTCCTTAAACCTGTATGAATCTAAGCAAGTCCTTAGGCGAAGGATGATGCGATGCACAAACAACAGATCATTCTAGAAAACTGCTCCTTACCCAGAAGCTTTATTTTGAAACCCTAATAACAAACATTCAAGAATCATTTGAAAATCATTCTCCACACGAGAACTCTCTTTTGAAAATCCAAAAATCGATCGATCGGAAATCCATTTGAAAACTGTTTCCCACACGGAAACCTTTATTCGATAACGCTACCACGAGGGGTAGAAATCCAAGATATGCGATATAAAGCCATAATGATAGATCTGAAAACATCTACATCCAAAAGTCTAAGCATGCAATCCTCACATGGATACTAAATCCAAAAACCACGAGATCTAAGCATACATGACAATCATCCAACATATATCAGAACCAAAACATAACATGCTAGATAGAACAACCACAGTGTAACTGAACCATATCCATAACTAACTGGTAGATGATAAGGGTAATAACCAAATCTGGAGAAGGAAGCCTCACAGGTCGGGACCTCTAGTACCACTAACTAGGCGTGCCTCGCTGCGTCCCGACTCTCACCACCCTGCTCACCTGAAAACAACAACGAGGGCGGGGGGTGAGAACATGTAAACATGTCTCCCCTCCCAGTGGGTACCGTAAGCCGACGAAGGCGAGGTGTACACACCGGCACGAGGGTCAACAAAAGGATAGATAAGGTAAACAGTAGCACAAGTAAGTATGAGGCTGACATACAACTGAACAACTATGCTACTGTAATCAACTAGTATATGTATCAATGGAGATAACCACAAAGTAACCCAATCCATAGCCATCGGGACGCATCCCCGGCACTGTCACACTGCTCATCTCTCGGCACCTCAACCTTCTGCACGCAACGCAAAAAGGCTCACGGGTCGGTCGAAATACACGACCCTTTTCCGGAAAAGAACACCCCCAGGCGGTGGATCAGACCGCGGTGTACGTGATGTGCTAGAAGAGCTGTGACGATCGATGCGAATGCTCAATCCACAGAACGGCAACGAGCCGTGAAGCAACTGATAAACCACAACGAGGATCGCTCGGAACAACATGCGATCACCACCGACCAACTAGGTCGTCTCAATAATCATGCAAACCACAACTACTCTACTATCCAAGCACACATAAGTAGAGTCAAAGGGAGTCAAGTGAACTAATAACTGAAATGCAAGAGAAGGGATAGAAAGGTATCACCGTAGTCCACTGAACCGACTCCGGATCGAAGTACCCACCTGTCGAAAGATCAAATCTAACACCGACGGCTCTCGGGAACCGCGATAGGACCTACGAAAGACTCACAGGGTCAAGGTCCACCAAGTCGACACTAAACACAAAACTCTCACATCCCGAAACCGACGGATCGCCCGGAAACCCACCGGGACGATCCCAAAACACACTAAGCCCCACAGGGGTACCAACAACCAAACCAGGTCCCTCGCTGTCCCCGAACACACAAAACCAAGTGATGGGACAGCGAGCACAAGCTCGGGGTGCCACGAACACCAAACGCACCCGAAACGGCTTCCCGGGTTCCCGAAAAGTGCCGAATTGGCACCGGAACCCCTCGTCACTCATCCGCTGTCCTCGGAACTTCGGGACAGCGATGAGGAACAGACAACGAGGCTAAACGACGAAGCCAAGTCGCTCACGAAAATAGCGAGTGAGTCGCACGACTAGAAACACGCGTTTCGCCGACTATTTCATCGAAAAACGCGTCGGAAATGAATCCGGATCTCCACGAAGGGCGAAGGGATTGGACAACCAGTCCACAGGGTCTCAAGGGTCATGCCCTTGCTGCCTGCAGTGTCTCAACACTGCCACAATCGCCAAAATCCACAAACAAGCCACAATTACATACTTACAAGCACTAAACAAGGCCGTTCGAGCAATCCGTACATCCGCACGACCTTCCGCAAGCACCAGCGGATAGGTAACGACGTGACGGAGGCCGTGCTCACAGCCCCACTGCGACAGGACTAGTCGCAAGCACAGTAAACCCATAAAAATAGTGAACACATGCAATAAGCAAGCATAATTAAGGCCGTTCGAGCGCTCCGTTCGTCCGCACGACCTTCCGCAAGCACCAGCGGATAGGCAACGACGTAACGGAGGCCGTGCTCACAGCCCCACTGCGACAGGAATAGTCGCTGGCTCAAACAAGCCATAAAAATAACAAAACATACAACAACATGCTCGACAAAGGCTAAACAGCAAAACAACCCACCAAAATAGAAAACTAAGGTGGGCATGATAATCAGCGCGTCGCCGCGATCATCGTGCTCACCTTCCCGAGCTTCGGGAGGCAACAGAAGGCCAAAAACCAAGCTTGCGGCCAACAACAAGGCCAAAAACACCCTGGCCGGAGTAACTAGCTCCGGCCGGCTGCCGGCCGGCATGCACGGCCAGCGGCGGCCAGGGTCAGATGCGGGGGAGGTGAGGAAGAGGGTGGTCACCTCGGCCGGCGGCAGGAAGTGGCGGCGGCGGCGCGGGGAGAAGAGGAGCTCTCGGGCGGCTAGGGCACGGCGGTGCCGGCAACGAACGGCGGCCGGCGGCGACGCGAGCACCGGCAAGAGGGGGTCGCCGGCCGTCGGCCTGTTGGAGACCGGGACAAAAAAGCCCAACGGTGGCGGCGGCGGAGAGAGTGCGGCCGCGGCTGCCCTAGCTGCACCAGCCGAGCTTGCGGCGGCTGCGGCGGCGCTCCGGCGGCACGGCGACGGCCGGGGGGGAGGTAGGGGGCGGCGCCGGAGGTCCCAAGGGTGGCGGTGCGCACCCTCCGAGGCGGCGGGAGGCGGCGGCTGCTCGAGTCACCAAGCCACTGCCCGCAGCTGCCATAGCAGCAGTTGCGGCAGCTCGGCGGCGGCTCCCGGCGGCGGGGCATGTCGCCGGCGGTCGTGCCACCTCAGGGGAAGCCCATGCATGGGTTCCCCCTGGGTGCACACCGCAGGGAAGAAGAAGAAGGAGAAGAAGAAGAAGAAGAAAAGAGAGAAAAGAGGAGAGAGAGAGCTTTGCCGGAGTAGCGCCGGCCAGGGGTGGTCGGCGGCGGCCGGAGCAGCTCGGGGAGGTGGCTGAGGAGCTGGGGAGAGGGTGGCTCACTCCTGTGAGCTGAGGGAAGAGAGAGGAAGTGGAGGTTCTCTCTCTCTCTCCACCAAACACACACACACACAAATAAACACTTGTGCACAATTGCACAAAAGTCCCTCAAACCCAGCAAAATACCCCTGGGTCCCTCACAGCCAGCACAAAATGCCCAGACACCCCTCCACAAGCAACCTCACGTAAAACGGTGCGAGAAATAGGGTCCAGATCGCGAAAACCAAAAATGTACCATTCAACCTCTCGGCGAAGAAGATGGAAGAACTCTCAATCCGTCCGTCGCATGTCGACGCGGATCATGTCATCGCGTTCAGCACTGCCGAGACATCGAATCTACCATTTTGGTGATTCGGACTCCGGATTGCGCCGTTAAGCCGTTCACTCTCCGCGACAAAACTCAAAACAACTAAAATACATATAAATAACACTTATATACATATATATATATATATATATATATATATATATATATATATATATATATATATATATACCCGTATATATATACGTATACAGATCAAAAACACAGTATCAGGGGAGAGGAACATATATTCCAAATTTCCAAAATTCGAAATCTCACATTGGATCTCATCCAACTGTTGAAAATGAACATATCAGTTACTTTTTGTGTTAATAATACCCTCGCATTAATATCGTATTTTATCACACGTAATATTCACTATTTCCTATCTACGCATTTCTCAAATATTTTTTTTAACGAAAAATATCGCCTATTATCTTATCATAATACTTATCCCCTCAACCAATCATACACGTCCACCTACAAAATTTCCAGTCATAACAAAATATCCGCCACCAACATAATATCCAATCATAACGTAATACTTTTTTTAAGGTGAATATTCGAAGATTATCTCAATTTTATTTACTAATATTTTGTTATTATATTAACTTTTTATTAATTGCAATCAATAATCAAATTTAAATTTAAATTTAAATATCTATATAAATTTTAATTTTATTTGATTTACAATTTTTATTTAATCTAAAATTTAGACTTGAAATTTATTATATAATTATAATTTAAATTTATGAATTTCAAAATTAAAATTATTATTTGAGTTTAAATCATGAATTAAATATAATTTTGGATATTAAATTTGAATTAACAGTTAAAAATTTTAATTAAAATGGTTCAAAATTAATTTTAAATTTTGAATTAAACATGAATTAAAATTTATATACTTTTAGGTTAAAATATATATTTAAATTTTTGAATTCGTCAAAAATTGAAAAATATAGTAAAATATTCAATGTATATAAAGAAAAACTATAATTTTTGTCGGTGGCAACTTTTTGAATTTGAATTATAATATGACCAATATTTTTGAATAAAATATAACATATTAGTTTATGTTTTAAAAATTAATTTTTTTTATAATACGATGCACCAAATTTATGTTGATTTGAAATAAGTATTAAAATAATTATTGATAGACCCATTTTTTATCCTAAAAAATTATGGCATTCCATTTGCAGAAACAGAAAAAGAAATTTATACTTATCCAATTTTTTTTCAACCGTAGAATATTTACTGCAGAATATTCTTCACACGCACAAACATACAAAAAATAATCGTAGTATCCAATATCCTTCAATTAAATAACTAAGAATAAATTTGGTTTTAAAAAAATAATGATTTAAATAAAGTATATCAACTCAACTTTAAATTGTATATTTGGTTCATAATTTCAAACATGAATCTATATTTTAATTCTAAATTTTAAATTATGGCTCTACCAACAGATTGTTTCAAATCGAAAATAATTAACTAATTTGAAAATAAATTAACTACTTATTTTCAAATTACGGATTGAAAATAAACTTCAAATTTTGAGTTTTGTTCATAAATTTAAATATGAATTTATTTGTTTAAAATTTTGAATTAATTTAAATTTTATATCCAAATACACATTAAAAGAAATTTTATATATTGTGAAATACATATGAAAAATATTTACAGTATAACTTAATTAAAATATATAAAACTTATTTGGAGATAAATTAAAGTTAGGAAAAAATAAAATAATAAATAGACATATACCACCAATAACAATTTAAATTTTAAATATAAATATAAATTTAATTTAAAATTGAATTTGATATTTTGAATTAAACATGAATTAAAAATTTCGATACTTTTAGGTTAAAATATATACCAAATCTTCTAAATCTCCATTCTTACGCGTGATACCCGCCACCTATCATCTCATCATAATTTTCTTACGCATAATACCCGTCACCTACGTGTTTCCTAAATATAGAGCATATCTTGACAAATACCCTCGCATATAATATTTTCGCTATTCAATCTCCCCAATCTCCTTATCCTTATCCCAATCTTGCATATATTTATCCTTTCTCACGCGTAATACCCACCACCTATACGTCTCTCAAATGTAGAGCCCATCCTCTCACGTATTTCTCAAATATTTTCACTACCTCTCAATATCTTTTTTCATGCTTTTGTTTCTCTATTCCTTCTGCACCTTCTCTGTCACGGTCCATTGTTAGTCGTCGTCTTCCCTGGCACATTGTCGTCCTCCTCGCTAGCACATCTTCGTCGTCGTCGTCCTCACGTCACAGGCACATCGACGGCAATCCACGCATCATTGTCGTTGATGGTCCACCGGCACGTCATCGATGGTCGACGATCTATGTGTTGGCAGTTTATGCGCCCATCAGTCTAAATACTCTCCCTCCCCTTGCATCTATTTCTAATATATTTTCTTTTTCTGGATTTTCCTTTCTTTTCTATTATGGACATGTCTTTGTTTTTTTAATAATCTGACTTTTACCTAGATTTATTTTTTTAATTAAAAAATCTCAAAGTCTCAGCCCAGTCAATTGTTTTCCTTTTCATTATTTTTAATTTCTTCCTAAACAAGTTTCATAATTCAATTCAAATTATGTTTCCATTTCTTTAGTTACCACATTTTAATAAATAATAAGATTTTACCTTACGTATAATATACTAATGTCCTTGGCTATCACCTGCACATATTGTGAGGACTGAAATTTCTATGGTGTAATTTGATACTTTTCAGTGGTGTTTTTATAGGTACTTTAATTTTGAAATTATCGGTTTAATTTCGGGAAAAAACAAGCTTTTATTAAAGGTGTTTAGTGACTAGTACTATTCACTTAAAGTGAATAGTAACCTGTGTTTCATTTTGAGGCATCGCCTTGAGGATGGCTTCGGACATGATTTGGACACCGTTTCGGACGACCCAATAGGTCGTTTTTGATGGTTCGGCTGTGCCGGAGGTGTGGCGATGTCCGATTTTATGTTCGATGCATGATTTTCGAGAAAAACTGTTTTTATCACAGATTGGCCTTCTTTTACTTAATGTTTTTACTTTTTAGAATCTTTCGGTGCTCCGTTTTGCGTCAAATCCATGGGATGGTGCCATTGAGCAAAATGCACGCACCAGTGAGTTTTTGGCAAGAAACTCAATGGATGGAGGGTTATATTGCAGCTTTTGCAATGTGCAAATTTGAAGCACTTTGCAAAGGGACTATCATTTCATGTGAGAAGTTTTACAGTTTTGGTGAGCGTAAGGTTCTACATAAAATAAGACTCGGAGGGGAGGACGCGACTCAGTTTTCGTGGAATTGGGGATTTTCTGTGAATGGTAGCACTAAGATGAACTTGTAAGAGAGTTTTGTGATCGAGAGAATATTCAGCGAGACGCACGTTATTTTGTGCTTTTGATCACACGAAACCTGGTGGAAGGACCATCGTGCGAGGTGATCGTGTTAGCTGAGGGGGCTGTGTATTAAAATGAAGGTTTAAAGAGGTGGGGGGTGGTTTATATATATATATATATATATATATATAATAGTGGTAACTAGGGAACCCCCACCAGCACGGGTCACCGCCGGCGGCCTCCTTGACCGGCGGCGTGGCCGGCTCTTGCCTCTCTCCCTTGATCTCTCTCTCTCTCTCTCTCTCTCTCTCTCTCTCTCTCTCTCTCTCTCTCTCTCTCTCTCTCTCTCTCTCTCTCTCTCTCTCTCTCGCTACCCCATCCCAAGATGGCAGCAGCCGCCGCCGCCAACGGTTTGCCGCCGTCGGCGACACTCTCCTTTGATGGGGCCGCCGCCTCCTGTCCGTCTCTGCCGTTCTCGGAATTGGACCTCAGCCAAACCCGAGCCTATGTAGTCGCAGCCCAAATTTTCCCTTGATCCGGTGCCGCCGCCGCCTTCCGCCGCCGGCCGCCAACATCCCGGCCTCCCCTGTGTCCGGCTAGACTCCCCCAGCCGGCGCCGGCCACCCCCAGGCCGCACTGGAGAAGATGGGTCCCATGCAGTCTTACTGCTCCATGGCTGGTCTCGGACTAGGGCCCCTGTTGGCCGAGCATACTATTCCGGCCTGTCCGGATATCGGAGACCCTCCAGCTAGTGAGCACGGCCCTCCTGAGTGCTTGCTGATGGCCGTGCTAACCTTCGTGACTATCCGTTTGGCTTCGATTCTTGTGATTTTCTGTGTCGCACCCGGGGACTTTAAAACTTGCGGTTCAAGTCACTCCGGTGCGCTCCACAGTGCTCGGTTGTGCTCCAGATGGTGAGCATTGTTGGAAAAAGTAAATAGTTGTCTCTCTTTTTAATCTTTTAGTAAAACTTAAATCTAAATAATTTTGATTTAGACAATTAAAAATATTGTCTTGAGTAAATTTAAATGAAAACAATTTAATTGCTGTTTTGAAAATCGCAGGCTATAATGAACAAATAAAAATAAGGAAAAGAGAATAGATGAGGCCTGTGGGTCGAGGCGTGCAAATGCACTGTCCTAGAAACAAGATTGCCCCTCCACGTGCGAGGCTCCCGGCAATCACTCCTAGCGATACAACAACCACTGTCCACCTCGTCGGCACGTCTTCAAGGTGGCGCAAAGCGAACCCAACAGACTTTAGGAGATCCAGCAAAAATCAGAACAAAGAATGTAAAGTTATATGTGAAAACTTAAAGTCAGTGTAAGAATGAGAGGAGGAAGAAGCTCGATATTTGTGCACTAGGAGTGGAGGAGATAATGGTAGCTTCACACTACACAGCACCCTCTCCTCATCTATATATATAGATGAGGATCAAGCTCCAATGGCTCAATTGGAGAAGCCATTGGTTCTTCCCAATGCAAGAATTGGGTCCTTCCCAATGCAAGAATTGGGTCCTTCCCAAGGTGGTCAAGTTCCATTCCCAAGATGGTCAAGTTTCATTCCCAAGGTGGTCAAGTTCCATTCCCAAGGTGGTCAAGTTTCATTCCCAAGGTGGTCAAGTTCTATTCCCAAGGTAGAAGATCTTGGTCAAGATCTCAAGATCCTAGGGGATATTCATCCTTTCCCGAGGTAAGATCCTCATTGGGATTTCATCGTTTTTCAATGCAGGTCAAGATCTTAAGGGATCTCATCCATTCCCAATGCAAGATCAAGATTTGGTCAAATAAACAAAAATATAAGTTTTAAATCATTTTTAAAATAAAAAGGCTCAACATTCCCCCACATGATTTAAAACTTCAAATAAAGAAAATATCACGCCCCGGGCTAGTTTTAGAAGAAGAAAAACGTGCCAATTTTTTTTTGAAAGCCTAGCCCGCGCCACGTACAGACCCGCCACAAATACGGGGTCCACTGTACACACGGACAGAGCCTTCCCTGTATTTGCACGGCGTACACAACCTACAACAGGATCACAACCACTATTCATTCACGACACAAACAACAACATCACAACTCATGATTCATACAGCTAACCGTCCTTAAACCTGTATGAATCTAAGCAAGTTCTTAGGCGAAGGATGATGTGATGCACAAACAGCAGATCATTCTAGAAAATTGCTCCTTACCCAGAAGCTTTATTTGAAACCCTAATTTCAATCATTTTTAAAATCTTTTGAAAACTGTTCTCCACACGAGAACTCCTTTTTTTTGAAAATGCTACCACGAAGGGTAGAAAACCAAGGTATGCGATAAATGAAAGATCTAGAAGTATAAACAACAAGGAGATCCAAGCATGCAATCCCACATATGAATACTAAAAAAATCCACAAAACATAAGCATGCAAGACAAAATATCTAAGAGGTAACTGAACCACAATCACATCTAGCTGATAAGGATAGGGTAATAACCAAAATCTGGAGGAGTAGCCTCACAAGTCGGAACCTCTAGAGCTACTATCTAGGCGTGCCTCGCAACGTCCCGACTCCCACCACCCTGCTCACCTGAAAACAACAACGAGGGTGGCGACCAACTGGGTCGTCTCAATAATCATGCAAACCACAACTACTCTACTATCCAAGCACACATAAGTAGAGTCAACGGGAGTCAAGTGAACTAATAACTGAAATACAAGAGAAGGGATAGAAAGGTATCACCGTAGTCCACTGAACCGACTCCGGATCGAAGTACCCACCTGTAGGAACGATCGAGTCTAACTCCGACGGCTCTCAAGAACCACGACAGGACCTATGAGAGACTAATAAGGTCAAGGTCCACCAAGTCGACACTAAACACATAGCTCTCACATCCCGAAACCGACGGATCGCCCGGAAAACCCACCGGGACGATCCCGAAACCACGCTAAGCCCCACAGGGGTACCAATAGCCAAACCAAGTCCTCCGCTGTCCCCAAACACACAAAACGAGGTGGCGGGACAGCGAGCACAAGCTCGGGGTGCCACGAACACAAACGCACCCGAAAAGGCTTCCCGGGTTCTCGAAAAATGCCGATTTGGTACCGGAACCCCTCGTCACTCATTCGCTGTCCTCGAAACTTCGGGACAGCGATGAAAAATAGCCAACGAGGCTAAACAACGAAGCCAAGTCACTCACGAAAACAGCGAGTGAGTTGCACAACTAAAAACACGCGTTTCGCCGATTAATTCATCGAAAAACGCATCATAAATAAATTCGGATCTCCGCGAAGGGCGAAGGGGTTGGACAACCAGTCCGCAGGGCCTCAAGGGTCATGCCCTTGCTGCCTGCAGCGTCGCAACGCTGCCACAATCACCAAAGTCCACAAACAAGCAACAATTACATACATACAAGCAATAATTTAGGCCGTTCGAGCAATCCGTACGTCCGCACGACCTTCCGCAAGCACCAGCGGATAGGTAACGACGTAACGGAGGCCGTGCTCACAGCCCCACTATGACAGGACTAGTCGGAAGCACATAAATTGCATAAAAATAGTGAAGGCATGCGATAACCAAGCTCGACAACGGTCGAACAGCAAAACGACTCAACCAAACCGAAATCTAAGGTGAGCATGATGATCAGCGCATCGCCGCGATCATCGTGCTCACCTTCCCGGGCTTCGAGAGGCAACAGGGAGCCAAAACACAAGCGCACGGCCAAAAACCATCAAAAGGAGACCCTGGCCGGAGCAACAAGCTCCGGCCGGCTGCCGGCCGGCATGCACGGCCAGCGGCGGCCAAGGATAGATGCGGGGGAGGTGAGGAAGAGGGGGCTCACCTCAGCCGGCGGCAGGGAGCGACGGCGGCGGCGCGGGAAGAAGCAGAGGTCTCGGGTTGGCTAGGGCACGGCGGCGCAGCAACGGACGGCGTCGGCGGCCGGCGGCAACGCGAGCACCGGCAAGAGGAGGTCGACGGACGTCGGCCTGCCGGTGACCGCGATAAAAAAGACCGGCGGTGGCGGCGGCGGAGAGAGCTCGGCCGCGGCTGCCCTAGGTGCCCAGGCTGAGCCCGCGGCGGCTGCGGCGCTCCGGCGGCACGGCGACGGCCGGGGAGGTAGGGGGCGGCGCCGGAGGTCCCGAGGGTGGTGGTGCTCACCCTCCAAGGCGGCGGGAGGCGGCGGCGGCTCGGGTCCAGCAACCTCGGCCTGCTGCTGCCCTAGCAGCAGCTGGCAGCAGCTCGACGGCGGCTCCCGGCGGCAGGGCTCGACTCCGGCAGTCGTGCCACCTCAGGGGGAGCACAGGCATGGGTTCTCCCTGGGTGCACACCGCAGGGAAGGAGAAGAAGAAGGAAAAGGAGAAGAAAAAGGGAGAGGAAGGTGGCCGGGGTTGCGCCGGCCAGGGGGTGGTCGGCGGCGGCCGGCGGCGCACGGGGGGGGGAGGGTGGCAGAGGAGCTGGGGAAGAGGGGGCTCACCTCTGGGAGCTGAGGGAGAAGAATAGGGAAGAGTTCTCTCTCTCTCCTCTCACACACACACAAGCACACAAATACACCAAGTAACAATTACAAAAACACCCTTCACACACAGCAAATGAGTCCTCAGTCCCTCACAGCAGGAACAATATGCCCAGACACCCCTCCACAAGAAATCTTACGCAAAACGATGCGAGAAACATGGTCCAGATCACGAAACTGCAAAATGTACAATTCGACCTCTCAGCGAAGAACATGCAATAACTTTTGATCCGTCCGTCGCATATCAAAACGGATCATGCCATCGCGTTCAGCACTGCCGAGACATCGAATCTACCATTTTGGATTGTCAGGATCGGACTCCGAATTGCACCGTTAAGCCGTTCACTCTCCGCAACAAAAACTTAAAACACAAAATCCTAAAATATATACTATAAATACTATATATATACATATATAAATACCTATACATGTATATATATACACAAACATCTCAAATACACAGCAACAGGGGAGAGGAACACAAAATTCAAATTTCACTAAGAATTTAAAATTCGAATTCTCACAGAAAATAAATAAAATTGAAATACAAAACAATTCAAAAGAATGCTGGATCTCTTATACCACGTATTCGGCGAAGGTACCTTTCGGGTTTGAACCTTCACTTAGTACTTGTCTATGTACATCCGAGGGCACAATGGTGGACTAGCCTTGAACCAAGGCCGGTGAATCGGATTTCCACAAACCGCACACATGGTACAGTCGTTTAGGTTCTAAGCGGGTGAGCGCTATTACGGCCATGCGCTAGTATCGCTTCATGTGTGTTTTAGGAAACCGCCCTCTTCCCATAGTCGCGGCCTCACGACTCCACACATATAGTAGGTCCTCAAAGGGTATCCGCAAGGTCACACCCTGCCTCATGGGTCTCGGAACCATTCAGGGTCAAAGCCCTTCCTATCCTCTTGCAAATATGAGCACTATCGCCATAGGGATGAGGATACAAAACAGTGCTCCTCACAGCTACCTGTTCGACTTGTTTCTACCCATTGAACCTGCAACAGGTTGGGTTGCCGTCACCGGTAACTATTATTGTGGGCTCAGCCCCATCCCCCTCGACGATTCTAGGATCACAGTCCTAGATAATCCCTTTGTAAGCTGATCAGCTAAATTTCTCGCAGATCTGACAAATTCCAATGCAATTACATTTTCTTTCATATTCTGTCGAATGAATTTATGTCTCACTTTCATGAATCTATTCATCTTAGTCTCCACATTCTCTTGGGCACATTTATCAATAGCAGATCTACAATCACAATGAATACAGACAGGTGCTAAGGGTCGCTCCATCAGTGGCAAATCATAAAGAAACTCTCTAATCCACTTAGCCTCTGCTACAGTTGTATCTAAAGCTATAAGTTCAGATTCCATAGTACTTCTAGCAATCAAAGATTGTTTAGTTGACTTCCAAGAGACAGCTGCTCCTCCTAGGAGAAAAACAAATCCAGTAGTTGACTTCACATCAGCTGTATCACTAATCCAATTGGCATCACTATATCCTTCCAATACTGCAGGAAAACCACTGTAATGTAATCTATAGGACACAGTCCCCTTCACATATCTCAAAACTCTTCCTAAAGCATTCCAATGCTCTCTATTTGGGTTATGGGTATATCTTCTCAATCTGTTCACAGCATAAGCCAAATCAGGTCTAGTGTAATCTACTAGGTATCCTAAGGATCCTATAATCTGAGCATATCTATTCTGACCTATTGGATCTCCTCTATTCTTCTTAAGGTGTACACTAGGATCATAAGGTGTCACTACAGGTCTAAAATCAAAATATCCAAACTTCTTTAATAACTGTTCACTATAATGTGATTGGCTCATAATAATTTCATTCGATTTTCTAAAGATCTTCATGTTAAGAATCACATCTGCTTGCCGAAGATTTTTCATATCAAAGTTCTCATTAAGTAATTTCTTCACATCATATATCACATTCATATTGGTACCAAAAATCAGAATGTCATCAACATACAAACACAAGATTACAATTTGTCCATCATATTCCTTTGAATATACACATTCATCAGACATGTTCACATGAAAACCATTTGATACAACTAATGAATCAAATTTCAAGTGCCACTGTTTAGAAGCTTGTTTAAGACCATATAGAGATCTAGTCAATTTGCACACTTTGTTCTCATGTCCAGAAACTACAAAACCTTCAGGTTGCTTCATATATATCTCTTCATCTAAATCACCATTCAGAAAAGCTGTCTTAACATCCATTTGATGGACAATCAAATCATGGACAGAAGCTAAGGCAATCAACACTCTAATAGAAGTAATCCTAGCAACAGGTGCATAAACATCAAAGTAATCTACACCAGGCTTCTGTGCAAAGCCTTGTGCTACTAGTCTAGCCTTATACTTATCTACAGATCCATCTGGTCTCAACTTCTTCTTAAAGATCCATCTACAACCTACAGGCTTACATCCTAGAGGTAAATCAGTCAACTCCCAAGTATAATTTTGTAGAATGGACTGCATCTCAAGATTAGTAGCCTCTTTCCAAAATGATGCATCTACAGACTTCATAGCTTGGTCAAAGGTAGATGGAGTATCTTCTACAAGTAGGACACAAAAATCATCTCCAAAAGTTTTCTCTACTCTAGGACGCTTACTTCTCCTAAGTTCAACCTCTACTATAGGTCTCTAGGTTTGCTAGAGCTACCTACAGGCTCAGCTGGAGTAGTTTTATCTACTCTAGTCCTAAAAGAAAAGATATCCTCAAAGTACACTACATCTCTAGCCTCAAGAATAGTGTTGTTAGAAATCTCACTAATCTCAGAGTTCACCACTAAAAATCTGTTGGCATTGCTATCTAATGCATAACCTATAAAAACTGTATCTACAGTCTTAGGTCCAATCTTTCTCTTCTTATTTTCAGGTATCTTAACTTTAGCTAGGCACCCCCATACTTTAAAATAACTCAGATTAGGCTTCCTACCTTTCCAAAGCTCATAAGGAGACACATTAGAATTCTTGTGGGGAATTCTATTTAAAATCACACATGCAGAAATCAAAGCTTCCCCCCCACAAGTTCTCGGGTGCACCTGAACTATAATAATCATCGAGTTCACCATATCCATCAAAGTTCTATTCTTACGTTCAGCAACTCCATTAGATTGAGGTGTGTAAGGTGCAGTCACTTGATGTACAATTCTAAATTCTTGACAGAAAGCAGTCATGTCATTTGAAGTATATTCACCACCTCGATCAGATCTCAAAATCTTGATTTTCTTGTCTAATTGATTTTCCACCTCAGCTTTATAAATTTTGAATCTGTTTAAAACTTCATCTTTTGTCTTGATCAAATAAACATAACAATATTTTGAATGATCATCTATAAAAGTCACAAAATATTTATTTCCACCTCTACTAGGTCTACTTCCATCACACACATCACTATGCACAAGTTCTAAAAGATCACAATCTCTATCCACTGATTTAAAAGATTTTCTAGGCTCCTTAGCTTGCACACATATTTCACATGTATGATCAGGTAAATCAGATTTAGGAATCAAATCAAGATGCATCAATCTTTTAACAGTATTATAATTCACATGTCCCAATCTTCCATACCAAATATTAGTAGAAACAACATTCAAAACAAGGACACTATCATTAATAGAAGGAGAAGATACATATAGTTTAAATAAACCATCACACAAAAATTCCTTCCCTACAAAATTCACACCCTTTGTAATAACTACTCTATTACATTCAAAAACTAACTTAAAACCCCGCTGAACTAAAAGAGATCCACAAATCAAATTCTTCCTAATATCGGGAACATGGTGGACTCCGTGCAAGGTTAGGGTCTTCCCAGAGGTTAGCTTTAAATCTACTCGACCGGTCCCAAGCACGTGAGAAGAGGCTGCATTCCCCATGTTCACCGATTCTCCACATGAGTCCTGATAGGTGGAAAATCAAGAGCGGCCAGAGCAAGCATGAATGTTTGCTCTAGTATCTATCCACCAATCTGAGAAACTAAAGGTAAGGTTAACTTCAGACACACTAGATCCTAACCTGATAGAGAGGTCAGAACGGTCAGGCCCAGCAGTCAACATATTCATCTGGCGCTCAGGTGGAGCTCCCTTCTTCTTCTTCGGTGCAAAAGGCCGAGACTTGCGGAAATAGCAATTCTTCGCAAAGTGATTGGTCTTTCCGCACACAAAGCAACCAGAGTTGCCTCCACTCTCCTCAGGTTTAGGTTTCTTAAAGTTTGGGTTGAACTTTCTATGGTGGAAAGGCTTCTTTTTAAAGTTTCTATAAGGCTGAAAGTTTCTACCCTTATTTTTGGGATTCTCTACTAGGTTGGCTTGGGTTGTAGGCTCACTAGGCTTCTTATCCTTAGCTCGGTTCGACTCTTCTATCCTAATGGATCTTAGGACATAATTCAGGAAAATTTCTCTTTGATTATGGTTAAGATCATTTGAATGGTTCAACCAAGAGGGTGGCAACTTATCTATAAGAGTGGCAACTAAGAAACTCTCATCAAGATCTACACCGTTAGATCTAAGCTGCTCAATTATATGCTCAAAATTATGAAGCTGGTCAGACATAGACTTATTATCTACCAACTTAAACTTAATCAAATCTGAAGCTTAGTATCTCTTCTGGGTAGGATCAACTTGACCATACTTGTTTTCTAAAGATGTCCAAAGTTCCCTAACTGTTTTAGCACTAGAGTATATGTCATACAGTTTATCAGATAGGGTACTAAGAATCCGATTCAAGCAGAGATAGTTGATCATGTTAGGATCAATAGGAGGTGCAGTTGCGGGTGCAGGTGCAGTAGTAGCAGCAGCAGGAGTGGATCCGGCTTGGGCTTGGCTCCGAGTATAAGGTCTGTTGACCGCAGCCTGGATTGCACCTTCAGGTACAGATCCATTGCTATTCTCGGTAGGATCCGAGATAGCAGAAACAAGCCCAAGTGTAGTAAGCTAGAACCTCATTTGGTTCTACCACCTTTTAAAGTTACGACCATCAAAAGTAAAAGGCTTCGCCGAATGCGAATCCTCCATCATGAAAAATCTGTGATTAATTAAACTTCACTAATGTCACAAGATTATTCTAAATTTTAGACAACCAAAAATATTCTAAGGTATATTTAGTGATAGTATATTATTTATGATGGCAACAGTAAAATACTGTAAGATTAATTATCAGTGTCAGAACGACAGTATATATTTGTTCAGGATTATAGCAGTATCAATAACAGGATATATACTTTATTCTACAGCAGTAATATCATATTTACTGTACTAAAAGAAATAGAGAGAATAAATTAATCTTGCTTCTAGATTGTTGGAAAAAGTAAATAGTTGTCTCTCTTTTTAAATCTTTTAGTAAAACTTAAATCTAAATAATTTTGATTTAGACAATTAAAAATATTGTCTTGAGTAAATTTAAATGAAAACAATTTAATTGCTGTTTTGAAAATCGCAGGCTATAATGAACAAATAAAAATAAGGGAAAGAGAATAGATGAGGCCTGTGGGTCGAGGCGTGCAAATGCACTGTCCTAGAAGCAAGATTGCCCCTCCACGTGCGAGGCTCCCGGCAATCACTCCTAGTGATACAACGACCACTGTCCACCTCGTCGGCACGTCTTCAAGGTGGCGCAAAGCGAACCCAACAGACTTTAGGAGATCCAGCAAAAATCAGAACAAAGAATGTAAAGTTAAATGTGAAAACTTAAAGTTCAGTGTAAGAATGAGAGGAGGAAGAAGCTCGATATTTGTGCACTAGGAGTGGAGGAGATAATGGTAGCTTCACACTACACAGCACCCTCTCCTCATCTATATATATAGATGAGGATCAAGCTCCAATGGCTCAATTGGAGAAGCCATTGGTTCTTCCCAATGCAAGAATTGGGTCCTTCCCAATGCAAGAATTGGGTCATTCCCAAGGTGGTCAAGTTCCATTCCCAAGGTGGTCAAGTTTCATTCCCAAGGTGGTCAAGTTCCATTCCCAAGATGGTCAAGTTCTATTCCCAAGGTAGAAGATCTTGGTCAAGATCTCAAGATCCTAGGGATATTCATTCCTTCCCGAGGTAAGATCCTCATTGGGATTTCATCGTTTTTCAATGTAGGTCAAGATCTTAAGGGATCTCATCCCTTCCCAATGCAAGATCAAGATTTGGTCAAATAAACAAAAATATAAGTTTTAAATTATTTTTAAAATAAAAAGGCTCAACATGGTGTCCAGAATGTCGAAACCGTTTGGACTATACTTTGGTTGGGATTCCGAAGTCGCGGAATCAGCGGTAATTTCGTAAACACTGTTTTATTATTATGTTAATCGCGCGTTGAGTGTTCAGCAAAATGCTGAGGAGACACTTTATGCATCGTGGCTGCCCGAAACAGCGTGGGTTCAGTTTTTGAGTGTCCGTTCGCATTGTCCGAAGCCCGGGGACATCTTGGTTCAAATGTTGTGGCGTTCGACACATAAAATGATGGTTTATGTGTATATTGTATGTGTTCTCGGCTCCGTCTTCGCTGAGCGTGCTTGGCTGCTGGTTGCAGCGGTAAAGAAGCCTCGTTGGCTGGTTGGGACCTCGTTGGTGCGAAACACGGACCAGCGAATGACCCTAGGTGGGTTTCGGAGCCGAAAACGGCGATTTCCGGGGACCCGGTATGGTGGATTTTGGGGATTTTGCATCCGGATCGCACCACTCAGTGTGCAGCTGTCCCAACAGACAAAAGTGGGACAGCGAGGATGGTCGAATGAATTTCAGAGTGTTTCAGAACATGTCAGGATTGTTCCAGACCCCTAAATACGAAAATCGAGCGAATTCGGGCGCGGTTTCGTATCGCGCATGTTGCTACTGTTTGCAGCAGTGTTGTGGCCTTATTGGCTGGTGTTAGGATGAGGTTTGACACCTCTGGTCACAGCGTGAGGGCTGCAGGTAACTCTGGTGCCGAAATGGGCATTTCGGAAGCCAAACCGGTGATTTTCGGGATCTCGGTTTTCCGTTTTGGCGCACTACTTGTGCAGCTGCCCCAATAGCATTAAATTGATGTGTTGGGACAGCGAAAGAGGTAGGATAAGTGTGGGGCTCTATTCGGGACACCCCGTGGGTTGGGGTGGCATTCCGATGAGTCAACGCGACAATCGGGTGATTTTTTGGTGACCGTTGAACGAGATCCATAAATCCAATTGTTCGCCTGTTTGGATTCTTATAGAATCATAAGCTTTTGTAATTAGCGGGTTTGAGCTAATTATGGTTTTGGATGAGACTTTGCATAAGTCCGGATTGTGGCGGGAGACATCGACTGGGTGTCGACAACCCGATTTCATTCTACGGTAGAGGTGGGTACTTCAATCCAAAGTCGGTAAAGTGGTGTCTACTCAGTGATTTCTATCCTTGTTATCTCTTTTCATTTACTTGATATTGGTTGAGCTTTCGTACACCACTTGACTTCATAGCTAGTTGCTCTATACTTGCCCTTATCTCATATTATCGTGATTTAGTGGTAGAGCGGTATTCCTTGGTGATTGAGTTATCTATTGTATGATTATAGTAGATGACCTTGATATTAGTGACCTTATGGTCGGTGATATTCTTAGTTATCTATTTCATGACTTGACAATAGTTGACCCTACGGTCAGTGACACCTTGAGCTATCTATTATATGATATGACAGTAGTTGACACTCGTTGTCGGTGACACTCCTAGATGTGTATTGCATGATATGACACTAGTTGACACTCATTATTGGTGACACTCCTAGATGTGTATTGCATGATATGACTTTAGTTGACACTCGGTGGCACTCCTATTTGTATATTGCATGATTTGATAATTGTTGACCTTGTGGTTGGTGACACTTCTAGTGGTATATCGCATGATTGGACATCAGTTGACCTTATGGTCGGTGACACTCTTAGATTGAGATTGACCTGATTGGTCGGTGACTCTTTGTGGATTATTCTCTCGGCTACTTGCCGATGTTGGCCATTGAGCATATTGCATTGATTGCCACAGTTCGTGAGCATTTCACGTACACTAGCGGTCTGATCTACTGCAAGAGGTGTTCTTTTTCGAAAAAGTGGTCGTACTTCCGACCCGTGAGCCCTATGAGGTGCCTATTAGGGTTATGTGCCAGGTGGGTGAGCAGGATGTGGTTTAGCCTGAGGTCCTTCGACCTATACGGCAGTTGACTTGGTTGTCGGTATTATTCATCAATTTGATGCATTGGTGTATTATGTTGTTTGTTATATGTTCTCACCCCCACTATTTTTCAGGTGATGCGGACAGGATTTGTCGGGACGCAGCATGAGGTCGTAGTTAGTGGGCCATCGTAGAGGTCTCGATTTACGGTATACGTTTTTGACTATACTCTATATTTAGTATTAGTTATACATGTGATAGTATAGTTTACCCCCTATACCTGTTAGTAGAGGACATATGTGGTTCAGTTGATGCTTATACTTGTGGATTTTTGGGACGATGCGCTTATGAGTTTTGAATACTCATGAATTTTGGACTTATGTGTTTTCAGTTTTGGATTTCGATCGACAGTTTTCTAACCCTCGTGGTAGCATTTTCAAAATAAAGGTTTATGGGTGGGGAACGACTTTTAAATGGTTTCCTCCTGGCTTTCTACCTCTTGTGGTAGCGGTTTCCAAAATAAAAGTTTTCGTGTGGAAAACGATTTTCAAAATAGTTTTCTCGAGGCTTTTCTTTGAAGTTAGGTTTCAAATGAAGTCTCCGTGTGGGAGACGTTTCCAACTAATAGGAATGAATGAATGTGAATGGAATAGATGTGATTAAGGACCGGTAGCTGTATGATGATAATTATCAATTCTTGTACATCTTGTTGTTGTGTGTGTGTGAGTTGAGGAAATGGTTGTCCATTGTACATGTGCTACGCCGTGCAAATACACGGAAGACTCTGTCCGTTTGTTTTGAGAATTTTCTGTATTTGTGGCAGATCTGTTGCACGTCCTTGGGGGTCAAGGTTTCCACAAAAAAATTTGGGCAGTTTTTCGCTTACTCTAATTTATAAAGATAGCCCGATTTCAAGCTGGCTTTCTAAAAGGACCCCGGGGCGTGACATATTAAGATGGTATCAGAGAGAAAGGTACAACCTTGAACTCACTCACGATTTTCTTGAAAATGTAACTGAACCACTGGTTAGAATGACCCATAGGATGACCTAGGGTGATAGGCACGCGAGTGCGGGGTTGTTGGGATTGAGTCCCGGTATTCTTGTCGAGCTTTAATAGTCTCGAGGTGCATGGTTGTTATTTCCGTATGTGTTACGATTTCCGCACAGGCTTGTGTCTTTGACGGGAGTGGTGGCAGTGTACCTGTACAGACCTTGAGTGGCGGGGTGATGTTCACCAGGCATTGCCACTCCTATCAGGTGGGGGCCTTGAGTGGCCAGGTGATATCACTTACTGGGCCGAGGCGATCGTCTCAGCTGTCGTTGCCCATGCCACCCTCCCTACATAGAGCACGAGTGCTGCTGCAGGTGTCTCCGCGGAGACGGTGCTTTGAGCAGCTTCGAACGCGGCTACTGCGAGGGCTACTGGAGTGCAGCCCGAGGCTTTGTTACCGGCTGCTTGTGCGGCTGTAGTATGGGTTATGCCCCAGGCTTGATGGGTAGGATTGTGACGCCTATCCCATCCTCCTTTTTCTCTTTTGGTTGCACAGCGTCACGGAGAGAGGGACGAACCCGATTTTTGCATGGGTACAGTATGTTAGAGAGATCTGACCCGCCTAGCTTTGGCGGCATGACTCCCGACCTTAGGATTGGGAGTATGGATCAAATTTATGGTGGGACTCGGTGTAGAGTCCCAGACAGGACGTGTTGGTCTGTGCTGATATCCGAGCGGGTTCTTCCGGCTCGTGTGCTATGTTCTGGTCGAGTTGCGCACGTGGATTGTGCAGTGCGGTCGTCACTCACTGAACTATCAGTGCAGATGCCTCGACTTTCTGCCTGTTCACATATCCGGCGGGCGTGTTCTGGAACTGCTTTGGGACGTAGTTCTGGTGCGGGTCTTGCGGTGCACACATCATGTGCGGTTGCCCCAACACCTTGTTGGTGTGTTGTGGGATCGGTAGGCTTTTGGAATGTTGCGAGCTACTCCACGGATTACTTGAGAATCTCAAAGGGTTAGTAGCTGGTTAGGTGAAGTGCAGAGATTTTGTTGCAATTGCACTGGCTTGTGTGAGTGGCAATTTTATGTCGTGGGCTATCGTCTGTGTTCAGAGGCGACAGGTGAGCGGCGGATGCTTCCGGTGCCAAAGTGGACACTTTCGGAAGCCCGGAGCGAAACGGTCAACTGGTGATGACCGAGTTGACCTTGGTGCTTGTGTTTGCTCCACGAACACTCAAAGGGATGTGTTTCAGGGCAACGGATGACTCACGGTATGAGTTTGTGTGTTTCGGGATGTTTTGTGGGTCCTGGGGGCATCCCGGTGTGTTTTCGGGATTCCCGGTGAGTTCGGGAATCGGTTTCAAGAAACCGATCTTGCTGATGGTTTTGGGTTTGTGAGCGATTTCTTTTGAGTCAGTTGGTTTGGTTTCTGACTCGATGGACCTATCGTAGGTCCGGCCGTTGTCTCTCGTCTCGCAGGAGCTAGCCGTGGCGACAGACACAGGTGGGTACTTCGATCCGAAGTCGGTTCAGTGCTGCACGCTCGGTGATGTTTCCTCCACCCTCACCTCTTACTTACTGCATATGTCTAGTATTTGAGCTTTACACCACATGACTTCGACTCTAACTCTACGTAGCATGTTCATCTTTCGTTTGCCATGACATACAAGTAGAGCGGTAGTGATTATCTATGCATGATCATGTATATCTTTGTTGACCTGAGTGGTCGGTTCTCGTAGACGTGTCATTGTTGACCTGAGTGGTCGGTACTTGTGCATACATCATTGTCGACCTGAGTGGTCGGTTCTCTTGGACGAGTCGTTGTTGACCTGAGTGGTTGTAGTACACTGAACTTTAGCGAATTGCAAGGTTCTAGTGTGAGATTAGTACTCCGTACTAATCTGGAGGTTTTGATTTTGTTTCGAGCCCTTAGGAGCGTTTTCGGGACTTGAGAAGTGCGAAAACGGACTCCGGGAGTCGAAATCTGCAAAACTGCAGGTTTTGGCATTGTATACCGGTATGCACCTTTGGGATACCGGAATGCTGTGTTAAACCGTGTTTTGTAGCTCTCGGGTTCTGCGGAATCCTGCTGGAAATACCGGAATAGGCTGCATTCCGGTATGTGCTATCGCATACCGGTATTGGAGTAGACATACCGGTACTGGCATAGCGCATACCGGAATCCCTTCGCGTGGCCGCTTGGCCGAGGCTCGGGTTGCGGGATTTCTGGCCTGGTACCGGTATGCCCATACGTATACCGGTATACAGAACCAGAAATTCTGTTTTTGAGCAGTTTGCGAATGTTGGCTTTTGGAGGGGTGTTAGGGCAATTGTTACATCATAACACTTAACCCCCACACCCTCTCCTCTCAGCCATTTGGGCTGAGGACTTAGAGAAAAAGAGGTAAGGTGTTCTCCCTCTCTCTCTCTAGGATTTCTTGGGTTTTGATGATTAAACCTAGGGTTTGATCCCTTTTCTCCTTCTCTTTTGCATACAAGCCTTCTAGCTTGTTCTTGGTGGAGAAAGTGAAGAGCTTGGTTGAGGTTTATCTCCAACTTGGCCTCCTTGGATCTTGTTTGGAGCTTAATAGAGGTGAGTTTTCCTCTCTTGAACCCCCTATTGTAGTTTATTTGGGTTTTTGTTGTAGAAATCCCATTGTGGGAAACCTAGGGTTTATTTTAGGGTTTCTCAATTTCGGGATTTTGAGAGGGAATTGATGGGTGTAGAATGTTGTGTTAGGTTGGATTTGAGGCCTCCTAACTCTATTTTGGACTTTGGACAAGAAATTCTTAGTCTAAGGTATTTTCACCCTTTTTCCTCTTTTATGTATGTCACTTTTCGATTTTTGTCGTTCGATGTTCTAACCCCATAGGAATCTCCTTTAGGGCGCTAGAAATCGAGGGGACAACTTCGTTTTCGGATACTGCGAAGTTCCGAAGGACTTCGGGTGGGTTTGACCTCACCGAAATGGGTGAAATCCCTCTATGTCTTCAGTTTTATTAAAAACTCAAGATTGTGCATTTACATGCTAAATGTAGCATTATGACATTGTTGGAATCATGACATATAGGTGTCATTCATGAGAATTGCATGTACCTTGTAGGGGTTGATAGCATGCATGGATTAAGCTTGGATAATGACTTTGTAGTATTTCATCTTATTATATGTAGAAATGCATGTTGGATAAGTGAGATATATTGTGGGATACTAGATGTATAGTAGCATATGAGATTTGATCATGATGTATATATATTGGCTTTTAGTAGCATTAGTCATGGCATATGACAAACCTTTGAGAATGTTAAACTAAGTATATTGCATATTACTTAGGTGAATAACAAGTGGACATTATGACATAGTGTTGGACTCTTAGTCACTACTTGGCATTCCATGTTTTTAGACATGATGAACGTGACACTTATGCAGTTGATTATGCTTGTTGGCCATTTGTGCTCATTCGCACATGCTTGTGAGGGTCGCTCCCTACAAGCCGGCACTCCGGAGTTAGCCTTGCGACCTTGGTCGCCCGTGCAGGTTTGGGCGCCGAAGTGGATCGCCGTTGGGGGAGAGTCTCATTCTTGCGAGAGAATGTTGACTACCACGGGGCCATTAGGCACGGCACAAGCGGGACAACCTCGTCCCCTATGGATTGGGTATCTACGATGCATGTGGTAGTGGACATGGCATGGCATATAGTGAGATTATGACATTTGAACATATGTAGCTAGTATATTGCATATTCACACATGTACATGAGTAGAGGAGTTACTTGCATTGTAACATGATCATGATTAGAATATCACATGTTTATAACTTATGGTAGAGGCATAGTAGTGTGGAATTTTAAATGTATGCATATTTTTATACTAATCCTACTTCTGCCTCAGTTGACCTAGTGGTGTATTCCGCTCCTCTCGGCGGCTTACCCACTGGGAACTATTGAATAATAGTTCTCATCCCCCTGGGGTTTGTTGTTTTATTTCAGAGCCATCCACTGCGGGAGAGGCTAGGGACCGCGCGGCAAGGGCATTGCGAGTAGCTAGATCGCGAGGGTGCTAGCGACTAGGTGGCGCACCTTTCTTTATGTTTTATTTGAGAGGTGTTTTTGTATCGACCACTTTTGTAGAGACTACCCTATGCCCCTTATTGGGTTTATGTTGTACTAGACTTTGGTAGTGACTTTACTTTTATAGTATTTCATGTGTTTACTTTGAGACCATACTTGTTTAGTATTTATGCTCTGATTATCATGATATGTTTACTTGCTTATTCCTTTCATTCATATTATTATTAGACGCCTTGTGTGCATGTTGGTTGTTTGTGTACACGGCGGGTCTGTGCATGCGCCCGGGTGGGCTTCCGCTGGGACCCCGGGGCGTGACAGTGGTCGATTCTCGTAGATACATTCTAGATGACTAGAGTAGTCGGCTCTCCTGTACCCTTGTCGTTATTAACCTTGCACTCTTCAGTTGACTTGAGTGGTCGGCACTTGCATACATTTGAGAGGATGTTGAGTTGTTCCTGTAAGAAAATGCGTGCATGTGCATGCGCATTTAATGCAGCGGAATTAAATATTATTTATTTAATATGATCCAATCATTTATACTTTAGTATCATAACATTTATGATATTAGTATTTATGTACCAAGATCATCTCGTGTGACACACAAAAATTATTATTCTAATCTAATTAGAAGAAGGGTTCGAATTTCAACCTATGCTAATTACCGAAATTATTTCACGGTAGATATTGAATCTGAACTTCTGGTCCTTTGAGCCGCACAAGTGTTCGGCCTCTATGTGTATCCACACAAGGCTGCTCCGGGATATGTGCTTCACACAATCACAGTGTAATCTCGAAACTCCTTTCGTGATCTTTTGTGTCAATGTGGAGAAGAATTAATCATCAAAATTGTGCTAGCAATTTCAAGAGAATTAACTATAATATAGAGACCAATTATTGTAGGAAAACCTCTCTATTATGATTAAAAGAAAGCTTTATATGATTGGGAGAATTTCTCTCTCTTGCACTTCACTTTTCTTTTGTTGTGATTATTCATCATTGAGCGATGCCTTTATTTATAAGTGAGGCAATATGTAGAGAGACGAGGTAGAGGTGGAGGAGCGTTCTCATAATGAGACGTTCATTGTAATACAATTAATAAAGCATCTCTTTATTTGGAGAGGAGAGAAAGAAACGAGAGAATGAAACGTGCATCATAAATAAGAGGAGAGTTAACTCCTCTCATTTAATATATATATATGGAGATGAAGAGAAGAAAAGAAAAGAACGTTCTCTTTTCTTCTCCATTAATAGTGCAATTATTATGCACGGTTTTATTCTCTTTCTTTTCTCTCTACTCGTCTTTACCTCCCAACAAATTAATATGAGGATTAATTAAAGAAAGAGAGAGAGTTATCACCTCTTAAGCTGTTGCAACTATTGCACATGAGCCCTTATACTAAATCAAATTTAGTATTAGGTCACTCCACATAAATTTCATCTTTTGTAATTATAGTTTTTGCTAACCACCTTAGCAAATAAATTTTTTCTTTGTTCTTGCTTTGTTACTTTAGCAAATTAGTCTCTATTAATTCTCCAAACACTTGATCACACGCGGCCTTTATTGTGTGTGACCACATAGGTTCAATTCCACCTGGTAGTGAGACGTGACACTAAACTCTTTTAATATCACCATCAAAACTCTTTTCGATGGACCAAAATACTTTTGATTCTCCTAACTGAGTGTGATTAACTATCTTAATCACCCTCATGGGTCCCACTATCCACGAGTGACACCAAGCAGTATATCATGGCAATCCAAGTAGAATGAATAATAGACTGAACCTCTAGGTGTAGTTACCGTGTTATAAAATTATTCTATCACTTATCCCAATTGAGCCGAGGTTATGGATAACTCGTCAAACCCCATTACTCAATTATATGTCTCATCTGATTAACAACTAATATGAAAACACCTTTTCATAAAATCATACTGCCTTGGCCAAGGGCTTTTATATCTTGTAAAACTGATAGCATAGGACAATTATCTCTCTACCGAGGATGATAGATTCCATCTTGGCACACACATACCTCCACGTATGACCCACTGCAGCCAACATGTGTTGACTTTAACCCATGATTAGGGTATAAAGTATTTACACAGTCAAACTACAATAACCCACACCCAAGATAACCGTGGTGCCTCAGGTCAAAAGATCACTCACACCACTACAGTATGGAACAATTCACTGACGAGTGAGTAGACATCCATGTGATTATTCATAGTTGGTCATGCTCAGTGAAATTGTTCTCCAACATTCACCTGTATGCTTACTCTAGTGTCACCACACTAATAACTTGAGACTCGTCATCCCATAAGGGAAGTACAATATACACTGATCTATCCGAATTTATCACCGCCCTCGTGATAATCCTATAATCAGGAGCATTTAAGAATTAATTACAGAAGAATATGTCTTAAATTTCTAACATTTTAGAAATATAATTCTTCTACTATTAATTCTATGGACGATTCATATATATGCAAATTTGGCAATAATATGAATGAAGAATGCCAGTTTATTAATTTAAAAAAAAAGTATACTGATATCAACCATATCGATTGGCTTATAGGGCATATAACTAACAGTTCCATCCTAGTTGACCTGAGCGGTCGGTACTCGTGTTTCCTTACAGTTCGATGACCTATTGGTCGGTGTGCCCCGAGGGGCGGTGATTGTCGGCTATTCGCCAACGATTGGCCATTGATCATATTCGCATTGATCGCCACAGCTCGAGAGCATTTCACGTACACCAGCGGGCTGATCCCTCGCAGGAAGGTGTTCTTTTCTGAAAAAGTTGTCGTACTTCCGACCCGTGAGCCCAGCGGCTATTGCTAGGGTTACATGCCAGGTGAGCGAGCAGAGAGTGGCTTTTGCCTGAGGTCCTTAGACCGACACGGCGGTATAGATTGGGTACATTTGGACCTTTCGTCCGGCTGATGCATGTAGTTACAGTAGCGATCGTTGCATACTTACAGTTCTTCTCTTTACACTTACATTTCTACTGTAGATCTTTCTTTATCTATACCTGGTTATCGGTGAGTACGCTTGCCTTCGTCGGCTTGCGGTACCCACTGGGAGGGGAGGCATGTTTACATCTTCTCACCCCCACTGTTTTTCAGGTGACGCGGACATGATTGGTCAGGACGCAGCGTGAGGTCGTAGTTAGTGGGCCGTCGTAGAGGTCTCGATCTACGGTATATGTTTTTAACTATACTCCATATTTAGTATTAGTTATACATGTGATAGTATAGTTTACCCCCTATACCTGTTAGTAGAGGACATATGTGGTTCAGTTGATGCTTATACTTATAAATTTTTGGGATGATGCGCTTATGAGTTTTGAATACTCATGGATTTTGGACTTATGTGTTTTCAGTTTTGAATTTCGATCGACAGTTTTCTAACCCTCGTGGTAGCATTTTCAAAATAAAGGTTTCTGGGTGGGGAACGACTTTTAAATGGTTTCCTCATGGCTTTCTACCTCTTGTGGTAATGGTTTCCAAAATAAAGGTTTTCGTGTGGGAAACGGTTTTCAAAATAGTTTTCTCGAGGCTTTTCTTTGAAGTTAGGTTTCAAATGAAGTCTCCATGTGGGAGACGTTCCAACTAATAGGAATGAATGAATGAGAATGGAATGGATGTGATTAAGGACCGGTAGCTGTATGATGATAATTATCAATTCTTGTACATCCTGTTGTTGTGTGTGTGTGAGTTGAGGAAATGGTTGTCCATTGTACATGTGCTACGCCGTGCAAATATAGGGAAGACTCTATCCGTTTGTTTCAGAAATTTTCTGTATTATTGGCGGATCTGTTGCACGTCCTTGGGGGTCAAGGTTTCCAAAAAAAAAAATTGGGCAGTTTTCCGCTTACTCTGATTTATAAAGATAGCCCGATTTCAAGCTGGCTTTCTAAAAGGACCCCGGGGCGTGACATATGAAGTTCTTAAAAATAAAATTTTAATTTTTTCAACATTGTTTACTTAGTAAGTTAATCATGCCAAAATGAACAATAGAAATTGAACAATCTTTAATATTTGAGGATAGGACTTTTGAATTCAAGATCAAAGGTGCTGCCCTTGATCTAGATAGTTTAAAGTATTTTCTATCAAAATTTGAATGAGTTTAGAGTCTTCTACACTGTTAAACTACAAACTCGCCATAGTAGCTATTGAAAATTGACAATTTTGAAATAATTTGATCATAAAGTAAACTATGTCGAAAAAATATAAAATTTTTTTTCTAAAAACTTCAAATACCCTAGATCAGTTTTAACGGTGTGGATAGTTGATTTTAACACCCTAAGATCGAAAACGAGACTATAGTACCGGAGTCCCGATACTATAGATAGTATATGAGCCTCTCTCTCTCTCTCTATATATATATATATATATATATATATATATATATATATATATATATATATATATACATATGTATATATAGAATTAAGCTCCTATGCTTTTAGAAGTACCAAGTTATTGGTTCTTGTAAGTTTTCTGCTCTTGGATTAAGGAATGTGTGGTTAGGATGATAGTGGTCCCCTAGGGTTGAGTGTGTGGTTGGTTGAATAGTACGATCTAACGGGTGGAAATGGTCAAAGGGTAGATCTAACGGCGGAAAACTTATAAGCACCAAGTGCTTGGTGCTTTTAAAAGCACCATAGCCGGACTCTGTATATATATATATATATATATATATATATATATAGAGAGAGAGAGAGAGTTGAGCTGGAATGCTATCAGTAGCAAACGAGCTCTGTTGCCACCCATTTATTTTCGATGATGGAGCCTCCAAATCGACGATCGACACCGTTGATCAAGATCTATACCACTTGAAGCATCTAGAAACCAAATTTCAAATCTTTTCGACATCATTGACCCAATGATCAAAGGATTTTAAAATTTATAATCTTAATGGCCAATATGAGGCATTTTCTCGTTTAACGGCGTAAAGATATCAAAATCAATTGAATTTTGGTTAGAAAATTTGTTAAACTATTTTAAATAAGATCTATACTTTTGATCTTGATTACAAGATTTCTATTATCATTTTTTAAAGGATTTTAATTTTCACATGTTCATTTTTGTGTCCACTTGATGGACAAGAGAATACTATCGGAAAAGCATGAAATTTGTTTCGATTTTTGTTTGCGCATGTACTTGGAGTTTTCCGGACTTGTGGCATTTTGGCTTCTTCGCACCTTTGTTGTTTGGTTTTCTACCCCTGTGGTACTCGGTTTTCAAACTACATCATTTTCATGTGGGAAACAGTTTCAAAACAAATTTTGATTGCAGTTGATTGATGTTTTATATAGAATTTAAAAACAAAGCTTTCGGGTGGGGAGCACTTTCAACTAATAGGTTGCTAGTGAGATTTATTCATCATATAAGGTGTTGTGGATAATTGTGCGTGAATGTGTGGATTGTAATTGTGATCTTGGATCTTGTTGTATAAGATGGTACGCCGTGCAAATAAAGGGGAGACTCTGTCCGAGTGGACAGGGGAATCTTGTGTTTGTGGCGAGTCTATACGTCACGTGGTCCAGGCGGTTTTCAAAAAAAGAAAAAGAAAAAGGGCACGTTTTCGAAAGCTCTGGTTTATAAAACGGCCCCGCAACGTGACACGAATAGACAAAGTTACAATATGAGTTACTTTTCAGCATGTTCTTATAGTGCTTGATTGAGTTGGAGATGTTTTAGCGTGAAATGGACGCGTAAACAAACTCGAAAACTCAAATTTCATCTTGTAGAGGATAAAAACTGAAATACTTGATTTAGTGGACTTATAAGCATTTTGTGCATGTGTTAGTGATTTTTCACTAAAGCCTCGGGGAGTTTCTTGAAGCTTATCTCCTCCTCCGGCAGCCACTTTAGAGAGAGAAAGAGAGAGAAGAAGAGAAAGGGAAAAGATGAGAAGTGGAGAAGGGTTTGAGGATTTTGATCGATTCAATGAGTCGAACGAGATCGCGCGTGCGTAGAATTTTTTCGGCTCTTCGACAGCAAGGTTAGAAGCTTTCTTTTTTTCTTCTTCTTCTTCCTTTCTCTTCCCTCCTCACTCTCTTCCTGCTCTACTCCCTGTTTTCAACTTGCTAGCTGGCAGCTAGCAGCTGCGGCCCTGCGCAGGAACAGCAGCAGCGGCAGCTTGAGCTGAAGCTTCAAGATGCTGCAGCAGCAGCAACTATAGCATTAAGCTGCAATAGTAGCAGCTGCATTATGCTATAGCAACAGCTTCTGCAGCAGCTGCATTATGCTGTAGCAGTAGCTTCTGCAGTAGCTTCTACAGCAGCTGAAGCTGCAATAGCAGCTCCTGCAGTATGCTGGAGCTGCAGCTAGGTGCAGTATGAGCAACCAGGTGGCAGCAATTGGGGGGGCGGGGGGGGACTCAACTGTGCGCAATTGAAGTTTCCGATGGAGAAAATTGATGCTTACAGTTTGGATTAAATTGAGTTAAACCAAAGCCTCAATTTTGAAATTGAGGTTCATTGCAGGAAAAGAGGGTAGTAAAGCTCAGTTTCCATCTTCCACCTGCTTGGAATTTCAAGTTAATTATTTGGAATCGAGTAAATTTAGAATTTGAGCTGATTTGTAAGTAATACTGGAATTTTGTTAATTCTTTTGATCCGATCCACAAATCTGAAATTGTAGCTGCAAAATTGAGCTCTTTTTGGCATTCTAGTAAGGGAGAGAAACTTGTGGATTTATCCCTTCAACTAAATATCAGGTTGGTGTAAGTTAACTTTCAGTTTTTTGGTGTTATGAGTTGAAATTGTAGGGATTGATGGAATTTCGTTAAGTTTCTTAACTCCAAACTTCAATTCAGCGAATCCTTGGTTGGAGTAGCATTTCCCTTATTCTCCCCTACTTGAATTGAAGTTAAGAAGCTTGAAGAACACCCCACTCAGCTGATAGCAAGGTAACATGAGCTAAATTCTAGTGAATTTCAGGATTGCTATGCGAATTCCAGCATGATCCACTTTGATTGTTTGATTAGTGTAGCTTCTTCCTTGCTGATTTGCAAAACTTCCTTGACTAATTCCGGCTGGAATTTGGATTGAAAAAAAAAGATACACTTGTGGCCGAGTCCTTACCATGGTTGGAATAGCTAGCAAGGTTGGTTCCGAGTTGTCGAAAATGACGAATTTTCTTTTATGTCTATTTGCATGCATATGCATATGTATATGGTCATATAGATTGATAAAAGGCTATGTTAGCATGGAATTGAGTGGAAGAATGAATTCTATCACATGTATATGTGAGTGATGATTTATGCATGAACAATAAGTCCAGTAGGCATGACATATGTATATATATGTGGTTATATACGTTGATAGAGATGATATTAGCATAAAATTGAATAGAGAGTATGGATTTCAGCTTATTCACATATGGGTACTAAACAAGGTCATACTGTATGAATCATAAGTCTACTAGTCGCGATATAGTGAATTGTTATCAATACCTCATATTGGATATTTTAGCTTAGGCTGTGGGAAGTCAGTTGACATCTTATACATAGTGGTGAGTCATTTATTATCCATTTGCATTATACATGCCATAAATTATGTAATAGAGGCCAGGGTAGCACGACGGTAGTGAGCAGATATCTGGACATAGAGAGAAAATATGAATCTTTTATTGTGACATCTGACTTAGAGATTACTCTATAATTATACTGAGGACACTGGATTGGATACTTGTGATCGTTTTGATCATCACATAGACTATAGCCTGCAGAGCTACATTGAGCTTGACAGAGTTATGCGCTATTAGACTCGATAGAAGTCGCTCCACTCAAGTGCCGCTCCGGATGCTGGCCAGCGATAGCAGAGACAGTAGCTTAGGTGTTGCCGACAGACCTGCAGAAGTGTGTCCGCGCACTAGGCGGGCGCAGGCTTGACCGGACCTATGAGTCGGTCGTTGTGATTGGATCTTATTGCTATATTTATTTACTAGTATTAGTATTGATGCATGCTTTAGTCACCTGCTTTCCTGCTCATTACATGTATCAAGGCATGATAGTTCAGTAGTTATATATCTGTTCATACTATACTCAGTTACTCGTTTTACCTCATTTTTACCGTTCTATCTCTATTCTTGCCTCTGGGAGACCTAGTGGGAAAAGCCGTGATTGTCGCCGACCATACCCACTGGGAACTGTTATTTAGTAGTTCTTACGCCCTCTTGTGGTTTACTTTTCAGAGACAACTGCTCCATCCGTTGATCGAGGTAAGTAGGATTGCGCCGTAGATAGCATCTCCTAACGGTGCACTTGTGTGATAGCAGACTATTAGATAGAGGGATAGCTTTGTACTATACATCAGGACTGGCGAGGGTTAGGGTTAGGGCCTTTTTCATGTACTTTCACATTTTAGAGTTTGAGGATTATGCGATTTTTATATAGTGATGTATAGTAGTTTTAGATTGGGTATGTAGTGCTCTGATACATGTTGTTTGACTTATTTCTGTGATTGTGGAATCATTAATTCTGGATTAGTGGAATTGCTTAGTTGTGTATTTTAGAGTTACTATGCTTTCGTTGTTGCTTTTGTTTTGTTGGACACTTCGTGTGTACAGGATTTGCGTATCTGTTGTCGTCCCCATAGGCTTCCGCTGCGGAATCGGGGCGTGACAGAATCCCCCTCTTCCCCCTTTCTCTAGGGTTTCTCCCTCATGTTGATCGGATCATCTCCTTCAGAATCCTCGCCGGCAACACCTCCGGCGATTATGGCAGTGGTGGTGACAGAGGTCCCTCAACCAAGAATTCCTCTAATAATGTATTTCTCTAATTTTCTAACAAAGATGATATGAATATTTTGATCCATTTCGTGTATAAGATTGTATAATTTTATTTTTTTGGGATTAACAATGGTTTTTGTATATTTAGGATTTGATTTTGTGATTTTGATTAAGTGGGGCACACCAATGAATGATGGCACAGTGGGAGGAAGAAGAGTTTCATCTTCTTCAGCCATGACCGAAGAAAATGAAGCTTTTTTTTTTTCCTTCAGCTTGAGGAAAAAAGATGACCATTGTAAGGATAAACAAAAACAAAGTAGAAGACCGTTTAAGGGCAAATAAGAAAAGGATGAAAATGTTAAGGGCAATAAGAAAATAGGAGAACATTACGGGCAAATAAAAAGTTAGTAATAGTAGAATATATTTGAATGGTTATTTTACAGATGATAATAATTTTTTTAACGAAATCTAACTGTAGAGGTGTATCTGAAAGACCTTGAAAATTAATAAGTGTATTTTTTTAGAATAGCAAAATTTTAGAAGGATAATTTTCAGATTAGCTTTCTAAAAGGGATGAATATAAAAGTCCAAAACTTTATAGGAACGTATAAGTAATTGTCCTTTTAAAAAAAAAAGAAAATCAAAGTAGAGAGTATCTCAATGAAGTATTAAACCTGAAAGTGCAGGGAGCCAAATGTCCTACAGTTGAGGGAGCCTTCATAGACGTTAATAAGATTATTAAGAGAGAACCTAAAAGTGGGTGAGATGGAAATGGTATCTTAAAAAGAGTAGGACATGTCAATTATTCTTTTTGTTCAAGGATAATTTTGGTATTTTACAAAAAATACTTAATATTAACTATGGTCCATTTTTTGTGTTTTATTTTCACATTTACAACGCACAATAAATGTTGTTAAACGGCCCAAAATAACATGTCGCGCTTTTTGGCCCAGCAAAAGAATGGCTACTTAGACTAGAAATCTTTGTCTTTGCTTAAACTAACTGGCAAAAGTTCAAAAGTTGGGTAAAAATTTCAATAAAATTAAATTTGGGCAAATGTTCACATTCAGTCAGAACAACATATTTTCCAGACAAATAGAACTAAGGCTTGCTCATGCTAGACCCATCTATTAGAGAAAATTCTCATCCTATGTTGGAAATTTCTAATGAGTAGTGCTGCTCGGAAGGAATAGTAATTCTTTCGCGAGTTCAGATGGTATCAAGTCCTTAGTAGTTGTTGGGAATAACATAGTAGCTAAGAGACAGGTGATGGAAATGAAAATTTTCAGTTTAATTTTCCGTCTTTTTGAACGTCCGTGAAAACATGACACACTCAAAGGGGGATTGTAGATACAAATTAAACTAGTTAGCTTAAAAGAAGAAGCGTAAGTAACTACAGTGATAAAAGAGTAGCTAAGGTAGGTCCGTAAGATATTAGGTATCATTTGGTCCCTAGAGTTAAGGGATATTTAAGTTGTACTTTAATCCATGTTAAGTCACGGATAACGGAATTCCTCTATAAATATCTCTCTTGATTTCTTCTAAATACAATGGGTACCACATTTGACTTGAAGAAGCATACTAGAAGGGTGCAAAGATACAAACTAATTATTTTAAGAGAGGTCCTACAAGTAGTTGCAAACATATGAGTAGCTAAAAGAGTAATTGCTAGGAATAACTATGCAGTTAGCCCCCGTTTGGTTGGGGGTTAAGGGGTGGGATAACCCCTTATCCCACCCCCTAACCTCCAAACAACCAATTGATGAACCCCACCCCATCACCTTATCCCAGGATAGATGGGGTTAACTAACCCCATCCCACCCCAATTTAATTTTTAAATTTAAATTTATAATTTAATTTTTAAATTTAAATTTAATTTAAAATTTAAATTTTAAATCTTAAATTTTTTAAATAAAAATTTTTATTCTGAAAATTAATATTTTATAATTTAAAATTGTAAATTTAAAATTTAAAATTTAAAATATTATTTTTAAATTTTTAAATTTAAAATTTGATATTTGATATTTTTAAGTTTAAATTTAATCTTAAATTTAAAATTTGGAACTTTAAATTTTTAAATTTGAGATTTTAAAATTTAAATTTTATTTTGAATATTTTAATTTTTAAAGTTATATATTTAAATTTAAAATTTAAAATATAAAACTTAAAAATTTAAATTCAAATATAAAGGCCAATATTATTATTTTCTATTTATAACTACTCATTATTCTTCTTATTTCATATTATCCATCCAAACGTTATTTTTTTCTTATTCCCGGAAACAACTCAATTTTCATCCAAACGCAAAATTCGTCTAATCCCAACTTATTCCTGCATTTAACCATATTCATAAAATAGATAATTCTTATTTATTTCCGAACCAAACGAAGCCTAGATTAGTAGCTCTAGTTGGACAAAGTTTTGGTGTCATATCGAGCCTTTTGATTGAAGGCTATTTTAAGCACCTTGAAAAAAGAAAAAAGCTATTTAAGCTGTACTTATTTCATGAAATAGTGGAGAATGAGTTGAACTTTGCCTTTTCTCTTCTCTTCTGTTTCATTCTATCTTTATTATATTCTTCTCTAAAGCCGAGGGACATCATGATTGCACAAAATTTCTCTAGCCTCTACTAAGGGTGTGTTTGGTTCTACGTAAAATTATAAAAAAAAGTTTCAGTGGAAAAAAAAAAAACTCGGAAGAAAATAAATTTTACGCTCTTTAGTGTTTAGGTTGTAGGAAAAAAAAATAATTTTCGTTACGGTTGTTTGGTTGAAAGGAAAAGAAAAAAAAAGTTCTAAATAAAAAACTATTATATGTATTTTTTTATTTTATATATTATATATTATTAATATATACATATTAATATTATAGTTTATATTTGTAAATATATTTGTAAATAAAATATATTTAAAATATATTATACAATAAATATGTAATATAATATATAATAGTATATATATATATATATTTAATATTATAAAATAAATTACTACATATTTAATAAATAATATTTACAAATAAAATATTATATAATTGTATATTTATATTGAAGATAAAAATATTATATATATATAAAAGAGGGGGAGAGAGAGGGGTCCACCATGGACCTCTCTCACGCGGTCCACGAGGTGGAGCGAACCTCGTGGACCGCGTCCTTTTCTTTCCCTGCGCGGCGTGCGCAACGCCGGGCGTTTTCGTTTTCCGCTCGAATCGAGCGGAAAATTAAAACCCTCATTTTTTTCTCAATCTGTAAAGAAAATTTTCCGGAAATTTTTTTTTACGAGCAATCAAACGTCAGAATCCCACTTTTCAACCGAAAAAATTTTCGAAGTAATTTTACAAGGAACCAAACACACCCTAAGATGAAAATGCTGTTGACTTGAAGCGTTTGCAATCCCAAGTAATGAAGAAACTGAGATTTTATCCGCGCGACAGCATTTTAAGAGAGAAAATTTGATTGATGGAACATTTTTCAAGTTAGTTAGATAGTAAATGAAGAATATTACAATATCTATGCTAACCAAAGAAATCGATGAATAAGTATCTAAGCATATACTTGTGTGGTATATCTTTAATTTGAACAACTAACGGGGGTTGTTTAAATGAGAACTACACCAAGCAAAAACTTTTCAGGACAATTTTCTAGTAGTAGAGAATAACATGCTTCTAGAAAAATAATGAGAATAGTAGTTTAGATGATGAAATATATAAGTAATGTTCCTTGGAAGGAGATAAGATCGAATGCTGTCTCTAAGTTGCCATCTAATCGATGTCCCTAAGGACAAGACACACCCAGGTGAGAAGGGATACAATAGCAAAATATTAAAGTTTCAAACTAAGTACTTTGAAAAAGATGTGATTAGTAGTTGTTAGGGATAAGATATATAGTAGCTAAAGAAAAGGTCGTGGAAATGAAAAGGGGAAATATGTCGTATTGTAGGTGTAGATGTAAACTAATTAGCTTAAAAGAGGTGGGCTGAGTGGTTGCATTGATAACAGAGTGGTTGAGGTAGCACCAAAAGATCTTAGCTTTGGATTTTGTAATATCTGGGGGTCCTTAAAATTGCCTCTCTCTTTTTTTCGGCTTTTTTGCATAAAAAATCCACTAATTTTAGGCTTTTACAAAATTGGGTCGTATTTTTTGATTTTGCAGATTCGGTCCGAATTTTCAGCAAACTGACCAAAATACCCTTCTTACTTTTTCTCACTTCTCTTTTTTTCTCTCTCCTTTTTTTTTTCTCTCTCCTCTTTTTTTTTTCTCTCGCTCTTTTTTTTTTCTCTCGCTCTTTTTTTTTTCTCTCCGAACGGCGGAGGTGGAAACGGCCCGCCTCTCGCCCTCGCCCGCGCACCCCCACCCTCCTCGCCTCCAACCCCGCCGAGGCCGCGCCTCGCCTCGACTCTTTTTTTTTTCCTCTCCGATCCTCCTCCACCCGTCGTCCACGCCGCCACCACCGGCGACGAAGAAGAAGTGCTTCTTGGGGCCGAGAAGCACGCCGGTGAGGGAGGGAAAAAATATAGTTACACTCCGGCGAGGGCGATGGGTCGTGACAAAAAAATATTGTAAAAAAAAAATAAAAAAAAATTGTTTCTGAAAAGAACAAAAAATAGAAAAAAATAAAGAAAATGATGAAATTGCACTGTTAAAAAAAATTACACTGTTTTAAAAAATATTTACACTGTTTTAATGAATATTGCACTATTTAAAAAAGAAATTACACTCTTTTGAGATAAATTTACACTCTTTAGACCAAATTACACTATTTAGAATAATGTTGCACCATTTTTTTCTCTACTTCTTCCTTGTTCCTCCACTCTCCATCCTCATCCCCCTTCTCTTTCTCTCTTTTCTCACACTCCAAAATAATTTTTTGAACCGATGCGGTCGAAGCCGGAGGAGGAGGAGTGGCCATAGTCGTGGGGGTCGAAGAGGTAAACGGAGAGGAGGGAGAGGGAGGCGTCGGAGGTGGCGCGCGGGGCAGTGGTGGGCGCGCGCAGAGGGCGCGGCGAGCGCAGGGGGCGCGGGCGCCGGTGGGAGCGCAGGCGCGGTCCCCCTGCGCCCTCTCCCCCCCGGGACGCGCCCCCTAGGGGCGCGTGCGCGGGCGCAGGGGTGCGCCCTCTGGGGGCGCGTGCGCAGGGGGCGCATGGAGCGCCACCTGCGCCCACCGGGGGGGCGGGCAGGCGCAGGGGGCGCGTCCCCTGCGCCCCCCCCTGCGCCCCGCGCCCGCGCCTCCAGGGGACACAGTGGGCGCGTCCCCTGCGCCCCCCGCGCGCCGCGCCCTCGACGCCGACGCCCTGCCCCCCCCCCTCGCCACGCGCCCGCGCCCGCGCCCCGCCGCGCCCTCGCCGTCGACGCGCTGCTCCCCTCCTCCCCTCTCCCTTCTTCCCGTTTATCTCTTCACCCCGCCGCGCCCTCGCCGCCGACGCTCTACTCCCGCTCGCCTTCGAGATCCTTACCCGCGGAAAGATGGAAGGAAAATGAAAGTACAACGAATATATAAAATAGTGCAATTAAGGTGCAAAATGATGACAAATAGTGTAACGAAGATCAAAATAGTGTAACTAAGGTGTAAAATAGTGCAACTAATGTGTAAAATGGTGCAACTAAGCTCGGCCGCTGCGTTGCACTAATTTAACCTTAGTTGCACCATTTTGACCTTCGTTGCACTATTTTTCATTTTTTTACACCTTCATTGCACCATTTTATGCTTTCGTTGTACTTTTATTTTTCGTCCATCTTTCCGCGGGCAGGGATCTCGAAGGCGAGCGGGAGTAGGGTGTCGGCGGCGAGAGCAGCGCGTCGGCGGCGAGGGCGCAGCGGGGCGCGGGGCGAGGGCGCGGCTGGGCGCGGGGCGCGGGCGGGCGGGGCGCGGGCGCGAGGCGCGAGGCGCGGGGGCCGCCATCGCGCTGGGGCCGCAGGGCGTCGGCGGTGAGGGCGTCGGCGGCGAGGGCGCGGCGGGGCGCGGGGCGGGGCGCGGGGCGCGGGGCGGGGGCGCGCCCGCCCGCCCGGGCCCGGGCCTGGGCCCCCCCCCCCGCCCCCCCGGTAGGCGCAGGGGGCGCTCCATGCGCCCCCTGCGCAAGCGCCCCCAGGGGGCGCAGGGGGCGCGGGACCGCGCCTGCGCTCCTACCCACGCGCGCGCCCCCTGCGCGCTCGCCGCGCCCTCTGCGCGCGCCCACCACCGCCCCGCGCGCCCACCACCGCCCCGCGCGGATTCCGTCCTCCTCCTCCTCCTTTGAGGCTTCCTCTTCGTCGTCGTGCTCCTCCTCCCCGCCTCCCCCGGATTCCGAGTGCTTCCTCGAGATCCGCCGCGCGCCGCGCGGCCCGAAGAGGGAGGTGACCGGATCGAGTTTGGTTGGGAAGAAAGAGTGCAAAGAAATAGTACAACGGGGAGAAATGGTGCAACGAGGAATAAGAAGAGAAAAAGAAATGGTGTAATTTTCATCCAAATAGTGTAATTTTAGTCTAAAAAGTATAATTTTCATCTCAAAGAGTGTAATTTATGTCTCAAAGTTATTTAAAACAGTGTAAATTTTTTTAAAAATAGTGCAACATTATTTTAACAGTGTAATTTTATCTTTTACTTTCTTCTTCTATGATTTTTGATCTTTCCTGTAGAAAAAAATATTATTTATTATTATTATTATTTTTTTTTTCTCTTTACAATTTTTTTTGGTCACGACCCACCGCTCTCGCCGGAGTGTAACTATTTTTTTTCCCTCCCTCGCCGGCGTGCTTCTTGGCCCCAAGAAACACTTCTTCGTCGCCGGCGGCGGCGGTGGGGACGGCGGGTGGAGGAGGGTCGGAGAGGTTAAAAAAAAAAAAAAAAGAGTCGCGGCGCGGCTTCGGCGGGGTCGGAGGCGAGGAGGGCGAGGGTTCGCGTGCGAGGGCGAGGGCGTGAGGGGCAGAGGCGAGGTGGGCCGTTTCCGCCTCCGCCTCCGCCTCCGCCTCCGCCGTTCGGAGAGAAAAAAAAAATGAGGAGAGAGAAAAAAAAGAGGAGAGAGAAAAAGTAAGAAGGGTATTTTGGTCAGTTTGCTGAAAATCCGGACTGAATCTGCAAAATCGAAAATAGCGATCCAATTTTGCAAAAAACCCAAAACTAGTGGATTTTTTATGCAAAAAGGCCTTTTTTCTCTAGTTTTGTGAGTGCTGACGAGGTGGGGGATCTTTATTTTTTAAGAAATGAATTTAGTTGGAAATATAAAGTAACAAAACTTCAAACTTAAATGTTTGGATACCAAACATCAAGTCTTTTATTATTTGCGATAGAGACGGTAGGTAAAAAAAAAAAAAAGAATCGATATTTTTTGTTGGCCGATATAAGTTGTTTGCATGTTTACAAGCAGCTTGAATATTTGATTTTTTTTTTTTTTTTTTTTTTTTTTGTAGATAACATTTGAAAACTCCGATCTTCAATTGAGAAGGTTTAACTTTTATTTGTATGAGGTTATTTATTTTCGGTCATTCATTTTGCTGTTTTTTGATAAATTTTATAATGGTTTAGGATTTAAAGAAATCTTGTTTATATATATTTCAATTAGTCTAGATCAATTTTAGTGGTGCTAATTAACAATTTGTAATCTCGATCATCCAAAAAAAAATTTGACTTTTTTTTTCATAAATTTTTTTATGGAAAATTTCTCTCTTTATTCAACAGTACTATTACAACGCTGGGTACTTTATGAGAAAGAGAGAGTTTTTTCTCTTTAGCAGTGATTTTATAGGACTACACTATAGTCAATAACCAAGTAGGATTTGTACAAATATAAAACTATAGTCCTAGCGCAAGTGGCAAAGGGCTTGATGGTTGGTACTCGAGGTCCCGAATTCGAATTCTAGTTGATTCATATTTCCAGCCAAGTTTATTTCTATACGAAATAAACAAAACGGATAGCGTGCTACCTTTCTCTCAAAAAAAAAAAAAAACTATAGTCGATAAACAAGTATGCCCATTGTGGATTTGGACAAAGATAAAACCATCCTCATCAAGGACTATTCAATGAACAAAGTGGTCAAGGGACAACTATGAAATTCTTATGCTATCTTCCTAAAGTTTTGCCAAACATGATATACAGAAAAACTTTTAATGTTGGTTTTATTTTTATCCGTTCTATAGTAACCTATGATCACTTTAAACCTACATCAAAATATCATCAATACGATTGTCTTGTTAAAAAAAAAAAAAATCTCTGAGGAGCTATTTGTGTTCTTTGGAAAAGTATGAACATGAATATATATTTTTTCTAGTTTTTGCCCGTTTGCTTTAAAAAAAAATTTGCATTTTTGAAAAAAAAATTCATATTTTATAGAAAACTAGTATATTTTTTTTTAAAAAAAATGGAAAACGAAATCACTAGCTTTTATGAAATCTGAAAAAAAAAAAAAAGTTTTTCAAAAAAGCTAGTTTTTTTTAACTAAATAGGTGGTAAATCGATAATGCCATGTGGATGTTTATTTTCATTTACGCTAATAAGTTTAGTAGATATCAGTCGATTTATCCCAAACGAAACCAAATTGATTTTATACTAATTTTTATTTTTCTTCTTAATTTTATTTAGTTATTTTCTGTTATAAACTTATGATATCACTGATTACTTTGACTTTAGATGATTTACTCTTATACCTTCATTATGTAATTGCATGTTGTCGTAAAATACTTTTCCATCATATATTTTTTTCTTTTTAGCATCTAAATTTTGGAATATCATCATAACATAGAGCTTTTCAATTTTCATTTTCTTTAAGCATCTTTAATAACAAGGGATGTAAGTTTTTGTATATTCATATACTATCCATTGCTTGTTTGGCTAGCTCTCTACCATATTACTATTTTGAGGAAATTTCAAACGTGCCCCTCGATTGCTTAACATCATAAATATTATGGATGCCTTTTTAAAATTATCAATATTATTTTTGCAACTATAAATTAATGTATTCTATCAAAAATAAGTTGATTAAGAGTTTTAAACTAATTTGTTCCTAGTTATATCTAATTATAAATAACTAGAGTATAGAGACTCACGCGATGCGGTAGGTAGAAATTTAAAGGAAAATAATATCTAGAATACAAAATGTGTAAAAAAAGATTTACAATTTATCAACCAAAAAAGAAGAGAGTTTAGGAGATGAAGAGGAATAGTAATACCTGCTGAAAGTCGGACCAATCTGAGTGCTCGATCTCGTTGCGGCGTCTGTTGAGGCCTGGAAGAGCGTGGCGTCGAAGGCGACGGAGGCGGAGCCTACGGTTTCGACAGCATCGAGGCAGCCGAGGATAGCGATGTCATTGATCTTGGTTATGTGTTGGTTTTTTTTTTCCAAATGATCTCGACGACGACGGCCGCTTCTCGAAACGTGAGGAGCAATGGCGGAGGCGGTGGCGCTGCCGTTGGGCTTCGATGTCAGCCATAAAGAATGATCAAAACCTTAGAGGGGGGGAAGGGGAGGAGAGAGGAGAAAGAGAGATGAGGGGATAGAGCGATTGGCGACAATATCGGCACCGTCACCATCCTTGTCGAGGGCGCATGTGAGGCCCCAAGATTTGGAATAGTACTATATAAGATATAATGGGACAAACCCTCTTAACTCACCTATAGCATTTTGGGCGGTGGCTAGACCTAAGATGTTAAGAGGGTTAAGCGTGCTAGGACTAGAGTAGTCCTGAGATGGGTGACCCCCTGGGAAGTTTGGCGTCATAGCGCATTACGCGGGGAGGAAAGATGAGAGAGAGATGAGGAGATGGAGCAGTTGGCGACTGTATCAGCGCCATCGCCATCTTTGTCGAGGGCGCGTAAGGCATAGTGAAGGCGGCGGTCGAAGGGCTCCAAGTGGAGAGAAAGAGAAAGAGAGAGAGAGAGAACGGGAGAGGAAGGAGGTAGGAGCAATAGAATGGAGAAGACGGTTGGAGCACTGTAGTGGATGAAAAATATTAATTAGGAAGAGAAGATAAAACAGCGAGGAAAGAAGAGAAAATCGAAAAAATGTTACTTAAGTAGGGAAGACGAAAAAGCAAGGAAAGAAGAGAAAATCAAAAAAATATTAATTGGGGAGGGAAGACGAAACAGCGAGAAAAGAAGAGGAAATCGAAAAGTCGAGTCATTTTTTAATTTTTAGTCAACTTAGATGAAAGAAGGTGGGCCGAACCCAAAAATGAGGAGATAAGAGAAATTGAGCGACCATAACGCATTCTGAAAATCGTCTTATGCACATCTTCCACCTTTATTTTTAACTGGTGGTATTCTGATTGAAGATCAATCTTTGAGAATACCCGGGATCCTTACAACTGATCAAAGAGATCATCGATCTGCGGTAGTGGATATTTGTTCTTAATTGTGACTTTATAAAGTTTCCATTAATCCACTCATAATGGCAAGGACCCATCTTTCTTCATCACAAATAGCACTGAGGCTTCGCAAGGGGAGAGACTAGGCTTGATGAAGCCTTTGTCCAGCATATCCTGTAGTTGAACCTTAAATTCCTTCAACTCCGCCGGTGCCATCCGATATGGTGCCTTGGAGACCGGCGCTGTCACAGAAACTAAGTCCATCACAAACTGCATCTCCCGGTGCAACGACATTCCCGGTAACTCCTATGGAAACACATCTAGATACTCTCGAGCTATGGGGACGCCCTCGAGTAGCAGGACACTGCACGCTTCTCCACTACGGTGTTCAAATAGGCCATATATCCACATTGATCAATTTCTTGGCTCGAGACGTGGAGACCGTGATGGCAAAAAGCGAGCTCCTACAACTCCGGTAGAAGAACTCCTTTTGCCCAGATTCCCAAAAGGTTACGACCCGACTCTCCCAATCAATGGTGGCATAATACCGCGAGAGTTAGTTTATCCCTAACGTGATGCCAAAACCCTCCATCCGCTTCAACACCAAGAAATTAACCGGTGATCCAATTACTGCTCTGTACTGGACAAGGGAGGCAATAGTCGGTGATGTAGAACATGTGGTGTGGAACCTGAACCCCCTAGTGCTGGTGGCCTCTAAGATGCTAATCCCATCGGTAATGGTAAATGTCCTACTGATGAATGAATATTATGCACCAGTATCGAATAATGCCAAGCGTCTAACACTATTAAGTAAAATTATACCGGCCACCACGTCGTTTGTTGTCGGCTCCTTCTCCACCTGAGTAGCAAAAACTCGCCTACTCGGTGGTTGTCGTGACCCCTCGTGCTATCGCGATACAGAGGCTCGCCGGCCTAAAGGGGCGGCAGATGGTGCCTCCGTATACTGCCTCAAGGCCGAAGGAATCAGACGTTGTAGATGGGGCCGATGATGCGTCCTCTGTAGCAATCAGCCGACATGTGGCCCGGTCGGCCACATAGGGAGTGAGAACTACTATAAGTTTTCAGTAGGTGCAACTATCGATAATGATGCTTTACACTCACTCGGTCTAAAGGAAGCATTAGTAGATAGAAAATAATAACAATAATTATTTCTATATTAGAAAATGCAGTAATTGAACTTTACAACTACAATCCTCAAGTATACTAGATGTCACTATACTACCATGTCATAGGTTACAAGTTTACCCAATTTTCCACATGTCTCTATCCATTTACTTAAGTGGTTCCACTTCGCACTACACCTCATGGAGAGCCGAGGGAGATTGTACTACTCTCCAATTGGTCTATATATATACCTCATCGAGAGTCGACGGAGATCGTAGTACTCTCCAATTGGCAGGCACTTAGAGTCGAGGAAGATCATTCCTCCAAGTACCACATGTGGAGTCGAGAGGATCCGCACTCCGGTGCATAAAGGGAGTCGAGAGTGATCGCCCTCCCAATGCACACGAGAGAATCGAGGGTGATCGGCACTCCCAAGACACTTCTGGAAGGTCGTGACACAATACAACATGACACCCTAAGTTTATTGACTTCTTGGGCTATAGCTCATGCCCATTATTCACCAATTTGTTATGTAGTTTACATTTAACCTAGAATTCATATGTCTCTATGTCTTACCTTAAATTTTGATCTAAATTTAGATGCCACTCATTTTAACCTACATTCTTAGTTCTCATCACTATTACATATATAATTTATCAATTTTGCATTCTCATGAAAAAGGTTAAAACCCTACTATTTTCTTAGCATGCAACTATATCATAATTAGAGCAATATTCACTAATTTAGCGTGCTAATAAAACCAAAAACTATGGACAAAGCGAGAGAGATCACCTATTTTCGATAATATTCCCCACCTTTGCTTGTCTTCTCTACCAAACAATAGGCTTGATCTCTTGGACCACCAAGAAGAACCCTAAAAATGGTTCTAACACGATCAAAATCCAAAAACCAAAAATCCCTATTTGAAACCCTAAAATTCAAAACCCTAAAAATCTCAACTCATTTCTCCTTGTTTTATATGCCAAACGTGGGAACTTCCTCACTCTCTTAGAGCTTTCTCTTGGAGTTGCAAGTCTCCTTCAAGCCCCTAAGGAGATCCAACCCAAGCTCCAACAATGGCAGAGGTGGGTTTCTTATTTTTCTTCTAGAAAGAGAAAGAGATGAGAGAAAGTAAGGGAGTGAGAGAGAGGAGGTGACTACTGTGTGGTGGCTAGGGCAAATAGTGGAAGCCCTTTATAGGGTTGTAACAATAGTAACTAAATTCAATCAAATACTTATTTTTGCAAATAGATGAAATACTATATGCACGCCAAGTTTCGAGCGCCCGCCCGATTTTTTGGGCACCCGATTCAATCATAGCAACTCCCAGTCGAGAGATCGGGCGCCCACTGGCTCCATCCGGATTGTCAATTCGGGCGCCCGCATTGTATTGTGGGCGTCCTAAAGGGGCGACATCTTGCGTAGGGGTTACTCTCAGGTTGAGCGCTCGAAACGCGCGGGAGCCCACGAGGTACCATCCGAAACATTTTCCGGGCGTTTGATTGTCGGCTCCGTTCACATCCGAGCTCTCGGGTTAAGGGCTCGAAATAGTTCTCGGCGTCCGCGAAAAGTGTCCGAAATTACATCCGAGCGCCCGCTAAGTTTTCCGATCATCCGAACTTAGTCTCCCGCAAATCCAACTCTCTGGAAGAGAGTCCAAATATTTCGGGCTCCACAAAGGACCCTCCAAAACCACTTCTGGACGCTCGGTTCCAATTCTGGGCGTCGGAAATTCGTTTGAAACTTTGATTTCGAATTTTTGAAGTCTGCTTGGATCCAAATTAGTTTTAGTTTGATCCAAACTCGCCCTAAACTCTTCAAAACTCATCTTAGTTATATCTAGCATGACTTTAATCCACAATTTGTCAATTTAGTTAAAATTCGGTACATTATAAATATAACAAATATCTTTTGAATAAAAAATTAAAGCAATAATAGCTGTCCAACCTGAGAAGTGTAAGATATACATCCCAGATTAGGATGTATAGCTGGCACTGCTCAAAATTTATTAACATTTCATTAATTTTATAATTACATCGATATGTCTAGTTTCTAACCAGAGGAAATACTCACCTCAACGGGTGGCATGCGAAAGATAAAAATGCATGAGGCATGGACTGACAGATAATGCACATGGTGCAGCCAATAACTTTCCTCTAACAACAAATAGAGCCATGCTCTGGTGCACCAAAAAAAGGTGTACAAAGACCCTCTAAACTTTAGCTTCTTTTTTTTGAAATAAATATTTGAGCTTTAATTTTTTTATATTTTTAAATTTTATCAAATAGTTTAATAAATCTCTCTCTTCAATTAAAATTATTAACCGCAGAATAGTTTTAATTATATGTATGCATATAGTTTTACAAAGTTCCAGAACACACACACACACACACAAATGTACTCTAACATATAAAAAAGTCATAAATATTAAAGTTGGACACAACCTATTCTTAAAACGCCATGCATAATTATCAATATTAAAGAGAAAAAATAAATTTATTTATATTTTTATAGAATTATGTACGCGATATCTAATCAAATTGGTTATGTAATTAATAAGTTCACTCGAGTAAAGAAACCTATTGAACTATCTAATAAATTTTTAAAAAAACATATATTTGCTAAAATTAAAAGTTTACATGCTTATTTGCCAAAAAAAAAAAAAAAAAAAAAAGCTAAAGTTTATGGAGCTCTATACATATTTCCATAGATAAATACAAATACTGGCCCTTGCAATCCTTAGAGGCTTGTAATCTTACCCCCTTAAGAATCGAAGGGCTACTTTTTTTTCTCAAGTTGCCTCATCAATTTTTTTTACTAAAAATCAATTAAAGTGGGATAAATCGAACCCTTAAATTGCGGTTTGTAAAGATTACGACCCCATTTCTCATAAAATATAAAATCAATAGTATACTTTTAAACAATTTAGTGGGTCAAACTTGTTAAAAAAAGTAAAAGCTCGTGTACTTATGGCACGATAATTTACATTAACAAACTTAATTAGCACGCGCGCGAGGCTGCGTGGGCTCCGCACGTCAGTCTTCCATTCGTGACGGCCACCCGCTGCGTACGTCTGTCTCTACACGAGCTCGGAAATCCTCTCCGAGCTGTCTTGACTCGTGACGCCGGTATATCTCGCATCCGATTAATTAATGAAATTCCTGTCAGCGTCCATCTTCCGCTCTTAATATTTCGTCCCGCTCGCCTAATATAACCAGTCATCGGGCCCCCACGAAAATCCCAAAGAAAGGCCGTCCGCCTTTGCTTCCAAATCCTTATCCTAACCTCTGCGCCCCCGGTCAGAATCGCCCAGTTTTCCTCTCCCTCTCGTCGGCTCTTAACCGCCTCTATTTGTTTTCTTTTTCCCTTTCCATCCATCCATCTCTCTCTTTCTCTCCAATCCCTCGAACACGTCGCGGCGCGCATCTGCCCACGATTTGCGACGACGAGCTCAGAGGGTAGGGTTTCGAGCCGTTCCATGGCGCTGGTTCTCGACGCCATTGTTGAGATCTTGCGGAGGCCGAGCGTGTGGAGCGTCGTCTCCGAGCTCCTCCTCTTCGTGAGCCCCATTTGGATCGCCGTGCTCGTGGGGCTCCTGGTGGGGTGGGCGTGGAAGCCCAAGTGGGCGGCGGGGCTCGTCGGAGGTGAGCACGAAGGGTCGGGATCGCCCCGGAGCCTTCCGCGGTTCGATTTTTGGAGGCCTCCGATTCCCGGCTTCGCCTCCCCGTTCGCTTCTCAACAAAGCACATCCAGGGAGGAGGGGATTGTATCAGGGTATGTTAATTTTTCATTAATGATCGGTTTTGTTATGGTGTGCGATCATATGGTTGCTTATGTTGCTTTGGATTGTAGCTCGCGGGTAGCGGGAACTCAGAAATTGGCCGTGAGCGGAGATGATTTGGTGCATTTATGGCGCCTCGTTGAGGAGAGAGATGGGGGACCGCTGTGGCATCAGATGATGGATAAGACGCTGCCCAGCATGAGCTACAAGGCATGGAGGAGAGATACCGAGGTAACTGATCTGTCTCCGTAGGATTGTTGGAGATTGTGGCTTCGGTATTCTATTGACTATTTAATACTCAACAGTTCATTCAATACCCGATTGGGACTGGATATTGTCAGGTTATTCTGCACATTATATATTGTATCTTAAAATCTCCCATAACAGCTTTACCTTGCAGCTAAGTGCAGAAGCTTGAACTGGAATTTCAGCTTTAGGGTTAAAAAACTGATTTCGGCTTCTTACCCCTATAAGAAGCTGCTCTTCTTTTGTTTTAAATTGCTGGCTTTTAATTCTCAAGTAGAGGAGTTGTTCCCAAAGCAGAAGCTCTTCATTAGTACCGGTTTTATCATTCGGTTTAATGTTTTTTATTATTATTATTATAATGTCAGAATGGCCCTCCACAATATCGTAGTAGGACTATCTTTGAAGATGCAACTCCAGAAGTGGTGAGGGATTTCTTTGGGGATGATGAATTTAGGATGAAGAACAAGTGGGATGACATGCTTATCTACCACAACACATTAGAAGAGTGCCCAACAACAGGAACCATGGTTGTTCATTGGATCCGGAAGGTGGGCTTTTATCGTTCTTCTAACTTATTTAGATTCTGTATGTTGTCTGTTGCGCTGAATTAGTGCTTCGCGTGCCACAGTTTCCCTTCTTCTGCAGTGATAGGGAGTATATAATTGGTCGCCGAATATGGGAGTCACAGAGAGCGTATTATTGTGTGACAAAGGTAATGCCCTGCAAATATTTATATTAATCACTTATGGATACGTACAAAATGGAAGCCCAATAGCTATGTTGTGAATTCTCTGACTAGTAGATGTTCAACCTCGTAATCTATTGATTCTCTCTTCTATAAAAACATAAGAGAATATCATCCCTGATCATTTACTTTTTAGGTAGAAGTAAAACATCGCTTTATATTCCTATATTGCTGGTTCCCTTTTGATATCCACTTGGTGTTTGTTACTTTATATAACAGATGTGTGTCTGTAGGAAAAATGCCAAGTTCTTGGATATTCTCTTGTCCCGATAGGTTGGTCATGTAGCAAGGAGACATGATCTTATTTGTTTGCTAAATACTTCACTTGGAAATGCTATCGTGAGTGATGCTTGTAGGCCTTTCTTGCAATAACAGTACTCAATATGTGAATTTTGCCTCCATCTGTTGTTCTCTAATTTATTTGAGGGATTGCCTTCTATTTGACTTCTGCTAAATTATAATCAGCATATGCCAATTCAAATAATTTAAAGAGCCATATTTGTATTTCGGGGAGAATTTGAAAACCATTTTGGGAATTTGCTTTTCTATGGCTTGCCTCCTTTTCTCATGTTGTCACCATTGTTTAACAAAGGCCATATATGTTTGTGCTATAAAAAGTGTAACTGTCGTTATCCAATTTGTTCCTATAATACCTATATTAGTGTTTTCAGAAGCTCTCAGTTGTGCTACAGAATAATCTTAGAGAAGATCTCTAATTATATACTGGGATTACTATATTGTTAATATGAAATTTGTGGTCATTGTGTAATTTTGAGTGAAACAAGATTAAAAATTGTCTTCTTATGATTGAAAATCTCTGCATCTTTTTGCAAATTAGTAATCATCTTTCAAATAGGAGTAGACTTCATTCTTGGTGATCTCTTTCAATTTTACTAAGGAAGAAACATCTACTACTCGATGAAAATGGAAGGTCTGACTAATTAGTCGTCTTTGTTCCATATACTGTATGCACCCAAATATTAGGTTTTTTTTTTTCTTTTTTTTTCCTTCTCTTCTTCCTTTCCTTTTTCTATCTTCTGCTGTACCTGAACTTCCGGATCCAAGTTGTTCCACCATGTGGTTTTTTGAACTGTTTTGTAATTTTCATAGAAACAAAGGTATGTTGTATGTAAAAAAAGGAAGGGAAAAGATGCAACTATAAATGTTTAATTCTAAAATAAAACAAAAACCCAAAGTCAAAGCTTCAGTCAATTAAGCCACATCTCCGCTCCTCTCACAATAACCTATGCATTTATGCACTCGTTGACTGCAGCATCTAAAATGCAAACTTACAGTCTCTCTAGGAATCATGTTGGAGCTGAAATATAAAGCAGGATCAACTTTGCCAGAGTAATGACCATGTCTTTGTTTATAGCTTGATCAAACTTCCCGATGGTGAAAAGAATGAAGATATATCATTTTATCATTTCACATTGTTTGGGAGGTCTCTAGTCGCCACACAACTAGTATAGCTAGGAAGATTCTTTGTTAACTTAGTTCGGATTCAACAGCCAACTCAAAATCACAAATTACCGTACGTAATCAATTTACTGTAAATAGAACAAGAATTGTAGCTTTAAATGCTCCCTAGTATTGCCCTTCTGATGATATTGCGATGCTAACATTCTGATTTTTCACCTATGTACGTTGCTCTCTCTTTTATTTATAATAATAATAGTAACATTACAAGGTTTGACATAATTTCCTTTCCTTTCGTTTATGGCATATTTCCTTTCTTCTTTTCGTTTACTCTTCCGAAAGTACGTTTCTTGTTTCTTTCTCTGTTTTATCTACTAGGCAGCCTATATTCTGTAGTGATGCTTATAGTTGTTGCTTGTTAATTTCTTCATTACATTGGATCAAATCCTGCACCCATATTGAAATTTCCATTTGGACCGTCTTATTTTGCTCACCATTTGGATCACCTTGTTTTAACCCATTTGTTAAGAATGGTATTTAGATAATCAATTCTGTCAACAGCATGTCAAATTATATGCATTGACTTTTTTTCTTTTTTAGTCTCTATACTAGATATAAGAATAACATTTAGGCACTTCATACTGTAGGCTTCATTGCGGCTGACTGAAAAGCTATATCCACAGTTACCTTGCAATTAAGTTGCTTTAGTTAAGGGTGGGTCCATTCATTCTTTCTTAATGGTTCTTTGTACGTTCAGAATTCAACATTGACCTTGTGTTGACATCAAATATCTTAATAGTTAAAACAGTTAAAACATCACTAAAATATAACCTTAGGGCGTGTTTGGTTCGGGTTATCCTGCCAGGATTACAGGCAATCCTGTCAGGATTACTACGTTTGGTTCATCCAGTTTGTAATCTGGTCAGTAATGTAGTATTACAAATGGTGCCGGATTACTCCAAAAATATTACCAAGCGGGGTGGTAGATATCTCGTATTATTGATGGCGGGTTATTTTGCATGTTACGTAAAATTACAAATTTACCCCTCCAACCCTTTGAATACGTCATTTTTAAAAGTTTAATTTTAATTTTTGAATTGTCAAATTTTAAATTTTAAATTTTAAATTTTAGATTTATTTTTAAATTTTTAAATTTTAAAATTTTTAAATTTTAAATTTTAAATTTTAAACTTTAAATTTCAAATTTATATTTTAAATGCTAAATTTTAAATTTAGATTTTAAATTTTAAATTGTGAATTTAAATTTAAATTTTAAATTTTAAGTTTTAAATTTATAAATTTCATATTTATATTTTAAATTAAAATATTAAATTTTATATTTTTGTTCACATTTCACATTTAAAAATTCAAAATTTCAAATTATTAAATAAAATTTAGTAAAAATATTATTATTTGTAAACAGTAATTTTTTTTTCAGATATGACTAAGGACAATTTTGGAATAGACTACACTTTATTGTCAAGATTACTGAATTTTATAAAATGAATCAAATATAGTAATTTTATATACACTATAATCCAGCATTATATTACTGTATTAAACCAAACGTAGTAATGCAGCATTAGTAGTAATCTGATTCAGAAATCTTAGATACCTGGTTATGTTGAAATAACCTGTAATGCTATAAAACGCGAACCAAACGCGACCTAAGAGCTATAGCCAGAGTTTAGAGATTTAGAATGCTGAGTAAAAGCCAATTAATTCATTATTTTTTAGCCTTTTACATTGTAATCGTCTAGATGTGTTGTTTTCATCTTTTCCTACTAAGGGTATGTTTGGTTCCTCGTAAAATTAGACCGAAAAGTATTTTTGGCTCGGAAATAGTTTTTTGTTTTTCATTCGTTTGGTTGCTTTTAAAAAAAAGTTCTCATAAAATAGTTTTACAGACTTTTCACAAAACTTGACTTTTCATTTTCCGTTTGAAATGAGCAGAAAATGAAAACTTCTAATGGAAAAATTGCGGCCCATGGGATAACCGCACGCGGTCCGCGAGCTCACGCGGGATCTCGTGGATCGCATGAGAGGGACGCTAATATGCTGCTTGGTGTCTTTTTAGAAGGGATTGAGAAGGGATACTAAGCAACATCTTCTACATATTATATTATTATAATACTTTATTTTTTTTACATAGGTATACTATTATATAATATTTTATTATTATATATATTTTGTTTATATATATTTAAGAGTTGAGCTCCTGTGCTTTTAAAAACACAGGAGCTCAACTCTATATTTAAATACATAGTATTAAATATAAACTATTATATATACTATCTTATATATTTATCGTGTAATATTGTTTTGAATGTATTTAATTTATAAATATAAATCATAATAATAGTATATGTAGTCCGATAAATATCATTTATAAATTACATAATATAAAATCTAATAAACAATATATAATAGAAGAAAGTATATAAAATAGTTTTTCACTTTTTTTCCTTTGAACCAAACATGTGTAATTGAAAAAAGTAATTTTTCATTTCCTACAAACCAAACACTAGAAAGCGCAAAGCTTTTTTTTTTTCAATTGAAAATTATTTTTCCAAGTTTTACGTGGAAACAAACTCCCCTAAACTGAATGGTTTGAAAATAAGCTTTGTTTTATACCAATTTACTTGTCTGGCTAATATACCTAGTATGCTTCCCTCGTATAGCCAACTGAACCCTTTTTGTGCCAGAATATCAGTTCACTAATGTCCGGAATGGAAGAGATAATTTAGTTTGAAATGCTCTACCCCACGTAAGATCATATTAGTGGTGCCATACAGTGTTCTTTCGGAGTAAATGGAATTTGCCTTAGTTTATCTAGTTTGAATCAAATATATGATGGATTTGTATTTCTGGTAAGCTTGCCTTTTAGTGTATCTCATCCTGAATCTTTAATATTTAGGGAGTTCCATGCTCAACCGTGGCCAGGCGCAACAAGCCCAGACGTGTGGACTTGTATTATTCAAGCTGGTGCATTCGAGCAGGTAATCTCAAGTTGCCTTTTCTGTTAAAATCTCTCTCTCTCTCTCTCTCTCTCTCTCTCAATTAGTTTGTCTTTGGTGTCTTAGTGGAATCAAGAAGAGGGGATGGCCAGATGACAGCCTGTGAGGTTCTGCTGTTCCATTACGAGGACATGGGTATCCCTTGGGAGATCGCAAAGCTCGGCATTCGGCAGGGCATGTGGGGCTGCGTCAGAAGGATCGAGCCAGGCCTTCGGGCTTATCAGACGGCCAGGATGAACGGGGAGCCCTTGTCTCCAAGTGCCTTAGCAGCCCAGATCAACACCAAGTTCAATCATGAACATATAACATCGTTGGAAGCTAATAATAACAGCGATTCCTCAGACATCGTGGAAGCAACAGAAGAGAAACCATGGGGCGGCAAAATACCAAAATTGCTTTTGCTGGGAGGGGCAGTGGCACTTGCTTGTACTTTTGATCAGGGGCTATTGACTAAGGCGGTCATATTTGGGGTTGCTAGGAGGTTTGTAAAGCAGAGAAAGAGGTTGTAACTGATGAATCTTCATCCAATGTTCTTTATCGGCGGCTTGCTTCGGCCAGATTCAATTCATAGCAGTGCATGGCGGAAAGAGAGGTTATAGTAGTCTGTGTATTTCAATTGGAAAAGGGAATATCTACTTATATAGTAAATTTAAGTTTGTTAATCTTACTTTTCTCTTTCTCTGCCCTCCAGTAGAGTTTCTTTTCCATATGCACATTTAATGTCGTTTTTTTGGTTAGTTCCGTTCATCAGAAGCAAGCTAGTTCACGTTTGTTAATTTATCCGTCCCGAGTGTATTTTTTATACTTGACCTGCCCCTGTATTAATTTGACTCCGTGGACCGCAACTTTTTGTGTTGATTTGACTCATTTGACGTGTCTTTCCAACTGATAACTGTGCGCGTTGTTGAGCATTTTGACTACGGTTAATACAACTGTACCCAACGAAGTCGTTGTTGCAAGCTTGAAATCTGTTCTTACAACTGGGAAACGGAGAAAATAACCGATGCCGCCTATTGTTTGAGAAAATGTCTAGATGCGCCAGCCACATATCCTACGTGCTATGGTCCAACCAATTACAATTCTTTCAAAATTTATCCATCTCACCATAATTTATAAAAAATAATTTTTATTATATTTTTTTTTTCAAAAGGAAATGTTTGATTGACTGGATATAGCTGATGTGGTGTGACTGCTATACAGAAGACTTCTTTGTTATTAATCTCTGTTGTTGAAAATAGTTATGATTAAATTATTTTTGCCAGTCATGAATGACAAATAAGGATGGCACTGTTTTTTTGTTGTTATTGGGGAATGATAATAGCCACTAAACATGCAACAGAAGAACATATACAACTAGTGGAGGGCCTGCGCTTCGCGGCGGGTTGATAATATTTCAGCCAGTTAAGATATATAGTTAGAAATTTTTATAAAATAAAAAATTATATTAAAAAATATTAAAAATTCTATAAAATAATCTTATGTACGTTATAAATTTTTTTCTTAGCTGTCAATATTTATGGAGTTGAATTATTCTAACAATTTTATTTAAAATTTAATCAAATTTATAGTTTGGGTTAATTTCATACAGGTCCCCGCAAACATAGTGAATTGCAAATATATCCCTGCAAAGTTCAACTTTCATAAGTTATCACTGTAAAAGTCCTAATGTTTGCAGATTTGTCCCTGCCGTTAGGATCCGTTAGAGAAATTTAGTTAATCAGATGGTTAGTTAATAAGGTGAATAGACAATTTTACCCCTCATCCTCATCATCTTCCTCTTCCTCTTTTGCTTGTCGACGTGGCCCCCTCCCGCGCGCGCACCGTGCCGCAGTCGCGGCTCCCCCATCGCAAGAAGAAGTTGATCCGACGCTTGATCGGGAACGGCGTGGGTGCGGGGCGATCTCCGCCGTCCGATTCGTCGGCGGCGTTGTCGTCGTTGATGGCGTTGTGACACCCCAATAGTTCCACATCGGATGGAAATGGGGTTGTCATTGGGTTTATAAGAGACTTGGGCCACTAGTAGCAATAACTGGGCTTAAACATTTTGTGTTGTTGATTGGGCCCAACGAGTTATTATTGCTAGTGGGCAAGGTCATTACATTTGGTATCAGAGCCGGTTCACCAGCCGAAAGTGTGAGATGAGTCTCGGCTGAGCCAGGTTGTACAGCGGAGAGAGCAAGGCTCTCATACTGTTGATTGTTGTGGGTGGAGCGCGGCTCATCACAAAGTCGGTTTAGGCTAGCGAGACGAGTCTCACATCGCCTGGTGATCTTGGACTGTGTGTGTTTAGGACTGACGAGGGCGTCAGGGCCTAGAGGGGGGCGTTTGTGACACCCCAATAGTTCCACATCGGATGGAAATGGGGTTGTCATTGAGTTTACAAGAGACTTGGGCCACTAATAGCAATAACTGGGCTTAAGCATTTTGGGTTGTTGATTGGGTCCAACGAGTTATTATTGCTAGTGGGCTGGGTCGTTACAGGCGTCCTTGACGCGGACGATGACCTTGACGCCGGAGAGGTGGAACTCGGTCACCGGGGCTGGGAAGCGAAAGTCGGAGTGGTCGTCGTCGTCGTCGCTGGTGAGGGGGGAGATGCGGCGGGCGATCGCGGCGGAGAAGGAGGAGTCGCGGTCGCGGAGGAAGCGGCCGATGGAGGCCACGTCATCGGCAGAAGGGGATTGGGCGGACGCGGACCGTTGGATCGGGCAGTGCTCCTTCGTGGGAGATCGACGCCGACCTCGCCATCCCCGACGGCGCCTCCGGCTGAGACAAGTGCGGCGGCGACCGGACAACGGCCTCCACCGCCTCCTCCTCCTTCTTCTTCTTCTTATTCTTCGTATCCTCCTTTTGGAGGGACATATTTGTGAGGACAAAAATGTCATTTCACGAAGCTACTGTTAAAAAGTAAACCGTTCTCTAACGGTAACAAACTAGAGGGACATATCTACAAACATTAGGATTTTTGCAGGGATAACTAATAAAAATTAAACTTTGCAGGGATATATTTACAATTCACTATGTTTGCGGGGACCTGTATGAAATTAACCCTTATAGTTTTGATAGCTATTCTATAAGTATTTTTTTTTAATTAAAAAGTTAAAGTTTGAAGATTTATTTTAAATTGAAGAATAGGTGAGGGTGTCTTTAACTTATTAAAATTAATTGGAGGAGAAGAAACTATTGCATGCACCTGGTGCATATTATTACTCCATACAGTGCAACTTATATTTGATAACTAATGTTCCAATATTGAAAATTAATAATTATATATAAATAATTTATAAAGTCTACTAATTTAAATTATATTTAATGCATTAATTTTAAAATCTCTATTAAAGAATGTTGAGCACGTAGCGTATGTACATAAATACATCTGGTGCTGTGAATGCTTAGTGCGGTGTATATATAATTTCAAAAGAAAGGAGAAATCTTTACTTGTACCTGATGCATACTAATTTTTCATACACCGCACAGAATATTATATGATTGATGGAGTATTTAGTGATTGATACTATAAAATATAATATAATATAATATAATAAAAAATATTTAAATAATTTATTATACTATCAAAATTTTATTTTTAATACATATTTTAGAGTAGGTTTATGGTGTAATGAGCACATCCAAAATATTAATAGGAATGTGGCAATCCCCCATTGATTAATGACTTAATGGGTAACGTTGCCACTTCCAAAAGAAAGGATAAATATTTGTTTGTATTGGTGCGTACCAATTTTTCATACGCCGCACAAAATATTATATGATTGATGGAGTATTTGGTGATTCATACTATAAAATAAAATATGATATAATAAAAAATATTTAAATAATTTATTATACCATCAAAATTTTATTTTTGATGTATATTTTAGAGTAGGTTTACGGTGCAATTAGCACATTCAAATTTTTAATAGGCATGTGTGGCAATCTCCTATTGGTTAATGACTTAATTGGTAAGGTGGCTTTGTCACTTCCAAAAGAGAGGAGAAATATTTGTTGCACCTAGTGCATACTAATTTTTCATACATCAAATAAAATATTATATATTGATGGAGTATTTGGTGATTAATACTGTAAAATAAAATATAATATAATATAAAATATTTAAATAATGTATTATACGACCAAAATTTTATTTTTGATACATATTTTAGAATCGGTTTACCATGAATTGGGCACGTCCAAAATTTTCAAAGGCATGCGGCACTACCCAGAACTCAGTGAGCGACGTATAGTGATGTGATGGTATTATCAAATAATATATCTATATAGAAGATTTGTATTCACTAAAATGTTACATCGAAACTAATATCGCCATTTAGTCAGAAAGTTATATTGAAATTAATACCATTTTTTCAAGTCTTGATTTTTTTTTTTTTGCAATTTCCATCTTCTTAATTTTCATTTTCTTCCTTGCCCAAAATATTCCTATGAACTATTGGCAGAAGCCACAAAATATTGATAATAGAACAATCTAAAGCAACTCATATGTCCAAATTTTGAAAAAAAAAAGTAAATAAACAACTCATACAACCAAATAAGAATAATGTGCGTCAATATTGACAACTTGGCAAATAAAGAAGGTGAAAACTTGCTTTCATGAACAACGTAAATATCATTATATAACATTTTGAAATACAATATAGACATTTAAAAAGTATACAAAATTGAATCAGGTTGTTTGCCCTTTAGATGAAGGATATGGGAGTATTGGAATACTGGCGTTGAAGCATTTCCTTCATTATTCTTAATTCAACTTTCATAAATCTCATTCGTTATTACGTTGGATGCATATTATATTTATTACGTAAAATTTTAGAAAATTATTCAAAGATAGTGGTAGATAATCTATCCAAGATAGTACTAAAGCAAATATTGTATAAAATTTATAGACAAAAATAATTATATCTCCATACAAGCAAAAAAGATTATCATATACGAAACCATTGTCTTCATAATTAACAACACGCGTTCATTCTCTTCTGATCTTCATTTTTCTTCTTCCATGTAACGCAATTTTGCTTCATGACCTTGTTATCATTAGTCCAAATCTTTTAATTAATAAATTAAGAGGACAAACATTTTTGCTTCTTTATAATAGAGCCTGAAAATAATTTATGGATGTCTCCGAAGAGGTTTAACATACAAAGAGAGCTCTCATACAGCAATAAACTAATCGCTAAAAGAATTTTAATGAACAAGCAAAATTTGATATTCTTTCAATTTCATTGTCCTAAGTAACTACTAAATAGAAATACCAAAATAGTGGTAATGAGAAAAGAAGACACTTAGTAATGCCAATGTCTTGAGGTTCTGATGAATACAGCTAAAACCCAATAATAGTTCTAAGTTCAAAACATCAGTAATAGTAAAAAAGCAAAAAAAAAAAAAAAAAGAAAAAAAAAGATGAAATGAATAATATTGCTCGAAGTAAAAGCAAAAGTGTAAATCATAAATAGATACCCTCACACAATATTTTTCAATAGGACACAAGTGGATATCGATCATAGAAATTAGCAATTATCAAGATTTTGAAGAAAAGAACACAAATTTCTAAGAGAACAAGTTGATTCAAACTAGAATTTAGCTTTCAAAAGCATGATAGGGTGTAGAGAACAAAGAAAATATTGGATTATGAAATTGAAGTTAAATTGAAATAGACATTATATGCATAATAAGAACTGTTGTAAATCTGAATAATGAAAAATTATCATTACGTATGGCCTTAGACTCAAAATTTATAGTTTGATAAAAGGCAACTCTTAAGATGAAATATATGCTTCTTATGTTATAAGCCTCCAATCTAGATTCACAGTTTAGGTATGTGCAACAACATAGATAGTAAAACCACCATCTAAAACTTAACGAGACTCTAGATTATTTTGACATATTAGTAATTTCATTTTGAGACAATAAATTTTATAGCTGAAGTATGATACTATATGAAGAGGTATAATATCAATGATGATTGATTCTAGGATAGCCCTGATACTAAATCATGCCCTATTAATTTTCTTGATTTCTTTCAAACAATATATCTTACCATCATATACGTGCATGTTTATAATATTGTCACGCCCCGGGCTAGTTTTAGTTGCGGAAAGCGTGTCATTTTTTTTTTGTGCCTAGCCCGCGCCACGTACAGACCCGCCACAAATACAGGTCCCTCTGTCCACACAGACAGAGTCTCCCCTGTATTTGCACGGCATACACACGATACATAACAGGATCACAACCACCATTCATTCATCACACATACAACATTCACAGTATCCATCACATACAGCTAACCATCCTTAACACCTGCATGAATCTACGCACTCCTTAGGCGAAGGATGATGCAATGCACAATACAGCAGATCATTCTATTAAAAGTGCTCCTCACTCAGAAGTTTTGTTTTGAAACCCTAATCTCAATCATTTAAAAATTATTTTAAAACTGTTCTCCACACGAAAACTCTCTTTTGAAAACCAAAAGCCGATCGATCGAAAGCCGTTTGAAATCTGTTTCCCACACGAAAACCTTATTTGAAAACCAACTACCACGAGGGGTAGAAATCAACATAACCATACTCAGATATAGCATAAGTCCACAAGAGACGAGATACCAAAACCTAAACATCCAAAATCCCACAATATCCAAACAAACAGATAAACGAGCAACCAGTGTAACTGAACCATAGCAAAACTACTAAATAGAGAGGGTCAGGGTGATAACCAAATCTGCGGTAACACAGGTCGGGACCTCTAATGCAGCTAACTAGTCACATCTCACCACGTCCCGACTCCCACCACCAGGCTCACCTGAAAAAAATAATGATGGTGGGGGGTGAGAACATGATAAACATGTCTCCCCTCCCAGTAGGTACGGCAAGCCGACGAAGGCGAGGTGTACACACCGGCAAGAGGGTCAACAGATAGATAGGAATACGAAAACAGTAGCACATGTTAGCACAATATAACCAAATATGAATGACTAAGCTACTGCCAATATATAACATATGCATCAACTGATAGATAATCAATAAAACCCATCACCACCAGGCCACAGGGACGGATCCCTGGCACTGCCACCACATGCTCCACCACTGGCACATAACCTCCGCAGATGCACATGACAAGAGGCTCACGGGTCGGAAGCGCACGACCCTTTTTCGAAAAAGAACACCCTAAGCGGTGGATCAGACCGCTGGTGTACGTGAAGTGTTAGAAGAGCTGTAACGATCGATGCAGAATGCTCAATCCACAGAACGGCAACAAGCCGAGAATAGCAACTGATATACGAGTAACAAGGATCGCTCGGAACAACAGGCGATCACCACCGACCAACCAGGTCATCTCAATGAACCATACAATCACCCTACTCTACTGTTGGCAAGCTCACAAAAGTAGAGATAACAGGAGTCTAGTGAACTAATAATCAACATGCACGAGAAAGGGATAGAGAGGTATCACCGCTAGTCCACTGAACCGACTCCGGATCGAAGTACCCACTTGAAGGTACGAAAGAGCCTAACACTGACGGCTCTCAGGGATGTCGACTAGACCTACGAAAGACTCACAAGGTCAAGACCCACCGAGTCGACACTAAACACACCAACCCACAAACCCGACATCGTCGGAACATCCGAAAAACCCGCCGGGACGGTCCTGAACCCAAACCAAGCCCCAGAGGGGTACCAACAAACAAACCATACCACCCGCTGTCCCCAAATACAACAAAGAAGGTGGTCGGACAGCGAACACACATCCGGGGTGCCACAAGCACCAACGCGCCCGAAAACGGCTTCCGGGTTCCCGAAAAGTGCCGATTTTGGCACCGGAACCCACCGTCGCTCATCCGCTGTCCTCGGAACCTCGGGACAGTGAAGGATAACAGCCGACAAGGCTATACGGTGAAGCCAGGTCACTCACGAAACCAGCCAGTGAGTTGCACGACCACAACGTGCGTTCCGCCGACTAATTCGTCGGAAAACGCACCGAAAATCAAACCGAATTTTCGCAAGGGCGATACGAGCATGGACAACCAGTCCACAGGGCCTCAAGGATCAAGCCCTTGTTGCCCGCATTGTCTCCGCGCTGCGACAGAACCACAAAGGCCCAAAACATGCAACTATATACAATAATAAGCAATAAATGAGCCGTTGGAGCATTCCGCTCGTCCGCACAACCCTCCGCGAACACCAACGGAGAGGAAACGGCATGGTGGAGGCCGTGCTCACAACCCAGAGCGACGAAAACAGTCGCTGGGCTCGAACGGCTCAAGAACACAGCCATTACATAGAATGACAGGGCTCGACACTGTCGAAACCGCCAAACAGCGCATCGCTGCTGTCAACTAAGGTGAGCACGGCGATCAGCACATTGCCGCGATCTCCTTGCTCACCTCCCCGAAGATCGGGAGGCAGCCCAAAGCCCTGAACCAAGAGCGCGGCTCCAAAAGGACCCGAACCAAGCCCGGCCGGAGCAAGCTGGCTCCGGCCGGCAGCCGGCGGCCAGGCGGCGCGCGCGCGGCCACGGGTCGGGTGCGGGGGAGGCAGGGAGTGCAATGCTCACCTCAACCGACGTCGGGCGGCGGCGGCGCAGGAAGGAGGGGCGCTCCCGGGAAGGCAAGAGGCGGCTAGGGCACGCCCGTACGGCCTCGGACAGCGGTGGCGGCGGCCGGGAGGGCGAGCACCGGCAGCAGCGCGTCGCCGGACGCCGGAAGGAGGGCGGCCGCGACAAGGTTGGGCGGCGGCGGTGGCGGCTCGAAGCCCACGGCCGCGGCTGCAGAGCTAGCGGCTGCGGTGGCTCAAGGGCGGCCGGGGAAGGAGGGTGCGGCGGCGGTCGACCTCCTGAGGTCGGAGGAGAGTGCCCGCGGCGGCGGGAGGCGGCGGCGGCGCGGTTCCAAGAGGGGCGGCCCGGGAGAGGGAGAAGAAAAGGGAGAAGAAGCTCGGCCCGAGCTCCGGCCGGCCAAAACAAGTCGTCGACGGCGGCGGCTGCGCGCAGGGGACGGCGCACAAGGAGAGGATCGGCTGAGGGGGGGCTCGGGTGAGAGGGGGTGGAACTAAGGTTAGGGTTAGGGTTGGAACCCTAACATGCAATATATACCCTAAGGTATATTTGCACAAAACTTCACAAACATTGGGAAATTCAATCACAGTCCCTCACAGCACGGGTAAAACGCGTCGACACCCCACCACGTCCGATTTCACGCAATTCGGCACATAAAATATGGGCCTTTTTGTGAAAAGATCAAAAATACAATTCCGACCTCTCGGTGATGATCTCACAATATCTCGCGATCCGACGGTCGGATTCACGAACGGATCTCGCCATCGCGATCAGTACTACCAGAACATCAAATCTGCAATTTTGGATCTCCAGAAACGATTGCCGATTCACGACAAAAACCATCCTCTCTCCGCTCCACCAAAACACACAAATAGAAACAACAATTAACCCCTCCGAAACCCCTCAAACAAGCGAATAAGTGGACCAGATCCCTCAACACAAACCTCCTCTCACAGAAAGATCTTCACTCGAGGGTCTCCACGCAAAACGGAGCAACATGAAGCTTAAAAGAGCAAAAACGAAAGGTAACAAAAACCCACAAGCGATAAAAGATCCCATTTTCACAAAACCGAGCGTCAAATCCAAAATCCGTCAACACCATTGGTTCCGAAATAGTCGAGACATTGAAAACGAGCTATTGGATCACGAGAACGGAGTCCAATACGCGCTAGAAGCCAACTCTTCTCATCGGCCTCTCCGAAAACCCGAGTTACTATTCATTTATGTGAAAAGTAAAGATCGCGTAAAATCTCCATCCTAACTCGTTTTCTCCCGAAACTTGACGAGTGATTATGTAATTAAAATACATACGAAAACATCGTCAACAGGGAGTTTAGCTACACAGCCAAAACTCAGTCCTCACATCATCCCCACCTTACAAGAAGTTTTGTCCCCGAAACTTACTCACGCATCCTCCGCAAACAACATACCGCTCTCGCAAAATCGACTCCAGCTCCCAAGAGGGAAAGGGTATTTCATCCTGACTTTTGACACTACGATGTTTGCAGCCAACGTACTTATCAAAAGAAAAGCAAAATATTCGAAGATCAATTGCCAGCTACAAGTTGGCAACACAACAAAAGTACCAGGCCAACTCAACTTTTAAGCTGGACAACGTTCACGGAAGCAATCATCGAGTATGCAAACCGACCCACAAAACAAGATCAGCCATGAGCCCACTCCCAAGGAGTCTTTTGGCTCACAACAACAAACCAACGACTACCCGCGACATAGTGTCGCCAACCGCACGACCCAGTGCAATGGAAATGAAATCCCCGAGCGTCATCAAACCAACATCAAACGCTGTGAGACCACCCTGGAAGATCTCGCAACAACACGAAAGCCAAACAAATACCAACTGCAATCCTACGACACACCAATTTAGGCGTTAGGATAGCCACACAAGATGAACGCGCCAAAAGAGATCTGACACCAAACTGTATCTACCCAATCTAGTACACGTCAGTTTGACGTAAGAACTAGCAGAAGGTCGAAAAACCAACACTGACGATTCCCCCAACAAAACGTCAGAGGGGTAGGCATCACCGCCTTACCCAACAATAAAAGAGAAGGTAACACCAAAGTTGCAGTCATCCAACACCGCTACCAACCTTGGGCTACACTCTAGTAGCCCCCACGGAAGTCGCGATCAAAACCGCTCAAAGTACCGTCTCCGTAGAGACGCTCGCAGTGGCTCTCGTGCTCTACACAGAAAGTGGGGCCAGGCCAAGGACAGTCCAAACAACTACACAAACCCACCAAGTGACGTCACCTAGCCCGTTAAGGCCGCCACCAGCCAACGAGGGGCTAAATATGAGAAAAGTCACCCTGCCACTTGGTATCTACCTGGTGCTCCACCACCACTTCTAGTAGAAGCACGAGTCTGTACCCACACCATAAAGCATACACAAGGAAGAAATAGTCAAACACCTGCAGCACAAAACACGGGGCAAATAAAATAACCATACACCTCGAGATTATTAAATCTCGACCCAGACACCGGGACTGAATCCCAACAACCCCGCGCTCTCACATGCCGATAAGTCTTAGGCCTTCCTATGGGTCAACCTAACCAGTGGTTCAGTTACACGTTGATGAATGAATGTGTGTTTGCAACCTTTATTCTCTGATACCATCTTAATCTGTCACGCCCCTGGCTAGTTTTAGTTGCGGAAAGCGTGTCATTTTTTTTTTTTGCCTAGCCCGCGCCACGTACAGACCCGCCACAGATACAGGTCCCTCTGTCCACACAGACAGAGTCTCTCCTGTATTTGCACAGCGTACACACGATACATAACAGAATCACAACCACCATTCATTCATCACACATACAACATTCACAGTGTCCATCATATACAGCTAACCATCCTTAACACCTGCATGAATCTAAGCACTCCTTAGGCGAAGGATGATGCAATGCACAATACAGCAGATCATTCTATTAAAAGTGCTCCTCACTCAGAAGCTTTGTTTTGAAATCCTAATCTCAATCATTTAAAGATTATTTTAAAACTGTTCTCCACACGAGAACTCTCTTTTGAAAATCAAAAGCCGGTCGATCGAAAGCCGTTTGAAATCTATTTTCTACACGGAAACCTTATTTGAAAACTAACTACCACGAGGGATAGAAATCCACATAACCATACTCAGATATAACATAAGTCCACAAGAGACGAGATACCAAAGCCTAAACATCCAAAATCCCACAATATCCAAACAAACAGATAAACGAGCAACCAGTGTAACTGAACCATAGCAAAACTACTAAATAGAGAGGGTCAGGGTGATAACCAAATCTGCGGTAACACAGGTCGGGACCTCTAATGCAGCTAACTAGTCGCGTCTCACCACGTCCCGACTCCCACCACCCGGCTCACCTAAAAAAAATAACGATGGCGGGGGGTGAGAACATGATAAATATGTCTCCCCTCCCAGTGGGTACCGCAAGCTGACGAAGGCGAGGTGTACACACCGGCAAGAGGGTCAACAGATAGATAGGAATACGAAAACAGTAGCACATGTTAGCACAATATAACCAGATATGAATGACTAAGCTACTGCCAATATATAACATATGCATCAACTGATAGATAATCAATAAAATCCAATCACCACCAGGCCACAGGGATGAATCCCTGGCACTGCCACCACATGCTCCACCACTGGCACATAACCTCCGCAGATGCACATGACAAGAGGCTCACAGGTCGGAAGCGCATGACCCTTTTCCGAAAAAGAACACCCTAAGCGGCGGATCAGGCCGCTGGTGTACATGAAGTGCTAGAAGAGCTGTGACGATCGATGCAGAATGCTCAATCCACAGAACGGCGGTAATACTTGTATTACATACATATGAATAAGAAAAATTTTAGACAAAAGGGAGTTCAAACTCATTTCGGTAATATTCTCCATCTCTACTTGGATCTTCCTTGTAGATGGTCTTTAATCTCTTTAGAACCTCAAGGAAACCCTAAAAATGAATTCTCCAAAGTTAGAACACTAAAATCTCCTATTTGGACAAATCCCTAAAAACAAATCCTAAAACTTCAACTCACCTCTTCTCCTCCAAATGAGAGAAATATGGTTTGAGGTGATTGTCTTCTCTCTTATAGAGTTTCTCCTTGATGCTCTTGACCTCTTCCAAACTCCCAATAAGATGGATCTAGGAGATCCAATAATAGGGTGAGCTAAAGTTTCTCCCCTTTTAGATAGAGAAAGAAAAGAGATTGTGAGGGAGAGAATAAGAGTGGAGTAAGTGTTTGACTGTGACAGGGCTATCTATACGAGTGACATAATTGCAACTAAAATCATCAAATCTTTTATATTTGCAACTAGCCAAACACTACTGCTCGCAGGGTTAAGTACCGGGACATCACTCAAGAGCTCCGGTACTCCAAGCGAGTTCCAAAAACCCGTGTAATGTATCAAACTTTGGCTAAATTAACAAAGTGCAAATTGAGTCATGCTAGACATGATTAAGATGAGTTGAGAGATTTAGACTGCATCTAGATTGAATTGAAAATAATTTGAATAGTAATGATGTTCCAAAACTTAGAAAACTAGGTTTCAGACCTTTTCGAATACCCGGAATAGGAGTTTGGGTGCCCTAAATTGTTTTGGCTGGTCAATTACAGCGCTCGAATCCTTTCGAACGTTCATACAGAGAGCAGAGTTGGTGAGAGGCTCAGTTTCGGGTGCCCAGATTGCTTTGTGGCGCCCAGATATTTTTCAAACTTCACTTGAGGGCGCCCAGAAACTTTTTAGACTCCCAACCTGAGAGCTTGGATCATAATGGATAGACATTCAGGCGTCCGAATTGCCCCACAGGTGCCCAGAACATCTTCTAGACAGTCCTTCATGGGCGTCAGAATGCCTTTCGGATCCTCAACCCGAGACGGGGAGCCATGCAGCTTGTAAACAAACGAGCACCCGAATTCCCCTATGGGCGCGCAAAACAAGTTCCGGGCGGTATTGAATAGACGTTCATACTATCGACTCGGCACAGCTACAACGCTTTCGAGCGCGAAAATTCGATCAAGTTCTTGAAGCCTGGCGTGCAGACAACAATTTATTCTGTTGCCAAAAAAAATATTGGAGGTTTATGTGCTGTTGTAGTACCCCTATATAATCCTAAATCACCCGCCAACCCTAATCCACCCCCATTTCCTTCTCTTTTACTCTCCCTTTACCCCTCTCGCTCCAAAAGAAAAAAGACGCCATTGTTCCCTCTTTTTGGAGCTTGGGGATCCATCTCCTTCAAAGCTTGGGGAAGGTTGGGAGCTTCAAAAGTAAGCTCTAGGTGGGAGAGGAAGACCATCTCTTCCACATTTTGCTTGCTAGATGTCACGCCCCGAGTTACGGTGGAAGCTCGGGCACGCCAACAGATCCGCCGTATACACGGAAAACCCCGTGCACACGAAGCGTCTAAACCTAAAAAATATGACTAAAGAGCTACAACTGCAACATATATTAGAGCTGAAATAAAATAAAGTATAAAGCCATACTGTACATACATGATCCAAAATTACATCTATAAACCCTCACAAAGTAAGTACAATAAAGGTGGCCTCGCCAGTCCCAGTATATACAATATGCTCTACAAAAAACTAGTGCTATCCAGTGCTCCATTAGTACATCCAGCTCGAGTAGGAGATATTAACTATCCTACTATCCCCTTACCTCGGTTAGAAGTAGCAATAGGCACGAAGGGCTCTGAAAAAAAAAAAAGCAACAACAAAGGGCACGAGAAGTACTGATAAGTGTTCCCAGTGGGTACTATCACCGATGACAACGGCCTACCCACTAGGTCTACTAGAGGCATAAAATAAAGAACTATAACTGAACAGTAAAGTAGAGTACAGATATAAGCTCAAAAGAGAACCTACATCTACTATGCCTCTATATTACAGATGCTCGAGATGGTAACTAATGAATGAAATGCATCAACAAATTACTGGGTACTCTCATCCATAACCTAATCTCATTGACTGACTTGAGGGTTCGGTCAAGCCTGCGCATACCTACTACTACAACACCACTTTTGTAAGTCGCCTACCAAGGACTGCTGCAATATTAACGCGAAAGCCTGACTCCAAAGCGGCACTCGAGGGGCACGACCCCACCGAGTATACAGTGCATATCTCTGTCGAGCTCAATACCGCTCATGCAGGCTGTAGTCAATGCATATAATCAATCAGATCACAAATTGTGCCATCCATGTCCCTTCTGCACAATCTGAAATGCAATCGGCCTATCCGGAACCGGTCGTATCAACTCATGACAATAGACGAACTCCAATAGTCTACTAATCAATGTTGCCCCAAAAACTCGAGCTCACTACTATCCTACACTACCTCGATCCCTGCCCCTAACTAGATATAGTATAGGAGAGCAATACTAATCAACCTGACATAAAAGCTGCATAATGTAGGCATATGTAATGACATGAACTAGTGTCAAGTACCATAACTCCTCCTCATATGCTGGTTACTATTAGTATAATATACATGGATAAAACTCAAAGTTAACAGGTATATTGTTCTACTACCATGATGCTGAAAACTACAAACATAATAAAATGAGCGGAACATCAACTTAACTTGGATACTAACACACTAACAGCCAACATGCAATAATTATAGACATAGTAGAGATTCCGTAGTATTTGATAAATTAAACCCTCCTCGGATCGCAAATCCAACAACGGAATGGAATGAAACTCCAAGGACACCTCCTCACTGCTCTAATCCAGTAGAAAATCCAACAAAATCTCAAATTCTAGCAACGAACTCACTGCTATAAAAATCGAAATAAAAAATCTAACGAAAATCCAATCGGTTTCCAACTTCCAATTTAAATCCCAAATTCACACCAATCTACCTCAATTCCAGCTGGGAAAAGGAGATTCACAAACTCTACTCACCTTCTTCACTACGAACCAATCTCAATTTGGTTGCTTGAAGCTCCGATGCATCGGAATTCCTAAACTCCAGCTACTGCTACTGCTGCCTGGGTACTTCTCCAACCAGCCAGGAAGAAAGAAAAGAAGAAGGAGGAGGAGAAGGCAGGGAGAATGGAAGGTCTCTAGGCGTGGAGGGAGCGAAAATAGACGCAGTGGGTACCTTCCGGCCCATTTATTGAGGAAAGAACATTTGCAAAAGAGTCCTCAAGAAATTAGAATTAACTTATTGCTGTAGAAACAGGACTTCTCGAGCGCCCGAATTGACCTTCCGGGCGTCCAGAATCTCAGAATACCATCTGAAACAGCTTGTAAGCATGGTCCAATTCTCTCACAGCACAATCCAAAAATTTTAGGCACCCAGAACCCTACGCCCGGAAATCCGCTAAGTCACTACACAAGTGTCGATCCAACAGTTAGATCCTCACCAACTCACTATCGGGCTGCTACAGTATAAACGGGCATCTGGAGAGATGAGATCCGAAATCACATCAAAACTGCACGGTAGATCTGGGCGCCCAATAGATCTTCCAATAGTCCAAATTCTCCCAGAATTTTAGTTCTAACATATTTTGATGTTCTGAGTCTAGTTTTGCATCCATTTTGCGCTAAAATGATTCCGACTTAGTCTGACACTCTACAGATGTGTCGTCCAGATGCCCACAACTATACCCGAACCCAGCTACTGAGCTCCCGAGCACTACATCCCCTCCCCCCAAAAGTTTCATCCTCAAAACTTAAGCTCATACCTCAAGTAGAAGTCTCAAACAGGTAGAGGTAGGACTCAGTCATCATTGTTTCTTGCTCTTCGTGATTGCTCCACTAGACCTTCACGTACGGAATGATCCAGTTGCGCAATTTTTTCACCTCCCTAGTAAGAATTCGCACTGGTCGCTTCTCCTATCTTAAGTCCTCCCAACTCGAGTGAGGTATAGTTAATCAAGTGCAAAGGATCGAACGCAAAGTCGAGATGTGGAAGACATCATGGATACCAGCTAACCTCGGTGGTAGTGCAACTCTGTAGTCCACCTGTCCAACTCGCTTCAGTATTTTGAAGGGACCAATGTATCATGGACAGAGCTTTCCATGTACTCCAAATCTTCGGATCCTTCTAGATGGCGAGACTTTCAAAAATGCATGGTCTCTAATCTGAAACTTCAAGTCTCACCGCCGAGTATCAGCATAACTCTTCTGTCGATTTTAGACGGTCACAAGATATCGTCGAGCAATCCTGACCTTTTCCTCTATCTCCAATAGAATAGTTTTTTTTTCATCCACTTTACTTCAATACAGGGGTAATCGACACTTCTGTCTTCAAATAGAGCCATCCTGATACTATCAATACCTAGAGGGAGGTGAATAGGTATAACGGCCAAACCACAAATCTCGATGCAATAAAATAAGTGCGGAAATAAAAATAGCACACCGAAATTTACGTGGAAAAACTCCAACTAGGAGTAAAAAACCCACGGGACCAACACGTGATAACAATCCACTAAGAAATAAAAGATTACAAGGTGATTATCGACTCCACGGACTCAACCTCTCCTTTATCTTCTTTGGATCTCGCGCTCACCACTGGGTTGTCCACGCCCCAAGTTCGAATCCACGAACGCCACGTCCCGAATCCACGAAACGCTCAACTTCGAATCCACGAAGCCTTTATCACGCCGAATCCACGACGCCCACTCGAATCCACGAGCGCACTCCGTCCGGAGCAAGAACAATAAAGTCGATGATGATTTATTGCTTAGAATATCATTGAAGATCTATGGGAATAATCTCTAAGCAATTCTCAAATTGATTCTAGAAGAACATTAAAGATCTAGGGCACCATGAATCAATTTGAGAGAAGCTTGATGTAGAAGATGAGGAAAATGACTACCTACAAGCTTCTAGGGTTTCTAAAAGGTATTCTATGATTAACCACATTTTAGAGACATCCCCACATCTTATTTATAGGTTTAGAAGCAATCTGAAATGGACTAGGATTGAAAACTAATTTTAAAAAGGTTTGGAAGCAATCCGAATTAGACTATGATTGAAAACTGATTTTAAAAATGTTTGGAAGCAATTCGAATCAAATTAGGATTGTAAAACTGATTTTTAAAAAATCTACCATCTTATTTATAGGTTTGGGAGACATTAGAATCAGAGTAGGATTGAAAAAATATATTTTCGAAAAATCGCCACTGGTCGGGGTCCGGACCTTGGATGCAGGGTCCGGACTCTGAAACTCTCCAGCGTTTCATAGTCCGGACCTCAGCCCTCAGGGTCCGGACCCTCCCTGCGTGACAGCTAGGGAGGCGTACGGGTTCCGGACCTCACCTCAGGGTCCGGATCCTGAAAATTAAAAAACTTAATTTTTATATTTTAAATTAATTTTTATCTATTCTAATGTCTTCCAAACACTTGTAAATGTTCATAAATCACCATCAAGATTATTTAAACTTACCAAGCATCGTGAATTCATATGTTGAGTCTTCGAGTCTTCAATCTTCGTCTTTTCTTCTTTGAACCTTCAAGACTCCGACTCACTTCACGAAATATGCCAATATAAAATCCGTAACAATCTCCCCCTTTGGCAATTTCGTGACAAAACTCAAAAATACATAAAACACTCACAATGCTCAACTCTCCAAAATTGAAATTCATTGCCATCACCAAAACAATGAACTTCTCGCGTGAAAGATCAAAATAAAATCAAAATTACAACCTTGTAACTCCTAAAACAAACTCTATGACTTAGACAGACATGGAGTCTTGAAGTCTTGAAGGACCTGCAAAAAGTTTTTATTCTCCACGAACAAAGTTAGTAGAAAAAATATATCAAAATCTCCCCCCCTTTGTTCATGCGTCTAAGTTCAAAATCTCTCCCTCTTTTTAAAAAAACTTTGAATCTTTCAATTTCATCACTATCATCACCTCTCTCCCCCTTTTTGTCAAAAATTACCAAAAGAAAACACCAAAAAATAAAGAGAGTTTAAAGAGAAATCAAATCGAAGCACAAGAAACACAAGTTTAAAATTTTGTGCAACTTTGAAACCACTTGTGATATAATGAGAAAACATAATGATTGCATTGAAAATAATGTTAGTACATGAACGTGATGCATTCACATAAACTTCTTTCAATCCCTATTAATTTCATAAAAAGTAAAAATTTTACTACACAATCACCATGATGTAGATAAAATATTACACGATTTTTTAATTCATATAAACTTCAAAATCAAATAATCTAAAGGCTCAAAAGCTATCAAGATGTAAACGGATTATGAAGATGACTTAAGGGATTCATCAAAGAGACAGAAATTTATCGCATAAACGTTCAAATTTGAGATAAAATAAACATCGCACAGGGGGTGGCTCTTTGAGCATCTTTCATTATGTGGACCACCTTATAACTCCGAAAAATAAATTTTGTGACATTTTTCTTTTGCATGCTTTTGCACTTATATATATTTTTTTTTCCAATATGCAATTCAATTCTCATGTGGTAGCTGCACACACTAACCGGACGACCGGAGTGGTAGCTCTTTCCTCCATGTAGTGGTAGTTTTCACACTCCTTTAAGAATGTAACTCTTTTCACATCTTTCAAAGCATATGAGCATTCTTTTCTCAATATAATAATGACTCCTCCTCACCTAAGCAATCTCTTAGTTGAAAGGACATGTGACAAATTTTAGTCCATAAGAGAATAACTATTCATCAAATTCAACACACACAATCGAGATAGGTTAAACTCTTAGAGATTACACATGATTACCTAAATTTGATGAATATAAGTATTAAGAATTCTCATAATAAATTATTTTCAAATATAATAAAAATAAAGTAAAATCGATAATTAATATAGATTAATTAGGAGTGAATGAAAGTGAACCTATTGATGTTCAAAGCACTATTTAATATTGTAATTGTTCAATGAATTTTCAAAAAATCGTAACAATAAAAACACCAAAATGTGTAATGCAATGATCAAGAGATGCAACAAGAACCAATCAACGCACTACACAAAGTCAAAACAAGTTAAGATTTAAGACAAGAAAAGATATCACCTTTTCGAACCCAAACTTGTCGGATTGTTAGTTGTCTTGGTTTGTTGACGTTGGGCACCGTTTGTTTTGGCTTTTGATCATCCGTTGGTCGCCACATTGCATTCGGCTTTGTATGCACTATTTGTTGTGGCTTTGACTTTCGGTTGATCTGGGGTACTCGACTTGGTTGTTGTTGCTTTTGAATCCTTGAAGGTTGTCGAGTGTTGGAAGATGCCAATTGATGTTTAGAAGATGCCGATTGAGTATTCTTATCTTTCCTAGGACATGTCTTCTTGATGTGACCTTTCTTTCTGCATCTATGACATGTTTTCTCTTTTACACTTGTTGAGACTTTGGGATTAGAATTTTTTGCCTTCTCAACAAATGTCCTCTCATATCCAACACCTAGTTTATCCGTTTGACCCAATCCGAGCATATTATCAAGCTTTTTCGAGCCGGAGGAGAATTTTTATATGTCGGACTTGAGTTGATGGACTTGTTTGGTCAAAACTTGGTTGGATGTATAAATTTCTTCATATTGCTTTTCTAGAAAACCAATCTTTTCTTGGTGAGATTTGATCGTTACCTCCGATTGGTCTAGCTTCTCTTGGAGGAATTTGTTGTTGTTCAATATGTTTTTCCTTTCCTCCTCAAGAGCTTGAGATGTCTTCTTCAAGTTGTTGTTCTCATCTTCAAGCTCGAGTAATCGCTTCTTTAGCCTCTTGTTGTGCTTAGCCATCTTCTTTGACTCAATAAGTAGTTGTTGATATGCCTCGGCTAAGCCTTCGTCATCCGACTCTCCTTCACTTGTGCCATCGTCTCTCGACGTTTCATGCAAAGAAGGAGAAAGCAAATCATTAGAAATAGATGATAAACAAAAAACCGATGAGGAAGGTAAAGAAGTGTGTGAGCATAAAGCTATAGCATCATTCTTTTTCTCTTCACTTGAGATCGATTCATCCGAAGTAGAATCATCCCGAGTTTTTTCTTGTAAAGCTTTTTTTTTATACGATTTTTTCATGGGACAATCCGTGGAAATATGGCCGTAGCCTCTACACTTGTAGCATTGGATTTCCCCTTCAAATTCATCTTTTTCGTTAGAGGACTTTGCAAGTTTCTTTTCTTTAGAAGATTTAGAATTTGAAGATCCTTTAGAAGAAGATTTGGATGTAGATCAATTTGTCTTGTTCTTCCGAAAATTCCGACGAAATTTTTTCGTGAGACGCGCCAGTTGATGTTCAAAATCGCCAAGTGAAATTTTTTCGTCAGAATCTGAGTCGTCGTCTTCCTCCTTAGTAGATTTGAGTGCAATACCTGTACTTTTAGAAAAAAATTTGGAAGAAGATTCATTAGTAGAAAAGTCATTTCATACGTTTGTAAAGCGCCTACTAATTCCTCAACTTTTATCTCGTCCGGGTGTTTTATAGTCTCAATGGCCGCAACCTTCGGATGAAATCTTTCGGGAAGAGTTCTCAAAATTTTTCTTACAACTTTAGATTCCGAGATTTTCTCTCCCAAGTTTGCGCATGTATTGACTATGTCTTGAAGACGAGTATAGTACTCGGTAAAGGTCTCATGATCGTCCATAGAAATAGAATCAAATTTACTTGTAAGCATTTAAAGTTTTTGGACCTTTACCAAGCTAGTTCCCTCATGCGTAACTTGGAGAGTATCCCAAATTTTATTAACCGTTTCACACGCCGAGACGCGTGAAAACTCGGTTTGAGATAGAGCATTAAATAAGGCATTAATTCCCCTACTATTGTAAGAAGATAAATCAATCTCTTCCTTACTCCACTTATTCTGAGGTTTGGGGACGTTAACATTATCGACGATTTGCGTGGGATGAGTCCATCCAAATTCTATGGATTGCCACATTCGCTCATCGATGGCTATTAGAAAAGCTCTCATGCGAACTTTTCAATAAGCATAGTTTATGCCATCAAAGAACGAAGGTCGATTAATGTTACCACCTTCACCCATAATGATAGATAAATCTAGATCCCGCTCTGATACCAATTGTAAGTTACGGGGGAGCCCTAGGATCTATCTAGATACTATCAATACCTAGAGGGAGGTGAATAGGTATAACGTCCAAACCACAAATCTCGATGCAATAAAATAAGTGCGGAAATAAAAATAGCACACCGAAATTTACGTGAAAAAACTCCAACTAGGAGTAAAAAACCCACGGGACCAACACGCAATAACAATCCACTAAGAAATAAAAGATTACAAGGTAATTACCGACTCCACGGACTCAACCTCTCCTTTATCTTCTTTGGATCTCGATTTCACCACTGGGTTGTCCACGCCCCACGTTCGAATCCACGAACGCCACGTCCCGTATCCACGAAACGCTCAACTTCGAATCCACGAAGCCTTTATCACGCCGAATCCACGACGCCCACTCGAATCCACGAGCGCACTCCGTCCGGAGCAAGAACAATAAAGTCGATGATGATTTATTGCTTAGAATATCATTGAAGATCTATGGGAATAATCTCTAAGTAATTCTCAAATTGATTCTAGAAGAACATTAAAGATCTAGGGCACCATGAATCAATTTGAGAGAAGCTTGATGTAGAAGATGAGGAAAATAACTACCTACAAGCTTCTAGGGTTTCAAAAAGGTATTCTATGATTAACCACATTTTAGAGACATCCCCACATCTTATTTATAGGTTTAGAAGCAATCTGAAATAGACTAGGATTGAAAACTAATTTTAAAAAGGTTTGGAAGCAATCCGAATTAGACTATGATTGAAAACTGATTTTAAAAAGGTTTGGAAGCAATTCGAATCAAATTAGGATTGCAAAACTGATTTTTAAAAAATCTACCATCTTATTTATAGGTTTGGGAGACATTAGAATCAGAGTAGGATTGAAAAAATATATTTTCGAAAAATCGCCACTGGTCGGGGTCCGGACCTTGGATGCAGTGTTCGGACTCTGAAACTCTCCAGCGTTTCATAGTCCGGACCTCAGCCCTCAGGGTCCGGACCCTCCCTGCGTGACAGCCAGGGAGGCGTACGGGTTCCGGACCTCACCTCAGGGTCCGAATCCTGAAAATTGAAAAACTCAATTTTTATATTTTAAATTAATTTTTATCTATTCTAATGTCTTCCAAACACATGTAAATGTTCATAAATCACCATCAAGATTATTTAAACTTACCAAGCATCGTGAATTCATACGTTGAGTCTTCGAGTCTTCAATCTTCGTCTTTTCTTCTTTGAACCTTCAAGACTCCGACTCACTTCACGAAATATGCCAATATAAAATCCGTAACAATCGACACTTCCGTCTTCAAATAGAGCCATCCTGATGCTCGCTTGATAGTTGTTGATGTAGGCAAACTCCGCTAATCTTAAGTGTCGATGTCACCCTCTTCCAAAATTTAAGACATACTCTTAACATATCATCTAAGATTTGGATGGCCCTCTATGACTATCCATCAGTCTATGGATGAAAGGCTATACTGAACTGCAACTGAGTACTCAAGGCAGCCTATAGGCTCCTCGAGAAATATGAGATGAATCTCAGGTCTCGATCTGATACTATTGGAGTAGGTACTCCATGTAACCTCACTACCTCCTCCATGTACAATTGTGCGAGTTGCTTCCGGGACCAAGTAGTTTGCACTAGTAGAAAATAAGCAGACTTGGCCAGTCTAATCACAATCACCCACACTGCCTCATATCTGCCCTGAGCTCTAGACAATCCAACGATGAAATATATCATGATCTGGTCCCACTTTCACTCAGGAATTGGAAGATTCTGAATGTTGCCACTTTTACTCAAGAATTGGATGATTCTGAATCTTGCTGGCAGGTACACGATACTCTGTCTTCACTTGCTAAAAAGTCAGACACTGAGATACATACCTTCCAATATTCCTTTTCATTATATTCCACCAATAATGTATCTTTTAGTCCTCATATATCTTGGTTCCTCCTGGATATATAGTATAAGGAGAACAATGAGCCTCTCTCAATATCTTCTCGTGGAGTTCTGAATCCACTGGCATACACAACCGATCTCTAAACCGTAGTACTCCTAAGGCATCAATGCTGAAATCTCCTGTCTGCCCGCCCTCAATATTTGCTCTAATCCTCGTCAGATGTGAGTCCACACTCTACTTCTTCCTGATCCTTTCCAATAGAATGGGTTGCAAAATTACAAACTAGTGAATTTTTTATGTAGAAAGGCCAATATAATATATAGGTTATAAAAGTTCCTTAATTTAAGTTTTTGTTTTTCAAGAAAACATCTAGATTATTAATTTTAATAATATAGGTTATAAATTTAGAGCATATTAAAAAATTTCTATTTTTTTTGTTTTTTGCAAGAAGACATGTAAATTTTTAAATTTTAACAACATAACTTAGAAATTGAAATTATGTTTACAAAATTCCTGAATTGAGAATATGTCTAAATTTTCATTTTTGTGTTGAGGTTAATAGATTCCCTCTTCTATCATAGAAAGAATTAAAAAATAAAAAGAGTTTAAAATTAGAAACTCTATTCCCATTTTTATCCTTACTTTCTCTCAATACCAACTTCTTCCCTCCAACTAATGATTTAAAAATCGGGTCTAACAGGCTAGTTCGATCAGTCCGACTATGACCTTGTATAAAGTGATTCGGTTCAACCATTTGAACTGATAACTCAAAAAATTATTTTGAACCATTCAAACCGGTGGTTCAACCCTCTAACCAGTAAGCCGGTCCGATTTTAATCAACCTGATTGGATTGTTTATCAAGTCATGTTAAAATTCACGGCTTAAAATCAGTTAAGCTGATTTTATTTTCTATTAGCATAAATTAGTCTAATAAAAAGTGAGCTAATAAAAATTAAAACTTGAAAACTTATATCTACTTAATTTGGTCTAGAAATCAGTATTTTATAATTAAGTATGATAATAGAATAATAGTAATAGTAATAATAATAATAATAATAATAATAATACATTCTCATTTAATAATTAAAAATAATAATTAAATATTTATGATGTCATTAGTTCAACCAGTGATAGGCCCACTAGTTGAACGAGTGACTCTTGACCTAATTAAATTTTGGGTTGAATACAAAATTTTGGGTCGCTATTCGACCCGACCGATTCCATCCCCTCCCCTTCCCCTCCCTACACCAACACATGAATTACTAACCACCTGATCCAAATCTCTCCCAAATAATTACCTACTCCTCCCTCTAGATCTCTTCCAAATTAGTACTTACTCTCTCCCCACCCTCTATCGTTCATCATTAATCATTAATAATGCTCTTCTCCTTCTCCTCCGATCTCGAGCTTCGCTAGATTTTTTTTTCCTTTATATATATATATATATATATATATATATATATATATATATATATATATATATATATGGCCTTTTTGCATAAAAAATCCACTAGTTTTGGGCTTTTGCAAAATTGGGTCACTATTTTTATTTTGCAGATTCGGTCCGAATTTTCAGTAAATTGACCAAAATACCCTTCTTATTTTTTCTCTCTCCTCTTTTTTTTTCTCTCGCTCTTTTTTTTTCTCTCCGAAGAAGGCGGCGGAGGCGGAGGCGGAGGCGGAGGCGGAACGCCTCGCCTCTGCCCCTCACGCCCTCGCCCTCGCCCGCGCACCCCCGCCCTCCTCGCCTGCGACCCCGCCGAGGCCGCGCCGCGCCGCGACTCTTTTTTTTTTCTCTCTCCGACCCTCCTCCACCCGCTGCCCCGCCGCCACCGCCGGCGACGAAGAAGAAGTGCTTCTTGGGGCCGAGAAGCACGCCGGTGAGAGAGGGGGAAAAATATAGTTACACTCCGGCGAGGGCGGTGGGTCGTGACAAAAAAAATTATAGAGAAAAAAAATAAAAATAAAAAAATATTGTTTCTCTACTAAAAAGAACAAAAAATAGAGAAAAAGAAAGAAGATGATGAAATTACACTGTTAAAAAAAAATACACTATTTTAAAAAAATTTGCACTGTTTTAATGAATGTTGCACTATTTAAGAGAGAAATTACACTCTTTTGAGATGAAATTTACACTCTTTAGATAAAATTGCACTATTTAGGATAATGTTGCACCATTTCTTTCTCTTCCTCTTCTTCTTCCTTCTTCCTCCACTCTCCATCCTCCTCCCCCCCCCTCTCTCTCTCTTTTTCCTCACACTCCAAAATAATTTTGGATCGGTGCGGTCGAAGCCGGAGGAGGAGGAGCGGCCGTAGTCGCGGAGGTCGAAGAGGTAAATGGGGAGGAGGGAGAGGGAGGCGTCGGCGGTGGCGGTGGCGCGCGGGGCGGTGGTAGGCGGGCGCAGGTGGCGCGGCGAGCGCTGGGGGCGCGGCGAGCGCAGGGGGCGCGGGCGCAGGGGGCGTAGGATGCGCCACCTGCGCCCGCCCCGGCGGGGCTCGGGCGGCGCAGGGGACGCGCCCCCTTCGCCCCCTCGGGGCACGGGCGCGAGGCGCAGGGGGCGCAGGGGACGCGCCCCCTGCGCCCGCTCCCGCGCCCCCCCCGCCCCCGGCCCCGCCACCTGCGCTCGCCGCGCCCCCTGCGCCCGCCCACCACCGCCCCGCGCACCACCGCCGACGCTCTCTCTCTCCCTCCTCCCCGTTTACCTCTTCGACCCCCGCGACCATGACCGCTTTTCCTCCTCCCGCTTCGACCGCACCGGTCCAAAATTATTTTGGGAGTGTGAGGAAAGGGAGAGAGAGAGAGAGAGAGAAAGAGAGAGAGAGGGGAGAGAGAGAGGGGGGGGGGAGGGGGGATGAGGATGGAAAGTGGAGGAAGAAGGAAGAAGAAGAGGAAGAGAAAGAAATTGTGCAACATCAATACAAATACATTAAAGGGCGAAGCGAAAACTGTGTTCCGAGCTTCTCCGCGATTTCGGCCCTTCGCTCCCCTCGCCGCGTTTTCGGGCCTGTGGGTCCCTCCGCGTTTTTTTTTTTTGGGGCCGTACCGCTCCGCCGCGCGGCCGCCGCTTATCTCTCCGGGTTTTGGGGTGGATCCCTCAGCGCCTCTCTCTCTCTCTCTCTCTCTCTCTCTCTCTCTCTCGCGTGCGCACCCTCAGAGCCTCGCTCTCTCCTCCTCTCTCTCTCTTACCCTCTCTCTCCGTACGCCTCCGCAGACCCTACTCCGTGACCCAAACCCTACGCCGTACGCTTCCGCCGCCTAAGCGCCGCTGGAGCCGTACTTGCTCCCGATGCGCCGAACCTCTCTCCCGCCTTCCCTCTATGCCCGAACCCTACGGTTGCCTGCGGTTTGTCCTCTCCCGATTTGGCACTGTACCTTGCTATCTCTCGGCGATGCGGGCATTTAATGCCGCCGCGGATCACCAGCGATGATGCCTTTCCCGCCTCTCCCCTGATCGCTACTGTACCTTCGTATCTACTGCCGGTGTGGGCATTCAATGCCACCCCGGATTGCCGGAGATGGTGCCTTCTCTGTCTCTCCTTCCTTTGGTCCTGATCGGTACCGTGCCGGGGCTTACTTCCATACGTCTGCTATCTACTCGGTGAGGTGTGTCGCTCCGCGACGGCGCTCTGGACTCCTCCCTCTCTCTCCTCACTCTGTTCTACTTTATATGTGCCCTCGAATGGTAAGCTTTCATGCCCACTTTCTTTCCAGCTTGCAAACTTCTTTTCCTCCTGATGATGCCTATATCTATAGAAGAGAGAAGGAAGGTCTGGTGCTCTCCCTCTGATTGATGCTTGGATGTTTGGATGATTTCATTTCGTTTCCCCTTCTTGGGTTTAGTCCAAAAATGCAAAGCGATTTTCTTATTAAATCTGTATTATTTTAGAAACCCTATCAAACTTTTTTACAGTTAAAAATTTCTTGGTTTTTATTTCTATTTTTTGAAATTTAACTTAGATTATATTATATTTCGCTATTTTTTTTTTAAAAAAAAAATTGCCTACTAAATTGTCCCTACTATGTGTGAATTGCTATTTTCCCTTTCCCTGCTATGTGTGATTTTGCCTACTATTCTCCCTTTCCTCTTGCTATGTGTGAAGCTCTGGCTGCTGTCCTGTGTTGGTCAGTTTGTTAAACTTGATTTCATTGCTTCCATATGGACTTCCTCCTTTGCTTTGCTGTGTTTTCACGCTCACTGCACAGGCTATTCTTTTTTATCTATTTTCGTCTATTGGGCCCAGGTGTTTTCACTTTTTTTACATAAGGCAATGATGATATAGAGAGCTCCCTGATGTTTCCTTCTCTACTGTATGCTTGCTTTGAAATGCAGAACGAATGGCCTTGAGGCAATCGCCACACCCTGTCCGGTACTACTGCTTGCTAGGGTTCAGTGTGAGGTCCGAGGAAGTGGGGTGTCGAAATCCTTCTCTACTGTCTCTGCATACCTTGATATTTTATGCTTGCTTTGTGATGCAGAACGAATGGCTTTGAGGCAATCGCCACACCCTGTCTGGTACTATTGCTTGCTAGGGTTCAGTGCGAGGTCCGAGGAAGTGAGGTGTCGAATGGCCTTAAGGCAATCGTCTCCTGCCTTTACAGTGCTATTTCATTTTTTGGTTCAACATGATGACCAACTAATTCTTTCCTTTCTGGGGGAGCAGGATCTGAGCCTTACATGTTAAATTTACTACTTCCTGTTTTTTTTTTTAACTTTCCTTGCCAATTTTCTTAATTTTCTACATACTTTACTAATTTACGCTTACTTTGCAATACTACTGATTTTTTTCCCATCATTTTTTCCCACACTATTTACTTTGAATCATTGTGCTAATTAGTCTACATGGTTTGATTCTTTCGGCGATGAGTTATTTGCAATAATTTTGGAGTGTTTGAGTAGAAAGAAGTTGAGAACCAGCACCTTATAAGCTAAATTCATTACTTGCTATTTCCCTTCGTTTTTCCTCACCAACTGTGTTGCTGTTCTCTTAAGACATCTAAGTTCTGCCACTAAATTTTTTTCACTTATCCCATTTATTTATTACTTTGTTTTTTCCCCCTAACTTTGCACTAAGAGCATGTTATCGGCTGCAACATATCAGCAGACACTTAATCTTTGATAGAAACATAAAGTACCTTGGGCTAAATACATATGCTGCTTCAGCTTAAAATTGAAACTGAAACTCTTGCAAGATGAATATGGCTTTTACTCAAACATGTTCCTGTGTTCTGTGCCTACTTCTAAGAGTCTAGAACAACTTCTCGCAAAGTATATGCCAAACAAAAAAGTTGAGATAGTATTTGTACTACACTGGCTTCTTTGATATTTGTAGTTGGTAAGTAGGTGATATTGTGGATTACTTACAGATAATCGTGGTAAACTAATTATATTTTCTTAGTTTTTTTTGCGCCAACTGTATTGCTATTGTCTTAACTATCTACACATCTTGCTGATTTATACTTATTTTATAATTACAATGCTATTGTTTTCCTCATACCATTTTTCCTTACCATTTGCTATGAATCACTATATGAATTGGTCTATAATAATTGTAGGGTATTTGAGTAGGCAGAAGTTGGAGTGAGCTCTGCCTAAGGTACATGTCATTAAAAAAAAAAAAAGCAGTCTTCTTCCCCGGTCACCAAGTGGATACAGGTATATAAATATGTACATGAAAAATGTACATGTTATATATATATATATATATAGTTGTTTACATTTTTCCTGTTTGCTGCTGATCCTTCTGTTCTTTGAGGTGAGGCAACTGACATGGATGATTCTCAGAAATTTTTTTCAAATTTTGGGTTATTGCCAGTTGATTTGGGCTTGGGGTTGGTTAAATTCTGCTATTGGATAATTGGGTTTGCTCTTATGTGTTCTTTGGCTTTGATTTATGTGACTCTTTGATCAAGTTTAGTGACAAATTCAACTAAATTTTTTACTTTTTGGATTGCTATTCTGGTGAAAATTCTATATTTTTCTAGCTGAAATTTCAAATTCTATGATTATAAGTTAAGCGTGGGGATTAGATCATTCAAAGTAATTTATTAGTGTTTCTCCTATGAAGCTCCAGCAAAAGGACAAAAGTAGGTCTACCAACAGGATCACCATGAAATAGAGGAATAAATAGTTTGAACTCCTCCCAAACATACTTAGAGTGACATGTTTGGAAAAGCATCTCCACTAATGATTACTCACTCCAGGTGTAGTTACCTTTTCCCCTCTACAAGCTTTTGCTTAACAGTAATGCTATACTTCGGTTGCTACTGTACTCGAATAGTTTTCATCAGGATTTGTAAAGATAAGACAGAACTATCTTCAAGCGTGGAGGAACGAAGCAGAAAACAACTTTAGGTGATTTCCCTACAATTACCTCACACCAAATGAAACTCTTTACCACAAAATCTAAATTTTTCTTTTTTCAACTCTTGATTTCGCAGGCTCACCGAAGATCATGGACCAACCAGCACAAACAAATAATTAGACTACTCTACATATTAATCATGCATTCTTTTTTGGATTTCAACTTAAAGTGGTGTGATTGCCTTATGGACAATTGATATATGTATTAATCATGCATGTTTTTTGGATTTGGTCTCAAAGTGATGACGCTATTTTAATGTATAAAATATTTTCATTTCAGTTTCAGCAAATAAATTTTTTTTTTTTTTTATTAATTACTGATGTATATTTACTGTAAATCTATTGATCCGCCGCGAAGCGCGGGTCTTTAACTAGTTATCCTAAATAGTACAATTTTACCTAAAGAGTGTAAATTTTATCTCAAAAGAGTGTAATTTCTCTCTTAAATAGTGCAACATTCATTAAAACAGTGCAATTTTTTTTTTAAACAGTGTATTTTTTTTTAAAATTGCAATTTCATCATCTTCATCCTTTTTCTCTATTTTTTGTTCTTTTCTGTAGGGAAACAATATTTTTCATTTTTTTTTCTTTTCTCTAAATTTTTTTTGTCACAATCCACCGCTCTCGCCGGAGTGTAACTATATTTTTTCCCCTCCCTCGCCGGTGTGCTTCTCGGCCCCAAGAAGTACTTCTTCTTCGTCGCTGGCGGTGGCGGCGGGGACGGCGGGTGGAGGAGGGTCGGAGAGGGAAAAAAAAAAGAGTCGCGGCGCGGCGCGGCCTCGGCGGGGTTGGAGGCGAGGAGGGCGGGGGTGCGCGGGCGAGGGCGAGGGCGTGAGGGGCAGAGGCGAGGCGTTCCGCCTCCGCCTCCGCCGCCTTCTTCGGAGAGGAAAAAAAAGAGCGAGAGAAAAAAAAAAAAAAGAGGAGAGAGAAAGAAAAAGAGAGAGAGAGAGAAAGTAAGAAGGATATTTTGGTCAGTTTACTGAAAATTCGGATCGAATCTACAAAATCGAAAATAGCGACCCAATTTTACAAAAGCCCAAAACTAATGAATTTTTTATGCAAAAAGGCATATATATATATATATATATAGCTCCATATTCAAATAAGATATTTAACTAATTAAATTATAACTTTAAGTTAATTTTAAATCATTTTGTAAATAAAAAAGTGAGAGATGTATGACTAAATTAAACTGAGCTTTCACAGCTTATAATTGCGTTAGGCCACTAAATTTGCTCTTGAGCTAGAGTTGCAATTCACTCATTTGCATGTGTAGTACATTCTCTAAATTAAATGATTTGAATATCACTTGGCAAGTGGCAAGTTTTCCTGCCAACTATAAGTCGAGTTCTAACAAGATATGTGTCAAGAATTAATTTTTGACAAATCCGAGACATAGGCTTTTGATTTAAATTGGTCAAATTTGTTTATTTTCCAACTTCGGCAAAAAAAAAATTTGCTATTATAAAATTTGTTTAATTATCTTTTTATGCTCATGTGAGAATTTTTGTAATTTCTCTCTCTCTCTCTCTCTATTTAGAAAATATTTTTTATTTGCTTTTAGTCAATCTGAGGTGGAGAGAGTTTTTTCGGTAAATATGTGATTAATTGGGCCTTTTTTTCTTTTTTCTTTTTGGGTGGTGCTGAGACGTGCGGACGAGATCAATCCAAAGTTCACTTCAACCGAAAGTCTACTTACGTTAAAACAAACAGGCCCTTAGGACGTCGTGGATTGGGATGTGTTGCTAGAGCGGGGCGTGGAACACAATTTTGTCAAGTTGAATGGTTGATAAATTAAAGTTCCATTAATTTCTAGACAAAAAAATATATCAAATGCTAAATTTATCAAAGGACTAGTGAATCCATTAAAGATATTCAGAGAGCTTTAAATTTATAAAGATCAACAAAATAGTGCAATAATTTTTTTCTTTCTTTTAACACACTAAGCTATAACATTATCGACACACTTACATCTTAAATAAAAAAGAATAAATTTCTACTTTCTCGATATAATGAAGCGAAAAAAAGCAGATTCGACAGGAATAGCCTTTTCTCTTTTTGCAGTGTTTTAGCGTGGAAATGCAGCAAAAAAAAGCCCCGTGTGGATAGAAAACACTTGGGCTAAGACGTCAAAATGCTAACAGGAAAATTTCAGAAAGTTTTCTACATTTTAACCTAATCGTCACAATAATTTTTTCTTTCAAATAGGACAGCGGTCTCAAAAGAAAACATAAATAATATCTTTGCAAGAGGAATTAATGATCCCAGCTTGAAATTGACGAGGGCTCTATTGAAATCCACGATCTCAACAGAGAAGATAGAGCTCATTGCTGAAGAGGAAGGCCCACGGCCCACGATCCCAACGAGGACTCTGTTGAGGATATTCTTCAGGGTTTTCTTTTAGTGAATTTTCTTTTATTTTTAAAGGATCAAAAAGTCCAATGTACCAACCTATGATTCTAGGTTGAAGTACGGAGAAAATTGTCTTTTATTAATGACCAGCAAGATGGAGGAAAAAAAAAAAAGAAGAGCAATATCATTCATACATTTCAATCGGAATGTATATCTTACACTCCACTTATCTAATGGATGAGAATTACTCACTTGTCATTTGATTGTGTCATTCATACATTTCAATCGAAATGTATATCTTACACTCTATTCATCTAATGGATGAGAATTACTCACTAATCATTTGATGTGTGGGTATAAGATGTACATCCCGATTGAGATGTATAAGTAGTATTTATTCAAAAAAAAAAAGAGAAACTGAAATGTTTTTTATCCAAAACTTAGCAATTATTTTAAAAAAATCAGCAAATAAAGCATTAAATAAAAAATAACAACACACTTTCATAAATTCTTCTAAAACATATAGCTAAAACCTGTTTTTGTTGTAATATCTGTTGAGACAAATGTGTTGTCCATTTCTTTCTCATTCTATACATCTAATGAAATAAAGTAGGGCTTTTTTTGCATTTAACCCCTTAACAAATTTTTTTTTTACAAATAGCCCTATAAAATTTTAATTTGCAAAATTGGCTCTATCTCTGCACGTGAGCGCCACGTAAGCGCCAAGAGAAGTTTAAGTTGAACACGGTGAATCATTCACCGTATTCAAACCATAGTTAGTTAATTCGGATTCGGCAAAAATTCGGTACGGATATAATACGAATAAAATTCGTATCCTAATTTTAAAATTCGGTGAAAAATACGGTTTAAAAAACGGATTCGTCAATTATTCGGATACGCGAATTATACGAAAATTATACGTTCTTCGTTTAAAAATTCGGAATCAAAAATTCGGCTATTAAATTAAATTTTTTAAAATTTATATTATTATCATAAATAATTATAATTCGCACTAATATAAAATTTAAAATATAAAATAAAATAAATCATATATATATATATATATATTATATATATGGTGGGAGAGTGAGAGGTCCACGATGGACCTCTCACTCTATGCGGTCCACGAGGCTGAGTGCAGCCTCGTGGACCGCGACGTTTCACTTTCCCAACGCCGCGATTTTTTACCCTCGCCTCTTTACTTGTCGCCTTTACTGTGCTCCATCCATCTTTCTTTCAAAAATTTAACCGGTAAGATTGCTCGCCTACTCAGAAGAAGATGCACGGATCTGCGGAGTAGTGGCCGCGCGACACTGGTTCAAGAAATTTCATCTTCCATGGTCGCGCGACGCCGATTCGCCGCACTCCGCAGCCGCCAAATCCAATTTTTTTTTGAGAAATTTCATCATCCTACAGCCTCCCAATCCGAATTTTTCGGAATATAATTCGGAAAAACCGTTTTAATCGCGAATAGCTTGAGCGAGGAAAAAATTCGCGTTTTATTCCGATGTTTTGGAAAAAGTTCGTAAAGCGGCCGTTTTATACGGTTTGCCGATGGTTCGCGAATAGTTCGCGTATCATACGCGAATTAACTAACTATGGTTCAAACACGGTGAATAATTCACCGTGTTTCCCTTCTATCCCTAGGTTGCCGTGAATGTGTGGGTGATGATGATGATGAAGGAGGAGGGAGGGGAGGAGGAGGGAGGAGAGGGATGCGGCGGAGGAGGGAGGGAAGGAGGAGGGAGGAGGAGAGGGGATGCGGTGGCGGCGGGCGACGGCGGAGAAACCGAGAGAGAAATAGGGAAAGCTCGGGGGAGAGAGAGGAAGAGAGATCGTGCGGGGCATTGAACACGGGGAATCATTCACCGTGTTTGAACACGGTGAATGATTCACCGTGTTCAACCTAAACATTCATTCCAACATGGCGCTTATGTGGCACTTGCGTGGCGGGTATAGGGCCAATTTTGTAATTATAAATTTGGTGGGGCTATTTGTGAATTTTTTTTTTTTGAAAGGACCAAATGCAAAAAAAGCCCAATAAAGTATTCATGCTACTTTGATTGTTATTATTATTATTTTTTTTACGGTACCCTCTTTTATCCTAAAATACACAGATAGATTAGAGACTTCCCCATGGACCATGTGATGAAACCAATACTGGTGCAACAAATCTTTTACCGTCCAACAAATGAATGCAGAATCAACAAATTCAAGTTAAAAATCTCCCTAATCTAACCGATAACTTCCTAATTCTTGTTCTCAGTTCTAATTTCTACCAATCAATCATTTTGGCTGCTTTTTCCTCTTTTGCAGAGATTAACCATCTAAATAGACAAACTAAATGATAAATCAAATTAATTAACCTAAAAATATTGATCGTTATCAACCATCGCTTCAAGCCAACTCCAAAAGCAGCCCCACCACAGTCGCCAGCAGCGCCGACATTCTTTTCTTCCAACACGATCTCTCCTTCTATAAAAATAAAAGAAGAATTAAATCATAAACAAATTCAAAAGGCAAACTTATACATTCACATAAAAAAAATTCTTAATTTCTTTCTTCTCCATAATCGCTGTCTAAAATATGTTTAGAAATAAAACGCTAGTTTAATTCTAGATAAAAAAAATTAGATTAAAAATAACTAGTTGCACTTTTGAAATAAAAATAAATAAATAAAAAAATCTAATAAATTATCAAATTTTATAGTTCTAACAAAATAGGATATCTTTTTCTTTTTTTTTTTTTTTAGAGAAAGATAGCATCCTACCCGCTTCGTTTATTTCGTTTAAAAATAAACTTAACTAAAAATATAAATCAACTATGATTCGAACTCGAAACCTCGGATACCAATCATCAAGCTCTTTGCCACTTGCGTTAGGGACGATCGGTATAATATCTTATTTATACAGTTATAAACCTACTACGTATGCTACAAAGTAATAGGTGTTCAAATGCAGAATTGAAGTATTTCAATAAAATTTAACAATTATTTTGTAACATTGGCCGTTCGGAACGGTGGTACATTCAGTATGAAATTGATTAAAAATTTTATGCCCAAAGCAATAGAGACTCGATCTAAAATGAAAAGAGAAACTCTTAAGTTTATCATAAGAAAAGTTTGTAAGATTATGACTATTCAAGCTAGGACTTACACAATCCTTCTAGCTTTTTTTTTTTTTTTTAGATTTGTAGTATTAAAAAAAAAAAAATCATAAGATTAGGAATAAAAGTTGGGGGAACTAACTAGCATCTCTCAACTAAACCAGAAGCATGTTTTTCCTAATATAAGTAGGTAATAATCAGTTTTTTGAAAAAAATAAGAATACAATAAAGTCCAAGGAGGAGAAAGACCTAGGAGTGATAGATAATTAATTACCATAGCAGACGAGATGGTGTAGTAACCGGTATAAGAAGACCCGGCGGGCGATTGAGCCCACCCTGCTGCGGCGGTGGAGTTCCCGGAGGCGGAGCCGTGCGGCGCGGCGCCGGGACGGAGGGGGAGGGCGAGGTCGAGGTCGTAGGCGGGCGTGCCGTCGGGCTTGAAGAGGCCGTAGTGGCGCTCGGATGCGGGCCCGGGCTTGAGGTTCTCGTTGAAGAGGGCGAAGACGTAGGCCCGCAGCGGCTCCCCGGGCGCGGCGGGGGTGCCCCTGCCCTCCGCCACCATCCGCATGAGGTTGCCGTTGTACCTCGCGGCGTTCTCGGGCGTCGCCCCGGCCTCGTCACCGTCCCCCGCCGACGGCCACCCCGTCTCCGACACCACCACCTCCACCGCCGCCTTCCCCCCCCCGCGCGCGCGCGCGATCGCGGCGCGCACGGCGTCCACCTGCGCGTGCAGCATGTTCTCGTAGCGCAGGCCCGTGCCGGGGTCCACCACCCCCGGGTTGGGCCCGAAGAGCGCGTAGTCGATGTCGACCCGCTCGGGGTCCGCCTTGTAGGCGAAGTAGGGGTAGGCGTTGACGAGGAAGGGCGAGCGGGTCCGCGCGTGGAAGTCGAGGAGCGGGCCCACGAGGGGGAGGAGCTCGCGCCGGAACGCGGCGGACGACGGCGGGAACGAGGACGCGAGGACGGCGAGCGAGTGCGCGGTGGTGACGGCCACGCGGGCCCCGAGCCCGGCGGCGTCGAGGGCGGCGCGGAGGGATTCCATGGCGGGCACGAGGGCGCGGGCGAGGGCCGGGTCGTCGCCGGAGAGGACCTCGTTGCCGACGGTGACGAGGGAGACCTTGGCGGCGGGCACGTGGGGGAGGAGGGCCGACCGGACCCAGGCGGCTGCGGCGCCGGGGTCGCGGAGCCGCGGGACGAGGCTGTCGGGGAGGCCGACGGCGAGCTCCACGCAGGTGCCGGCCAGGGCCGACAGCACGCGGGGGTCGGCGTCGTAGAGGCGGACGCGGGCGGCGCCGACGGAGCGGAGCAGCGGGAGGACGGACGCCGGGGAGGGGAGGTCGTCGCCGACCTGCCCGTAGTTGATGCCGATCAGGGACGACGAATTCGAATTGGCGCCGGCCCGGGAGTAAATCGCGAGGAGGAGCAGCAGGACGAGGGCGGCGGCCTCCATTAATAGACCGCGGACGCCCTAACTTTACTAAATCTCGACTCGAGAGGAGTGGGACTGTGGGAGCGAGCAAAGAAAGTAGTAAGTAGTAAGGGGAGCAATAGACGGCGTCTGTTGATATTAAATTAAATTAAATTAAAAAGAGAGAGAGAAAGAAAGACGCGGTAGCTTTCCGCAGTTTCTTTTGCTTTTCTCTCCTTTTTTTTTCTTTTTTTTTTTCTTCCCTGGATACGAGGTGCCTATGTATTGGACGTCTGTTTTCTACCTCGTTTTCTAGTCTTCTCCGAGGATCCGAAAAATAGCTATTACCATATTTAACAATTAGGTATAAATTGTACACCTAATTTATAGTAATATAAATTTATTAATTTTTTACTATTAAAAAATTAATAATATGATAAAATTGGTATAAAATATAAATTTTTGATTGAAGAGCATGTAAAATTTACTTTTAGTTTTTAGTATGCAGGAATAATTGATCTACTATTTATTAGGCGTTTTTACTTGGAAAGAAAAAAAAACCTCACGAGTAAATATGAGTAATTGCGTGAGACGAGTCCACGTGTTAAGGCTTGAACCGCACCTAGTCCACGATGTGAATTTTTCGTAAGTTTATATGAGATTTTGTAATGTCTGTGTAGGTCAATTACTTTTAAAACTAATATTTACGAACTCACGTCAGTGTCGTATTATGAAAATATCCAATAGCACTTCTTAAAAAAATCCTTGAAAAAACTTAACTCATAGATAGTCGATAAACTCTTTAAACAAACACCCAGTTACGTAGGTACTGGTACAGAATTGAATTTTGGTGATATCCTATTTAAACACCCATTTGTTAGGTACTGATGGTACCGTGTGTGAATCAACTTTTCTGACACAACCAAACTACCCCTCTCAGAATTTCCATGACTTGCCAATTTAAGAGAAGTTTTAAATTTGTCCAAGCCACTCTAACTTTTGTTAATTTATAAATAATCATCTAAATTTTAAATCTGATAACTTAATTTTAGTAAGGATATATTTGTTCATGATAACTTTGCAGGGACTTGTATGAAATTAAAACAAAATAATATTACGTTATTAATATAATATGAAGTTTTAAATTACTCCAGTGTATATATATAGATGTAATAAAAAAATAATTTTATATAAAATCTTGAGCAATGCTCCTATACGCCAGGTAATCTTAGCCTTTAAATTATTGAAGATGAATGGTTGGGATAAATTTCTTGAAATGGGGTGACCGGTTTTTGTTTCCATCAGTACCGGTTATTGGTATCGATATTTTCGTTATGTTAAGTTAGCAATTGAGGATTTTCTCCTAAATTCTCATCCTCCCAATATTACATTTTTGTAAATTCTCTTTCCAGAACATTCCATCTTTCTCCAAATCCATAATCCATTCTGCTTGTATTTCTTAACTAACAGCTAATCTATGCCATTTTAATGTGTTATATTTAATTTAACAAGGTAAAAACTATTTTAAAAATAATTTGAAATAATCATAGCTAAAATTAAATTCAGGTTTATAATTTAAAGTTAATTTTCAAACATAGAAACTTTATATTTAAATAGTTAATAAAATTTATGTTTTAACTACAATATAAATTAAATCAAAATTTAAAATTTAAATTTGTGAATATTTTTTAACTTTAATGTTGTTTTCAATATTGAATTAGCAATTTAAATTTGAATAAAATAGAAACATTTTATTTAAATAAATAATAAAAGTTGGGTTTATAAGTACAGTGTGACACCCCAGATAGTCCTATATAAAAAATATAATAGGGCTAATCTCTCAATCCGGCTTAAACATTTTGGGTGGTGGCTAGGCCCAAGAGGTTGAGAGAGTTGAGCGTGCTAGGAGGGGAGTAGTCCTAGGATGGGTGACCCCCTGGGAAGTCCGAGGCGTCATAGTTAGTATCAGAGCTAATTACCAGCCGGAAGTGTGAGATGAGTCTCGGCTGAGCCATATGTAGTTATGGGTAGAGCATGGCTCCCCCGGTTTATGGGTAGAGCACGGCTCCCCCGATTTAGGCTAGCGAGATGAGTCTCACACCGCCTGGTACTTGTGAGTTTGAGCCTGACGAGGACGTCAGGGCTTAAAGGGGGGAAGATTGTGACACCCCAGATAGTCCTATATAAAAGATATAATATGGCTAACCTCTCAACCCGGCTTAAGCATTTTGTGTGGTGGTTAGGCCCAAGAGGTTGAGAGAGTTGAGCGTGCTAGGACTGGTACTTGTGAGTTTGAGCCTGACGAGGACGTCAGGGCTTAAAGGGGGGAAGATTGTGACATCCCAGATAGTCCTATATAAAAGATATAATAAGGCTAACCTCTCAACCCGGCTTAAGCATTTTGTGTGGTGGTTAGACCCAAAAGGTTGAGAGAGTTGAGCGTGCTAGGACGGGAGTAGTCCTAGGATGGGTGACCCCCTGGGAAGTTCGGAGCGTCACATACATTATAATTTAAAATAGATTAATATTTTTGAACTGTCATGCTACTTTTATATTGAATTAACAATTTGAATTAAAATGTATTACTCATTTAAATATATTTTTTTTGAAAATTAAATTTAAATTTGAATTTCATTTATGCAATTATAAATATAAAGTTTAAACTTAAGTTAAATTTTAAATTCAAATTTATAAAGATTTGTTACTTATCAAATTAGCTGCTATCTAATTTGATAAATAACAAAATTAAATAAGAAAACAAAGATTTGTTGGATGTTATCAAATTTGGTAATTGGCTAGTACATATTTTTTAATAATTTTCTTACAATTAATCTTGATTGGTAACCTCTTGAGCATGTTACTACCACGTAAAAATCAATCTTAACCTTAAAAAATGAACGGTCGGATTTAAATGGGCCGGTGTATTGAAAATTTCTCTAAAGTCTTTTATAAAAAATAATTTATGTTACATTTGGATTAAAGAATAAATGTTTGAGTTTCTAATATATTTTATGTATAATTATCTTAAAAAATATTGATATTTTTTGAATTTTTTAAATATATTTAGATATTGTTCTAGACTTTTTAACTAAATATTATTAAAATATCCTTCGGAATATTTTCGAGTGCATCCGGATATGAATTTACAATTATTCTACCTTATAACAAGATATTTTCTATTTCCGAAAATAATAAAAATTATTTTTAAAATTTAGCTTTCGAACCAAACACAAGCAAGTTACTCTTTGCTTATTCTTTGTTGTTTTTTCTCTTTTCCTGCAGTACACCCATCCGGAACCAAAGCTTTTTCCGTTTTTTTTCCAGCTAACAGAGGAAAGATGCATGCATGAGAGAATGGCTCCAAAAGAAGGTAAAGCATCAATAGAAAAAGGAAAAAGCATCAATTCAAGAGTAAAGTACTTATCTTAATTACTTTTTCTTTGTTAATTACTTGTGCTCTTCAGATTTAATTGTCAAAGTAATATAAAGTAAACACTGCTAATGCCTTTACCATCCTGTTCGGAGCTCACTACTCATAGGTCGAGTTATTAGGGATATCAACAGACCGATTTGAGGATGATTTTTGCGAAACCTAAAGTCGAACCCAAATAAAAAAAATTGAAATTCAAAATTGTATTTGAACATGACTCTATATAATAATCTAAGGACTTGTTTGGTTCATGATTGAAATATGAATGAAAAATAAAATTGGATTGCTTTGGAATGAAAAATAGAATGATCAATCATTCAAAAATGTTTGGTTCATTATTGGAATGGAAATCGGAATGGAAACATATACTTTTGAGAGAGGATTTTAATTAAGAAATAGAAAAATAATGAAGGGAGAGGAGGAGGTGTTGATGAAGAAAGATTTTGAGTAATGTACTTTGGAATGGACCAATCCGGGATTTAAAGTCGGATTGGACCATAAATGATCAATTTGGCCATTCTCATTCCAGAGTGGAATGGAAATCGAAATCCGATTCTTATAAAGCAAACAGCAACAATCAGAATCAATGAATCTTATTTCGATTTCATAGTCTAAAATAGGTGAACCAAACATGTCCTAAAATCTAAGACTGAATTCGAGTAAAAACTTCGAAAATCCTACAAGAAACCAAAAAGCTGAACCGACCATTTAGTACCAAATATTAAATTAAATCATTAATATATATTAGTTATTAGAATAATAATCTAGTGCGTTTGGTTCGCGCTATTTTTTTAAGATTCCCAGTAATCCAATAGAAATAAAAAAATATGACGGTATTTGGCTAAACGCACAAAGTAATCTAGTTGGCAATGTTGGATTTACTTGGGAATGAGATTCATCCCAAAATACTAATCTCATTCTTTTGAGGGAGGGTGGGTATCCTCATATTAATAGTTTAGGGTAATCATAATATGTCTAATCTTTTCTTTCTTCCCATCCGCTGGCTAGCTGTTTTGTTTTTCTTTACTCTCTACTATCTCTCTAAACTTATCTTTCTCTCTCTAAACTTTAACTTTTTTTTCTCTCCCTAAGCTAAGCTCTCTCTCCCCCTCTTTTTCTAACATCTCAACTCTCTCGCCCCCACTAGCCTCGACTCTATTTCTCTCCCTATTTCTTTAATTATGCACTTTTTCTCTCTCTAACCTATGCTCTCTCTCCCTTTCTCTCTAAAATTTCAGCTTTGTCGCTCCCTCTAACCTCAAATCTCTCTCTTTAAGCTAAGCTTTTTCTCTCTTTTTATCTCTTCACATTTCTAATCTAAAAAACTCTCCTTATAATCTCAACTCTCTTCCTTTTACCTTAATCTAAAAAACTCTCTCTCTCTCTCTCTAAGCTATCTCACAATTTACCTAAAAATAAAATTTTCATTATTATTAAAAAGGAAAAGGTATACTAGCTGGCTATTTTGTTTATTACTAGTTGATCATTAATATCTTATTTGATTTTTTTCTAAAAAGATGTTGAAATCTTTTATAGCAATATATGAAATTAATTAATGAAACAAATACATTAACTGTATATTTTTCATAATCTTAAATAATATGACTAAATAATATGACAGTGCGAACCAAACACCGAATTGCCGCATTCTTAGTGATAGAATGAGTAGTAATAAAATTTTTGGGCATCTTTTTATTACTAGTAATTTTTTATAGTGTGAACCAAACGGGCCCTAAAAGTTATATTTTATTTATATAAAATAGGTTTTTATACGGGTGTAGTTTCATATTCAGATCTAGTTCGGATATGGACAAAAATTATGACCGAACCCAAATCCGTCAGATTTTCGTTTGTTATAACTATAATTCCCATTTAACAACGGTTAAACCGCCTCATTTGTGGTTGGGTTAGTATAAATTAGTGGGTATCCATGCCCACTGACATTCTTAAGGCCACCAGTCCAAATAGATATGTTAAGTTGCTTCTTTTTTTTTTTTTGTTCTGGAAATATTTTGGCTCTTTAAAATATTCTTCTTATGTATTGTTGGTAAATTCACAGCTGTTTTTGGAGTATGTGCATAAATAAGTTATTATTTGCATCACTAATGCTAACAAATTAGCAATATATAAGAATAATATTTAGGAGTACTTGTAGCAGTACTTTTTCTTTTCATTTCATCATTTAATTTTTTTTATAATTAATCACTTACTTATTTGTACTGTAACGCCTCAAAATTAGAGCATAAAGGTATCAAAAAAGTGTAATAATATTTTCAAAGACTTTTTGATTCTTTGAGTAAGATTAAAGTTAATTTGAACAAAATCAAGTTAGATTGACACTTGAATGAACTAAAACTCAATTAAGTGAGTAAAATATTAATTTTATTAAATATGAATTAAATTTGAACCAAACAAATTCAAAAAATCTTTAAAAGGCTTCAAAATGAGTTATAGGGATTTTAGCCAAATTTTATTTGATTTGAACTCAAGCTAAACCAAATCGAAATAATCTTGGAACAAATATGTCGAAGATAATTGAATATATACAGTCACTATACTTGTAGCCAATTTGAAAGAACTTTTGACTCTATTTTTAAATCCGATTAAGGTGAAATTGGTCTTATTGGAAAGATCTTCGAGTTAGTTTTTCAATGCATCTTGAATTGCCTTAATCGGATATCAGATGGAAAAGTTATTACAATTTTACTAAAAATTATTTGATGCAATCCTGAGCTACGAGCTAGTTGGGATTTCAAGCGTTGTTAAAGATGGTTAGATAAATTTACGTACTAAAACTATAAGGCCCCGTTTGGTTCGGGGGTTAAAGCGGGGATAACGAAGTTATCCCTGCTATTCCGCCAAACGAAACGAAGTTTGGCCGGGATATTTTATCCCGGTCAAACTTCGTTATTCTCGGTTATTCCGGAATAGCTGCGATAAACTATTCCATCGTTTTGACGGAATAGCGCTATTCCAAACTTAATTCTAAATTTAATTAAGATTATAAATTTATTTAAACTTAATTATATAAACATAATATATTTAATTAATAATAAAAGAATAAAATATCCAAGCTAGATTTATAATAAATATTATTTAATTAATAATTTATATATTAATTTATTTACTAATTAACTAGATAATTAATTAACTATTTAATTTATTACTTTAATAAATATTTAATTAATTTTTTGAGTAATTAATTCATTATTTTAATTAATTTACTAACTAAATAATTAATTATATTGTTTAATTAATTAATATTTTGAGTAATTTAATTATTTTCTTAATTAATCATCTGACTATTATTAACTAATTTATTTATTAATTTATTATTTTATTAAATTATTTGTAATTAATTAAATTATTAATTACCAATTAATTTATTTATTAATATTAAGGGTTTTTAGCAATATTCATAATTATTTAGTAGATTAAATAAGTTAAATTATTACTTAATTAATATTTCGTCTTAATTAATTAGATAAAATATTATTGTTTAAAATTATAATTATTCTTATCCTCGCAATTCCAATCAAACCATCCAAACACTATTTTTCTTATTCCCGAGAAAACTCTACTTTTCATCCAAACGCAAAATTGATTTAATCCTCGCTTATACCTCAATTTATACCTATTCCTGGAATAGTCACTTTTTGCTTATCCCCGAACCAAACGATACCTAATAGTTTTAATGGGGCTGAGTATATATTGGTCCAAATTTGAATTTACCCACTAGATCCTATGTGAAATGACAACAATGCCATAAAAGGGCCTGGTATAAATCCGAGAAGAGAAAACCTATTAATTTATTTCTCTTCTCACTCTCTTCTTCCCGTTCATTTTCTTCTCCAACCAACCCCATTCTCTTCCCTCCGTCCAAGCAAGTAAAAGAAATTTTTCTCCGTCAAATAAAGGAATTTGGAAGGAGATATATTCATCTGAGAAAACTCATTCTCAAGCTAGAAATTCTAGATAAATAATTAAATGGGTAGATTTTCGTTTTTGTGCTTTATGAACATCTTCTATAATTTTACTATAGCAAGCTCTACATATGCGTAGCTTCCTTTTTTCTTGGTGCTCTGTTTGCATGTTGGAAATAAATTTGAATGCAGTTATTTGAATACGTATTTGAATTTAAATCCGTATACATATCCAGAGAAAAACCGAATTTTAATTTGAATCCAAGAGAAGTTCTATTATTATTACCAAATTTGAATTTGAATCGAATAGTATAGTCAATTTTGATATCCAAATCTGGCTTCAATTGACTTCAGTTTCAAATTCGATCGAATGATCCGAATTCAATTTCAGTTCCAGTGTCAGATTCGATCGAATAATTAGTCATATCAGGTTAAATCGGGTTCGGACATAGAAGGCCCAAACCGTTCCGATAGGCCGAAAAATGTGATGCGCCTTTTGTCATAGTTCAGGTCGGCCCGATGACTGGATGGGCCGGACCCGGTCCGTTTACATCCTGGTTGAATTATTATTAGAGTTAAAAAAGAAAGCCCGATTCCCCGATCCCACACTATATAAGGCCGCCTCCTCAGAACCCTTGCCGCTGCTCTGAAACCCTAATATTTCCGTCGCCTCTTTCGATCGATCTCCAAGCATCCATGGCTGCGGTGGGAGAGCTCGCCTGCACCTACGCCGCGCTCATCCTTCACGACGATGGCATTCCCATCACGGTTCTCTTCCTCCTCTCCTTCTTCTTTTTTTTTTTTTCTTTTTTTTTTTTTTTTTCAAAAAAGAGGTTTTTAGTTCTATCGAGGTCGTAATCGAATCCTCTTTCGCTGCTCTCTTTGCCTTCGATCTGGAACGAGCAGCCGGAGAAGATCTCCACCATTGTTAAGGCGGCGAACTTGAAGATCGATTCTTACTGGCCCGCACTCTTCGCCAAGCTTCTTGAGAAGAGGAACGTCGAAGACCTCATCTTGAGCGTCGGATCCGGTTCGATTTCCTTGCCTTTTCCTGTTCTTTTCGGGGAGTATAGATACGGAGAAGTATTTTGCTCGTTCTCAATGTATTTACTTACACTCTCGATGATGGTTTTATAGGCGGAGGTTGTGCTGCAGTCGCCGTTTCCGCTGCTCCGGCTGCTGGTGCTGGTGGTGCAGCCGCCCCTGCTGCTGCTCCTGCGGCCGAGGAGAAGAAGGTCGGATAGTTTTTCACTCTTTAATTTCTTTCTCATATTATGTTTGGCTTAACCCCCTATCTTTTAAAAAATCTCAATTTTGTTAAATATAAAAATATTTAAACACCGATCTCTAGCGCCTTAAGTTTTTATAGAATAACGGTTGTTTCGTATTATTTAATATGGTATTAAAGCAGGAGCACTCCTGAGTTTAAGTTCGAGTTACGTCAGGTTCCTTGTGTTATTAATTTTCTCCCATTTAATTCAAGTCTACGTTATAGACCTAGTAAAAACTTTTCGAGCCCAGATGTGAGACGGAGTGTTAAAAATACAAATATTTAAACACCGTTCTCTATTAGTTTAAGCTTTTAAATAATAACGGTTGCTTCGTATTATTTTAAATTTTACTCTCTGAATTGTTACTATTTTATCATTGTTCAATGCATAGATTGTACGTTATAACTGGCCAATTACTGGCATATCCATTTTAATCATAGAAATGATGGAAAAAAAGGAAAGATATTTAGTAAATTGCAGTGTATCTCTTTCGTAAAGTTTACCTGATTTGAGGGGAAAGAAAAATTTCTTATGCATTCACACCATTTCTAAGGGTATAATTGATATCAAAGTAAGTTACTCCGTTGTACCACAAAATTTACGCACAGAATAGGGCAGTTTTCTTCATTTTATCCTTGTTTTATTCTTTTTACGTCATGTGTTCTTGGATACAGTTTTTTATATGGCTTTCTGTTGCCTTTTACAGGAGGAACCAAAGGAAGAGAGCGATGATGATATGGGCTTCAGTTTGTTTGATTAGAGAGAGAAAGAGAGGACTCTAGTTTTTAGATTTTTCTCTATATCAGTAGTAGGTAAGATGGGCTGTATGTTTTTCTTTTTTATTGAGATTTGGTTGCTCGTAATTCGAATGCTTTATTTTGCAGTTTTGGAATGATGATGTGTTGAACTTTAGTAAGGATGCTGATTTTTTTTTCCCCTTATTATTATGCATGGCAGATTGCTTGAAATTGGATTGTATTTTCTTCGTCCAAACAATGATTAATCATGTTGTGGAGTGTAAGCAAAACTATGAAACTGAAACTAGGGATCACTGAAACACTTTGGTTTCCATCAGAATAGTATAAACAGGTCTGAAGATGTGTGGTCTTAAAAGTTGATACATGTTCATCAAAGTACATACATGTTGCATCTATTTCCTTAAATTTTGAGTTCTTCTGTTGTTTCATTGCCAATTTGCCGTGTTCTCAATAGGGAATAGATGCAATGTAAAAGCTAGCTTTTTATTATCTGTAGAGAAAATATACATAAAATTCAATTGAATGCATCAAACTGATATCAAATTAAGCGTTAGTCAGATTATATCGATTCTCCATAGCTAGTAAGAGCAAATCTGTCTTTAGTATTTTTCACAATGATTCATACAAACAGTTTGGTTTTTATAATTTTTGTTATTATGCTGATGACGCCAACCTTTTTGTTCTGCGATTATTTTACCTTCCTAATCTAGTCCAGTCATTTTGTTACAAAAGTCACAGATGTGATATTGTGATATTTGGATTCTTAGACTTGCCTGTGTTCTTTTATTTGCAAGACTAGAGATGGTGTTATATATGTCCTTAAACAATAAGTTAAATGGGTTTTCAAAGGAAATGTTGAACGGAATGCATATACATTTTGAAAGCATTTTCTATTTTATGATTTAGTGCTTATTCAATTTGTGCTGAAATATCTTTCGTTTGTTCACTTTTCACTTTTATAGTTGTGGAATTATATTGCAAAACCTTTAACTTGCAAATGCATTGTTCACCACATTTGCATTTTACTACCCTGTGGTTATATTTGTTGCATCTGTGGTCGATATTAAGTTATGTTGCAAGGATCTATTGTTAATGGCTCATTAGAAGTAGCATCCTTGGACAACAAGGTGATTGCAATTCCGACCTATGCCTATGTATTTTGAGTTGTTTTATGACTCGTACGTGCCATTTTCAAATGTGTCGTTACCACTAGGTCTGTCCTCCAAGAATTAGTTAGGTGCAACAAATAAAACCACAAGGTAAGGAAATGCAAATGCTCTAAAGCCACGACAGCGGTATTTAAAGTTTTGCCCTTATATATTCAGTTGACTTGGTTGGAAGTGTAAATTTTTATTAAAAATCCTCTGTTGGTCACACCATTCTTACTACACATCAGTAGCACATAGATAGTTGCACTTAGTAGCACATGGTTGCACTTAAAGCTTTGCCCTTGGGTTTCATCTGAGTTGGTTGTCCGGGTTCTTGTTCGCTCAGGTTTCTAATCATCTGGATTTTATGTTACTAGTTATCAGGTTGTTCGTGTTCTGGGTTATGTATTTTGGGCTTAATCATGCTTTGATTTGAGATGCTATTGGTTTGTTGTCGTGTTATTTCAGGTTTGAGCCATTTAAAATTTGGCCCTGTTGGACTTTTAGTCTAGAATATTTGGTTATTCAAATCCCTGATCCCTGGATCATTTGGTCTTGAGTTGTTTAGATTTAGGGTGTGTTTGGTTACTCGTAAAATTATCTTGAAAAAAAACTTCGGTGGAAAAGTAAGATTCCGACTTTTGTTTGCCTGTAAAAGGTTTTTCTCGAATTTTTTTTTTTTACGAATCGTAAAGAAAACGCACGTTTTCGTTTTCCGCTCGGCGGAAAATGAAAACGAACGCCCCAAAAATTGCGGCGTTGGGAGGGGAGGGAGACAGCGGGCACACGGTCCACAAGGCACGCTCCACCTCGTCGACCGCGAGGTGGACCACTCTCTCTCTCTCCCCTTTTTTCTTTTATTTATATATATTATATATATATATATGGCCTTTTTGCATAAAAAATCTACTAGTTTTGGGTTTCTGCAAAATTGGATCGCTATTTTCGATTTTGCAGATTCGATCTGAATTTTCAGTAAACTGACCAAAATATCTTTGTTACTTTTTCTCTCTCCTCTTTTTTTTTCCTCTCGTTTTTTTTTCTCTTCGAAGAAGGCGACCCTGGGCCCGTGCCCGCGCCCCCGGCGCCCCCTGCGCCCACACCCGCGGCCCCTGCGCCCCTGCGCCCGCGCCCGCTTGGGCCGGCCGCTCGGGACGGCGGCGGCGAGGCCGCGGCGCGGGCCGGCGTCGGGCCCCGCCGCTCGCCCCACCGCTGCCGTCCCGAGGCATGCGGGGCCTCTGCCGGCGTCGCTCGCCCCACCACGGGCCCCGTCGTCATCCTCCTCCTCCTCCTCCTCGTCGTTGTGGTGCTCCTCCTCCCCGCCTCCCCCCGATTTCGAGCGCTTCCTCGAGATCTGCCCCGCGCCGCGCGCCCCGGAGAGGAAGGTGATCGGATCCAAGTTTGGTTGGGGAGAAATGATACAACAAGGAGAAATGGTGCAACGAGGAGAAATGATGCAATGAGGAAAAATTGTGGAACGAGTAAGAAGAAGAGAAAAAAAATGGTGTAATTTTCATCCAAAGAGTGCAAATTTGGTCTAAAAAGTATAATTTTTATCTCAAAGAGTGCAATTTGCACTGTTAAAATAATATTACACTGTTTGGATGAAAATTATACTATTTTTTTTCTCTTCTTCTTCCTCGTTGCACCATTTCTCCTCGTTGCATCATTTCTCCCCAACCAAACTCGGATATGGTCATCTCCCTCTCCGGGGCGCGCGGCGCGGGGCGGATCTCGAGGAAGCGCTCGGAATCGGGAGGAGACAGGGAGGAGGAGCACGACGACGACGACGAGGAGGCCTCAGAGGAGGAGGAGCACGACGACGAGGAGGAGGCCTCAGAGGAGGAGGAGGAGGACGAGGACGACGACGGGCCCGTGGCGGGGCGAGCGACGCCGGCAGAGGCCCCGCGTGGCTCGGGACGGTGGCGGCAGGGCCCGCGGCGGGGCGAGCGGCGGGGCCCGGCGCCGGCACCGCGGGCCCCGCCGCTCGCTGCCGCCGTCCTGAGCGACGCCGGCCCGCGCGGGCGCAGGGGGCGCGGGCACAGGGGCGCCTTCTTCGAGAGAAAAAAAAAGCGAGTGAAAAAAAAAGAGGAGAGAGAAAAAATAACAAGTGTATTTTGGTCAGTTTACTGAAAATCCGGGGGCGCCTTTTTCGGAGAGAAAAAAAAAGAGCGAGAGAAAAAAAAAGAGGAGAGAGAAAAAATAACAAGGGTATTTTGGTCAGTTTACTGAAAATCCGGACTGAATCTGCAAAATCAAAAATGGCTACCTAATTTTGCAAAAGCCCAAAACTAGTGGATTTTTTATGCAAAAAGTCCTATATATATATATATATTTAAAGATAGTATTTTATTTTTAATATAAATATAATATTATATAATATTTTATTTATAAATATTATTTATAAATATCTAGTAATATATTTTTATACTATTATATATTATATTACATATTTAATTACTGTATAATATATTTTAAATATATTTTATTTATAAATATAAATTATAATACTAACATATATAATATGATAATTATTATATATCAATAATATATAATATATAGAATAAAAAAAAATATAATAGTTTTTATTTATAATTTTTTCTTTTTTTTTAAATTTTCTTTCAACTAAACAATCGAAACGGAAAACTATTTTTATTCCTACAAACCAAACACTAGAAAGCGTAAAAAAAATTTTCCTCCGAAATTTTTTTTTCCACTGAATTTTTTTTGTCCATAGTTTTACGTCGAGCCAAACGCACCCTAAAGGTTCTCTTTGAGTTTGTTTCTCTTTTGGTTCAGATTGTTGGCATTTTTCACTCTGGTCGATAAGCTTGTGAATTGGGTAAACTTTAGTCACCACTAGGATGATATGAAATTATCCTTTTATAAGGGTTGAAACTAGGATGTTCTTTATCTCAAATAATGTGTTTTGTTCAACCATCCAAGTGACATCGGAAGAAAATAATTATGAAATAAAAAAAATGTGCAATTTATTGTGTGGTGTAAATTGCAGGTTAAAGACCTGCGAAGGATTTGTAACAATAATTCCTCGTGCTATAGCTCTTAAAAGAGGGAGATTGAGGAGGACCTCTTCATATGTTTATACATTTGATCGTGTTAAAGCCGAGGGATTCTTTTGAGTCCTTGTTTGAAATTAATTTTACTGCTCAGACTTGGTTGCTTGCAGATGAATGATATAAATCCAGTTGGTGACACTGTAATTTATTTGAACAAGGACAATTTCTGAAGTTTTGGTGTGTTTTCTCTCTGTCAATTTACTTGTGTTCCGTGTATCTAGCTTCAGAGGGGGTCGTGGTTTGTCCAAAGTTTTTTTTTTTTTTTTTGAGAGAAAGGTAGCACGCTACCTGCTTCGTTTATTTCTTATAGAAATAAACTTAGCTAGATATGTGAATCAACTAGGATTCGAACTCGGGACCTCGTGTACCAACCACCAAGCCCTTTGCCACTTGCGCTAGGGACAGTCGGTGGTTTGTCCAAAGTTGATGTTGATGATGAGCTTGTTTCGGAAGTTTAACTGTGCTTTGGAATGGTGGCTTAAGCTTTGTTGGAAGTTACACTTTACTTTATAGTGGTGACTTATGTCCTGTTGTGCTTGTTTGGCTGGTTTATCTCGTGCGGTGCGATGTGCAATCCCCGCTGCTAGATGTTCCCGCCGTTTAATTCATTGTTAATTTTTTAACGGTGGATGTATAAAATTATTATTTTGTATGGAAAATTATCTTTCTTTCTCGCTTCTCGCCTTCGTCGCGGCACATGCGACGTATCTCATTTTTACCGCGATTGAAGGCCTCATCTTCGACGTCGCCGCCGTCGTAGGTGTTGTCGTCGTCATGTATAAAGAGGAGAGGGTGAGAAAGATAACGAGATTCAATATTAAAATATAAATTATATATAAAGGATAAAATTGTTATTTTATTTTTTATCTAACTGTGGTTAATTTTTTTAATTTATGGTTATTTAAATTTTAGTAATAGAAGGACTTTTTGAGGGATAAATCTGATAACTTAAATTTTGTAGAGATATATTTGCTACTTGATACGTTTGTAGGAAATCCTAATATATTACTATAGTCTATATATAAAGTGGGTCCATTGCTATTAGTGCAGTGCCCATTTTGCCTTTCATGTAGTTTTTACAGTTTAATAATTTATAAATACTTCCTTATGTGCAACTTCTATAAATAAATATTTTTAAAATTAGTATTTATATATAATTTTAAGCTTCTGTCGTAATAAAGTATATATATAAAAGTTTATTTAAAATTATGTACTTTGTACATAGAATCATGAATCAAATTTATAATTATGTCTGTTATAATAGGCTAGCTAATATCTTAGATTTCATAGTTTAGCCCCTATATGAACTCTTTATGTAAGGATTTCTTGAAAACCTTTAAAATTATGTATACTACTTTTGTAAAAATTTGTGTACAAAACTATATGAATAGGCCGTTAAAAGGTAGTCTTAATTAACGCTACATTATAATATTTATAAAATGCTATTAAGATTCAATATTTTCTTATATATAGAGAGAGAGAGAGTAGAGCTACTGTTCTTTTAGAAGCACGGAGGTCTCTGCATTCCTAAGTAGTATTTTATAATGAGACTTTCGAATCGACGATTGGCTCTATTAGACTTAATCGAGAGTATCTGAACTATCTAGAAAATAAATTTTACAAATTTTCGATATCATTTACCTCGTGATAGGAAGGACTCGAACTCGACAGCTGAAAATTAATATCTTACAAAAAGTGATAATAAAACACAATTTTATATGAGAGATATTGACCTTCCTGTATATAATTTTAAAAAATTTCTATCAAAATTTCTTTTGACTTGGATATTTCTAAATTATTAACTTACAAACGGTACACATCAACTAATAAAAATTGTTGATTTTGAACTCTTCATGGCGCAAGTGGCAAAGCCGCTACGAACCCCTATCTCAAGCTCTAGCTCTTCCATCTCTCCTCGACCTGGACGACAGCCTTCACCCGGTATAATTCTCTAGCCCCAGGTTCAGTCGCCAACTAGGAGTGGATGGAGAACAAGTTCCACAAGCACTTATATTGAGTGGAATCCGAAGTATCGCTGGTTGATCTGGCCGCAATCCGACAACAACCGGATGAGTCAGTGAAGCTTGATTAGGCTAAAACCATTGGTTTGTACAAGTCTCAAAGAATGAGCAACAACAGGTTTGCCAGACTAGCATTTGAAGTACGAGATTATTTAGGAGGGACAAGAGTTCATCAATCTGTTCCAATTGGGACAGAGCCGCCCACTATGAGTGGCATTTGAAGGAGAAGGATATGCTTATAGATGAATATTACTTCCTAGCTCAGGTGATGATGGTGAGTATACGACCCAAAGGGTTAAGAAAGGCAATCGTTCGACGTCTGGGCAATCGTTCGAACGTCAAATATAATCTTTGCGATAAATGCCATGCAGAGACGGCGGTCGAGAAGTGGCCCGATGATAATGAGAAATCTCGCCAACCGGTCCGAGAAAGAATGAGAGGATTGAGGGTGGTAAAAAGGTGGGTGCCAAAGGGCCCAAAGGAGGAGGCGGTGTCGTACTCGGCCTAGCAGCAATGACAGCAGATTGTAAGGCTCCAGGGGACAAGATGTTGTCAACCAAGATAATCTAAGACTGAGGAGCATCAAGGGTCCAACCAATCCACCCATAGATATGTGGGTTTAAAACTAACTCGTTTCGTCGGCCAAGAGAAGTGAGGAAGCCAACTAAAGCATAAAAATGATGGTTTCAACGAATGAGGACTGTTGCTCGAAGAGTGAGAGAGGAGGCCAAGAGCTGCCAGGAGCAAGCAGCGAGGACATGGCCGAAAAGAACAAGAAAGTATGGAGGAGGAAGAGCAATCGAACTATATGACCTGAATAAATTAAAGTTACAGTTCAGTTTAGTTTCTTTCCACCTGTTTAGATAAATTGCAAAGGATAAAAGAGAAGAATTTTATCTACTCGACCAAAGGCCCCCGTGTTTTGGCTGCTTTTTTGATGAGTGAGCTGAAACTTATTTGGCTAGATAGACGGGCAGTTGGAGGATAATAGCTTCATTGGTCAAAACCAAGGTCCTCGTCCCACTTCCTGTCAATAAAGGAGGCAACTATTGATGTGAAATTTCAACCGTCGAGCAGAAAGGGTAACAGGAAATCTTTGCCATCTGATGGGCGTATTGTTTTGTAAGAGATAAGCATCTCGAAGTTTTTGAATCAACTAAAATTATCGAGATTTTGTTACCAAATAGGATTTAGCCGAAATTATTGTTATTCAATTTCCAAATACGATTCGAGCTTAAAAGAAAAATCAGATTCTGATTTGGATTGTAGAGGCTACAAATACTACGTAGGCGACCAGAGAAAGGACCTCTCCTTCAACAACAGCAACAATACATATATCAATTCTAAAGCGACTTAGGAGGAGTAGCAGTATCTTTCATATTGCAATCGAAAGCAGGAGTAGCTTTAGTAATCTCTAATAGTGTAGTTTCAGTAGTTTCCAATAATGGTTTGTTTCGGCTGGTTTAGTAGCAGTAGTGTTACGCCCCGAGCCCACAGCAGAAGCATAATTCAGGCACGTGCACTAGACTCGCCGAACGGACAGAGTTTTTTCTATCCGCCCAAGGTGTCATAAATATACATACATCACACATTCCAAGTAGGAATTGAGTACATGGGTTGCATAAGGAGAGTATCACAAGACAATAAATAAACTATTTATGTTACAACTTTGTAACGTTCAATTACATACATCATTTTAGCTCCCAAAAACTCCAACCCAAAAAGAATATTACATTCATATGTTTGTATTTCTACATCGTTCCAAAATGGGGTCCAACTAGAGAATCACCAAAATAGATGGAAAGGATGCTATCTATTCCGCTACGCCATTTCCTCGCTCCGTCGCGTCACTCGCGAATGGACCTGAAAAATATGGGGGTGAGAACTATAAATATAGTTCCCAGTGAGTACGACCACCCAAGTGAGAAGCCCGACCCACCAAGTCCAAAGAAAACACTAGAAGTATGGGTTAGTTCAATATATATATATAAGCAAAATTGAAACAACATGCTTATGCATCTATTCATGATAATGAAATGTCACGTGTAAGTTTATTACCATTTCTACTTACAATTTCATTACCCTATCCTATGTCAGCCGACTCAATCTTGAGTCAATCAAGAGCGGAGTCATCACTATCCTCGTGGCATTAGGCGGCAAAATTTTCGCCCACCACCGACCACATGTCCACAATTTTGCGAAGTCGCCCCATCCATTGGTATTAGATGGCGTGCCGCACACCCTCAACACTAGGAATTGTTTGAAGCGAGTTCAACCATCTTCCCTATGCCTTTGGTATTGGCTAGCATTTCGCACACCCTCAACCATCGGCTCATAGGTATCAAGTCACCCCCTTAGTATTAGGTAGCCTTCCGCGCACCCCCGGCCATGGATTGCTAAGATTTTCGGAATTTCTTGTTGGCATCCTACTTGTCACCTTTCTAGGTTCATGTTCTCATGTCCGTGTGGTCACCCTTCCACTATGTTTCCAACCTATGTTCCCATTGCACTATGTTTTTACATTTCATATGTTGAGTTCTCTAATGGCCCTAGAGAAGCCAACGTACTATGTAGTCCATAACATAGGTATACAACCAATCATTCATGCATCCATTCATGAGTCATAACATAACATACAAGATTAACATGCATGCATCCATTTATTCATGAGATATGATGTTCTTGATTCATCTACACTACATGCAACCACAAATAACTTAATATAGCCATTTTACTCTTAGACATGAAAGTGTCCTAGTCACTTTGGTCAAGCACAACCCACCTCAAAACGCTCCTAACACGCATACTTGCGGGGGCTTAGCTTGCCCCGAATTTCAAACCGCTTCCGACCATCGGCGCATAGGCATCGAGTCACCCCCTTGGTATTAGGTGGCCTTCCGCGCGCACCCCGCCGTGGATTGCTAGGATTTTCGGAATTCCTTGTTGGCATCCTACTTGTCACTTTTCTAGGTTCATATTCTCTTGTCTGTGTGGTCACCCTTCCATTATATTTCCAACCTATGTTCCCATGGCACTATGTTTTTACATTTCATATGTTGAGTTCTCTAATGACCCTAGAAGAGTCAACATACTATGTAGTCCATAACATAGGTATGCAACCAATCATGCATGCATCCATTCATGAGTCATAACATAATATGCAAGATTAACATGCATGCATCCATTTATTCATGAGATATGATGTCCTTGATTTATGTACACTACATGCAACCACAAATATCTTAATATAGCCATTTTATTCTTAGACATGAAAGTGTTCTAATCACTTTGCAAGCACAACCCACATCAAAACGCTCCTAATTGCTCATAGTCGCTTGCAATTAGGCATCCCTCTTGAAGCCATAAGCTTGCTTGCAAGCTTCCTTGCCCTAGACAATAAAACGGTTCGTTACCTCTTTTGAACTCTCAAATGATTTTATTTCAAAAATCAAGTTGGCCCAATATGATTTCCTACCCTCCAATTAGTGTTGTAAAAAGTCAAATAACTTTTAGACGCATCCAAAATAAAAGCCCTCTTTTACCTAGTGTTTTTCAAAATCAATGGCAAAACCCGTTTTCAATGGCTAATCTCTACCATTTGTAGTCTAGATCACTGTAGGGTTTGGTAACATCCCAAATCCAAGCTCAAAACCTAAAACTTTAACTCAAAACATTAAGAACTAACCTCAACCTCAAGTTTCTTAAGCTTCTTCTTGCTCCAAGAAGCTTGACAGGCACCTCCAAAGCTTTCTCCTAGATCATTCCCACTCTTCTCCAAGGATTTGAGGAGTTTCTCGAGAGAGAAGGAGGAGAGAGTAAAGAGAGCGTTCTTGGGTATGAGCAAATAAGGGAGAAAGGGCTAACGTGCCCCTTTAACATATTCCCATCAAAATTGCCAAAATACTCCCAACTGGGCATTCTGCGGGCTTAGGGTCCGGACCCTCCAATTAAGGTCCGGACCCCGTACCAGGGTCATGCACTGTGCAGGCAAGGTCCGGACCTTGCTTCCAGGATCTGGAACCCATAAGCAGTTTTCGAAATTTTGTGTCCAAGGTCCGGATCCTTCACCAAGGTCCGGACTTTGATACTCTCTCAGCCCAGACAGTAACATCAAAGTTCGAATCCTGCAATTAAGGTCCGAACCCCGAGAGTCCAATAGTTCAGACATGTTTTTCCAAAAATTCCTATTTTTCGTCCTTGGAGCTCTAGCTCACTTCTAATCGTTCCGAAACCCTCGAAACTCATTTTCAAGCATGTCCAAATCACTTTTCACTATACTTTACGCAATTTGGCTAAAGTTTAGTATAGTATACCGAAGTTCAGTACACTACAAGTAGTTTTGGCAATAGCGGTTTCGACAATTCTTCTTCTAGGAGTTTTGGCCATTTTGTAAGATCAGACTGATTCTGAGTTTTTCAAAGTGTTTCAACTTCAACTGAATAACGATAGAGTCTAGACCATCAAAGTTTGGCCTAGTTCAAGCGGCCAATCAAAGTGCGCTTTTAGGAGGCCAAGTCCTAGCAGAGAACCCGAGCTGAAGGCTTGAGTTTCATTCTTTGTAAGTTGCTCATTTTTCAATCAATAAAGTTTCTTAGTTCTTTTTTTCGTTAACACTAGTATATATCATGTGGGGATATTATATTGGGTGACACTTGAGCAGATCTATTAGTATTATTAATATACATCAAGATTGTCATATATAGTCATGACCAGAGAGGTACATCCAAATAGTATAGCTAGGATAAATAACGTACTCCTAGATGGCCAGATACGCACGCTATTTTGGAGGGATATTAGGAGTTTTTGGAGGTGGAAGGTATGAATTTGGATTTATGTATGGTTCGGTGCTTGGTGTCTGCGATATTAGCGATACCCATCAGTTACCTTCTTCCTATTAGCTCTATTGCATTTAGACTAGATCCATCGACATGTTGACAAGGTAGATATATCATATAATTATTATTTATTTAGTTGATTAATGATTATTAAATTTTTGAGAATTATTAATTTTAATCACCTCGAACACATGTCCAGGCTTTTTTCTATAGATATCGAATTGGATAGAGGACCTATGGGAGTGGTCTTTCTCGTTAGCTTTCACTGGCATTAGGTTAGGCGCACTTAGACGTAGTTAGTTTCATATTGTACATTAAGCGCATCTTATTGCGCCATACATTGTGGTATATCCATGCTGCATTTTCTTCAACTCTTGTTATGCTATTTCATATCATCTCCTTATTTTTGCTCTCTCTATACGTCTACTTGTGATATTCAAGTATTCTCTTGTTCCGTAAAAGCGTTACATTTTTATAAGTTCAAATTGAATAAAATTTGATTCTTATGGAGATGAGGCAGCCTTTATTCAAATGGAGGGGTTTGGGTCATGACATCTGTACATACTACTTTTGGATCTTTTTCATTTGGCCCGTTATATTTTTTCCCCCTCTCAAATACTACACAAAACTACTTTTTTTTCACATGTCCAACAGTGCCATCAATGGAGTTCGTCTTTAAAACAAAGCTTGTATCTCTGTACGGTGGATGGTTCTTATTAACAGGGATGGAAAGCTAAAGCTCATCTTGGTGGGAAAGAATGGGAAGCGGCTGTATTTGGCGTGAAAGGAAGAACACCATACACTTAAACTCATCAAAAAAAAAGTATGGAGAGGGGACCTGATGTTCTCTCTTTATTAAGTTCAAATTAAAAGTTAAAATTTCCTAGATTGGTGATCCAATGCTTGTATGCACTCAGAGCTCGTCTTTGCACATTAAGGATGAGTGCAAATCCTGGTGCAATGCTCTTTGGATGCCTAAAATATCATAATTCTCACCTATTAATGTCTTTTTTTCTTTTCCCTCAGATACCAAACATACCCAATTCTCATCTATTGTGATGTCCTTTTTTTTGGTAACTCCTCCCTCCTGATATAGCCTATGTTTGTATTTCCTTGTTTGCAAAGAATAATGGAGATTGATGTAAGTTCTTCATGTGGCTAGATCAGTCTACTTTTGAGCAAAGCCATTTCAATGTTACATGAGTTTTGTGAAAGGTGTAAGGCATACGGTGATGAAATTTAAACTTATATGGAGAAATGCAAAAATTTTGCCAATGAACTCACAAAATGTCAAGCTGCACATGAGACTATGAATGCTGAAGCATCGAATGTTAATTGTGCCCTAAATGATTCAATGATCAAATAATAATACTAGTATAGTATGGTCCGAGAGGAAATAGCAGGATCCACTCGAACACTACAATAGAAGTGTGTTGAATCAAGAGTAGATAGTAAGCATATTTATTATGGACATTTCATTCTATCACCACTTATGAAAGAACTGAGTTCATGAAATATACCAAGTTTTGAAAGTCTTATTCCTATTGGTGGACCAATAGTGCTTACGCCTGATCACTACTTACTATCCCTATTTGGGTTGTGCTGTACTCTAATAATTTAAACCGGGCCCCTTTTGGAAAGGAATGTGACTTATACTAGGTGTCCTACTGTGGGTTGATGAAGTTTATAAATATACTATTACAAGGTCTGCGCATTGCGGCAGGCAAGTAGTAAAATTTATAAATAATAAAACATTAGTATAATAAATATTAAAATATTCGTAGACCAATAATAAGTATTAAGAATTATAGCTAAAAATTAATATAGAAAATTAACTTTATCATTAGTCCACAAAGCAAAGTGCTTTTTGCCTTTTAATCTCTCAATGAAGCTAATAATTTTGAAAGGATTAGCTTCTTGGGCAAGAAGAAACTTGAGGAGAAGAGTGCAAAGGTGAGTTTTTGGAATTTTAAGCTAGGGTTTTTGATTAACCTTAGGAAATTAGATTTCGGAAAATCCTACGTGAATTTATACTAGAGTATTTAGATATTTGCTCTGATTATGAGGAAATAAAAACCCATATCAAAAATTAGGATTTTTGTAGTAAGGGGTTTACAATTAAATTGACCCTTGGAATTTTTAATTGAAGGGTAGATTGATATGTGGGATGACAAAGTTGATGTTACGACGAGGTTTTGGTGTTGGAGGATTCAGTCCGAAATTGAAAGTTTTTGGCAGATTACATTGGAAGTGGGGCGACTCGTCCACGATTTCCTAATTGCTTACTCTCCCTAGCAATTAGCGACAAACCTGGTTAGTGCCTTCCGAAGTGGTTGAATTTCTTTCTATGTTTATTTTCTCCATATAGGTACATATATATACACATGTTGAATAGAAATTCTAGGAGTATTGTCATTTTATTCTTACTAGACATGCATTTATCCTAGTAATGGCTCCGCTTTATTTCTTGAAAGATTATTTACAGATGCATAGGTAGAGAATGCTATTTATCTAGCTTGATAACTAATGTTAGATACTAGTTGGCATGGGCTTAGTGGATTCACAATGGAAAGATAGATTTTACTTAGAGTCGAGTGTAGTTAGCAAACATTGACAAAATACATCTTGAACTACATAATTGTTGCATGTCTTATATATATTGTCGTAGTTGTATTTCTTTGAGGATAAACATGCTAGTGGATTGGTAGATCCTAAAAGTTGTCGTCATGGAGCTTGTAAAGGTCGCGACTTCACAAGCCGTGTCCTCTGGAGGTGTCATGTGAATAGGTTGTAGGGATGCAATAGCGGCTCCTAGCAAACGGCCCAAGGTGGGTGGTAGGGACGCAGTAGCGACTCCCCACGAGGCTTAGAAGGGCGAGGAGGGCTTAACCATATGGTGAACCATTGTGATTGGGTAAAAAAACAAAGAGACAAGTTGATCGTATTGAGTCTTAAACCTTGTAACTTCCTAAAGGCATTATAGTAGTTAGCGTTATTCTTATGTACTTATGTATGCTTGTTGTTAGCAATAGTTCTTATTACTTCCTTTCTACTAATGCTTGATTAGATCTAGTAGGAAAGTCGCCAGGATCTGCGATCGAACCCACTAGGAACTTCTATAGTTCTCACTTCTTATTTTGCATATCCGACCACGATAGGAGCGGCTGTAACACACTAGACATTGGCAAATTGCATAATCTTAGTGAAAGGAATAGTATTTAATATTATTCCAACATTTTGGCTGAGTTTGGAGAGCATGCAAGTGGTTTCGTCGTGTAAATGGCGTGAAAACGGACTCCGAAGATCAAAATCTGTAAAACTGCAGTTTTGGTATAGTTTATTCATACTGGAGGAGGTGTTCCGGTATCCAATAGAAGGCTGGTTGGTTAAGCTCTCGGGTTTTGCGGAACTGAGTGGAGTACTAATACTGATGTTTGAGAGTACTGGTACTGATGTTTGGAGTACCAATACGCAGTAGAAAATTACTGCACATAACATTCGAGTTTTGCGAAACTGGACCTGAGTACCAGAACTCATTGGTCGTGTACCGGTACTCAACTTTGCATACCGGTACTCAATGTTGCAGAATCTGTTTTCACGCAGGTTGCAATTTCCTAGATTTAAGGGACCTTTGTAGATATTGTTGCTAGTTATATGAGCAACCCTCTTCGCCACTTTACTACTGAACAAAAGCAACAACAAAGGGAGAGGTGAGGGCTATTGTTCACCATTTTCTTCCCCTCTTCTTCTCATTCCTATCTATTTCACTTAGCTTCCTTCTTCTTCTTCCTTCTCTTTGGGACTAGAAACTTGTTAAGCTAAGTGTGTAGCAAAAACTTAGAAAAAGAGTTGTTGGAGCTTCGTATCTTCAACCTCAATACTTGGACTTGGGGTTTAGAGATTGATTCAAGGTTAATAAGCTTCTTAGCACCTATAATTGTAGAAATTGAGAGGTTTTGGCAGTATTTTTTAGTTTTTGAAGAAACTAGGGTTTATTTTGGAGATTTTCAAATGCGAACTTTTGGGATGAAATTGGTGTGTTTAGAACACTCATATAGGTCGGAATTGAAGCATTATTGACTTGATTCAGATCTTTACGAAAGATTTATTACATTGAGGATCTTTACACCTATTTCCTATATGATTTTGGGGGATTTCGTGGTGAGGTTTTTAGATGGTTGCAATCCCTTAGGAACTTTCCTTAGGGCTTAAGGAATAGAGGGGACAACTTTGATTTGAGGAACGAATGGGTTTCGGCAACTATCCAGTAGATTCGACCTAACCGAAATTAGTGCACTCCCTATGTCTCCTATTCTCTCATTGAGCTCATTTCATATTCTAGCATACAAATTAAAATATTTGGGATTTACTTAGCATGAGACAAATAAATTCCATGCATGTGGTATAAACACTCTCTAGTAGAGACATGAGGTATATATATGATGCATGTAATTCTTTGTGCAAGAACTTTTGTGTAAGTAGTGCCATCAACTTAGTTGAAACATAAATAGATATCTTCTATGCTTGCTATAGTTAAGATTTATATGATGCATAGCCGTACATAATTGAAATATTATATGACATTTGTCTTCTCCTTAATGTAAGTTGAGACATTGGAAAGGGTCAAATGCCCAAGCACATGATAAAAAGGTCGAGTATCGAGATTCTTTGTCTTTAGACATGACGCATGAGATCATGCTTCCTTGCCAATTATGCTCATTTCCGTATGCTTGGTAGGATCGCCCTCTTCAAGCCGGCACTCCGAAGTTTAGCCATTGCGACACCATACTCGCCTATGCGGGGTTGGGCGTCGATTGGGATGCCATAGAAGAGGCTCATTTCTAGGGTGGAGATGTTAACTACCATGGGGCCATGAGGCACGATGCAAGCCAGGACTGTATTTTATGTAAGTCCATAAGAGATTGGGCAAAAGCTAGTAAAACTTGAGTTTGAACATCACACATAGTTGATGCATACATGATAGTTGAGTATTCATGATAGTATTACACTATATAGAGGCATGATAGTAGAGCTACTTTCCTTTTAGTTGTTCTATATAAATGCATGATAGTAGAGAGCTACTTTTTCTTCCAATTACTTCATTCCTACTTTTATATTTCAATAGTTGATATTATCTATGCCTCAATTGACCTAATGAAGTAGTATGCCCCTCTTAGCAGCGTTATCCACTAGGAACTATATTTTATTGTTCTCACCCCCATTGGTTGACTATTTTTGCCTTCAAAACCTTTTACAGTAGGTGAGGCTCAGGATCGCGGCAAGGGTGTTGCGCATAGTTAGAACTATCCCAACCAAGCTTTCATAGAGGTGGACCCGATACAACTGTCATTTTGGGGCATAGTTGATGCGATAGTTGTACATGTATCTATTTAGTTAGACTACTATGGAGTTTATGAGGTGTACTTTTGAAGTATTTATTTTGAGATGTTGTATGTAGTGGATTATGTACTTCGGTGTTGTACTTGAGATGTTAGTTGTATGGTTTATGTTTACTCTAGTTTAGTGTACGTTTTCTTGCTCTAGTCATCATGCATAGAATGTTTAGTTCTTCTTGGTAGATATTATGATTGTAGACGGCTTATGTGTACCGAGGGATGCCTGGTGCAGACGGCGGGTCTGTGCATGTGCCGGGGGGCATAATAGCAGCGTAGGATCGGAGCAAGGGCATTGCACTGTAGATAGCAAAGCCATCTTTTTAGTTAACCATTGCAAGAGAGCATAGCTATATTTTGAAGATAAATGTAAAAGGATTATACTTTAATTTTGGGGAAGGAAAAATATGTAATTTATTTATATGGGATGTAAAACGGGCCGGGCGGCCCGTGGGCCGAGCCGCCGCCCGGGCACGGGTGCTGTAGCACCCGTACAGCACCCGTGCCGGCTCGGCCCGAGCTTCAGGGCCGTGCTGTGCCTCTCCCTTTGGGCTCGACGGCCTGGCACGGCACGGCCCGAAACAAGCCTAGGCCGCGCCTGGCCGAGGAGAGGCACGTGGCCTGGCACGGCACAACCTACTTAGGCCGTGCCAGCCGGGCTACCACGGCCCGAAACCCGAAGGCCTAAGGCAACTTGCCTTGGGCCTTAGGGTCTGAGCTCTGGCCCTTCTCCCCAGGAGCTCTCCTCCCAAGGTCTGCCACCACAGACCTTGGGAGGAGGTTTTTGATCCAGTGGACCGAACAATTTTGGTCTATTGGACCAAAAACCATGTCAATTTTTTTTAAAAAAAATAATAAAAATTTATATATTTGTTATGCTATAATTATTTTTATAAATTTTAAAATTTTTAATCAAAATATCAATTTAAATAGAAATAATTTATTGTTTATCTTTTAAATTTTAAATATTTTTTAAAAATAAAAACTTTTAGGGTCCAGCCCAGAGCACGACTCGGCCTGGCCCGGGCCTTCCGGGCCTAAGGGCCGTGCTGGGCCAGAGGCTTGGTAGCTCCAGTCCGGCACGGCCTGACCCGAATTTGTAACCAGGCCCAATCGGGTTGGACCCTAGCCCGAATCGGCACGGCTAATGCCAGCACGGCCCACATTACACCCCTATATGTAGTTGGAAACATGCATGTACATTGAATGGTGTGCCACCACGAACAACTCACTGCGCGTGGAAAGAAAATAATTTTTTTTCTTTCTTTGTTTTGGTTTGGTTTTTCGTAGGGTGGCATTCATGATACATATGGGTATATGTATATAAGGTATCAGGTTTTGCGGGTACATGGCTTCCAATAGATGCAAGCATCTACTATTAATTACCTCGTGAGATTGGGGCACCTTCGACTAAGAGACCTTTGTAAGGAGGATAGAATGAATTGTATCTTAATTATTGACCGAATTCTAAGTATATGTGTTAGGATTCAGTTGGATTTGACTAGATCCCAAGTATCTGTATTGAGAGTTATCGGCATTAGAGTCTAAGCATATATATTAGAGCCTAATCGGCTCTAAGTATATATTTTAGAGTCCAACTATATTTGATTTCACATTAGTTTTATGTTCCAAGGTGAAGATGTGATCAAATGCCAAGTATATGTATTGATGCTACATGAAGGTGGAAAGTGGCTAGTTCTTGTATGTATGAAGATTAGCCAAGTTTGATATATTTTTCACTTTTGTTATTTGTGCTAGAGCGAGAATTTGACTAAGCCTTAAATATATATCTTAGGGGTCGTGAAATTTGATTTAACTTTCAATCTAGGTATATATGCTAGAGCAAAAGATTGACTAAATCCTAAGTATATATATTAGGGTTAGTCAAATTTGATTTGAATGAACTCTAAAAATATATGTATTAGAGCTTGATTGAATTCGATTTGACTAAATTCTAAGTGTATGATTTAGAACCCAGTCGGTCTAAAAATGATTTTGTCTTAGTTATATGTGCTAAGACGGTGAGGTTGACTTAACTCTAGGGCTACGTTTGGTACGGGGGATATCCCGGGACGAGGGGGGATATTCCCCAACTTGTACCCAAACGACACCAGAACTAGGCGGAACGAGTTGTTCGGTCGAAGCGGGTTATTCTGGAACAACCCGTCAAAGTTGTTCCTAGGGGAACTAAGGACAACTTTGTTCCTCTCTGTATTTCATTAGATAAACAGATATATAAATAAATATATTAATATAAATATTATCTTTATAATAATATATTTATATTTAAAGCTTATTATATAATATAAATTAATTAAATTTGATATATTATTTATATATTAATATTTAATTATTTTATTTTTAATTATTTTATTTTTATTAAGTATTTTATATATAATTATTTTTTCTTATATTATATATATTTTTTAATTTGTATTAAAATTTATAGTAGTATTAATTAAAATTATAAGTATATTGCCAGTATTATATTTTATTCATTATATATATTATGGATAAATTATATAAAATAAATTGTTACATAAAATAAATTATTATATAAAGTAAAATAAATAAATATAATGATATAAATTTAATTGTTATATAAAATATTGTATTATGAATTGTTATACAAAATAATTTAATAAATAATTTTATATAAAATATATAAATAAATTATTTTATTTTTAAAAATATATTTAGACATTGTTCTAAACTTTTTATCCAAACGGTATTAAGAATATCCTCTAGAATACCCCTAAATGCATCCAAATATAAATTTACAGTTGTTCTAGCTTATACTAGGATATCCCCTGTTCTCGAGAATAACAAAAGTTATGCCCCAAAATTTAGTTCTAGGAACCAAATGCAGCCTAGGTGTATGTTCTAGAGAAAGAGGTTAAGGTTCATGATGAAGTTGGGTTCAGTTCATGAACTCGCCCCATTGTAGAATTGGGTTTGTGATAGAATTGCTCGTATTTGGTTTATTTTGATTCATGAGAGAACTTCATATTTGGTTTACTTTGATTCATGGTTGGAGTTAGGGTTGGTTCATGAACTTAGTGTTTGGCTTATAAGAGATGGTTATAATTTGGTTCATGAATTTGGTATATGGTTCAAAATGGTTTGTGAATTTATAACGAGAGCTTTTAATGGCGGAAGCCCATGTTTTAGTTCATGATGAAAACCTATTTTTGGTTCATGAAGTTAGTTCATGATGAAAACCCAATTTTGATTCATGTGACTTTAGTTGGAATTTTTATCCATAAATTTTGTTCATGACCCATGTTTGGGTTTGGGTTTGAGGCATTTAGATGATATGGGTTTGATATCTTTGGGCTTGATCTGTGGGCCTTTTTATGGGCTGGGTTTTATTTGTAAACTAAAATGAGTTTTAGGCCTGTTGTTTAATTTATTCGTGGGCTGCTTTAAGTTTTACATGTATAAAATGAGTTCTAGGCCAGTTGTTTCGTTTATTTGTGGACTGCTTTAAGCTTTACATGTACATTGGGCCTGCACGTGAATTATAGATTAGGCTCCTTCGAATTATTTTATTTGCAATTAGGTCTGAAGAAAGCCCCTTTTACATTTGTTTTAGTTAGATTTGAGATTCAAAGAAATCCCTTTTTTTAATTGAACCGAAATCCAGATGTCCAAAAAAATCACTTGAATCGGTTCAGGTCAGAACGAATGAGTCGAAGCTCAGGTGTCCGAAGAACTCATTCAAGACGGCTTTATCGAATCATCTTTCTTTTTCCTACTGTGACGATAGCGGCGACTTTGATTCAACATCCTCGAAAGCGGTAGAAGAGTCCGAAGAAACGAGGGGCCATTGGTTCCCCTTCTCTCTTCTTTCAAAAAATATTAAACTAATTGGAGATGACTGTGACTATGTGACACATGAGCCACCTGTCCCATTGATTGACGACTTCGAATGGGGTGGACAGGTCCGAAGAAATGGAGAATCATCGATCTTCCTCCCCTCTCCCATCGAGGACGTCAAGATGGTATTTGGCGGTGATGACGAGGTGGCAACCATACTAGGTATCGAAGGTGCATGACCTATGTGGGAAGAGAAAAAAAAAGAAAATGAACAAGAAATAAGATTTTTTTTTTTTGTGAAAGAGGGAAAAGGGAAGAAAGACATCCCACTTTTCTCCTAGCTGTACAGGGGAGAGAGAGGGAGTTATTACCTGATTGGAGTGGGGAGGATGACGAACTACAGGAAATGTTGCGGTAGGGAGGTCTATCTTTTTTTGGAATTTTTTTTTGTACATTTGTAATATGTATATCTCAACAAAAAAAAAGCGTATGGTTATGGCATCTGTCTCTTGCTCGTCTTTCTTTATTCCTTTTTTTGTACTCTATTTATAGTAGAATTGATTAAGGTTTAGGGAAAAAATTTGAGGAATTTGTTGAGGGATCGGTGGAATCGAACGTGTGTTTACAATTCTAATATGAAGTTAGATGTTGTCGATAGAGTGTCACTGTGAGAATTCGAATTTTGGAAATTTGAAATTCTCTGTGTTCCTCTCCCCTGATTCTATATTTTCGATCTGTATACGTATATATATACTGGTATATATATATATATGTATATATAAATTGTTTTATATGTATTTTTGGGTTTTTGAGTTTTATCATGGAGAGTGAGCGGCTTAACGGCGCGATCCAGAGTCTGATCCTGACGATCCAAAATGGTAGATTCGATATCTCGGCAGTGCTGAGCGCAATGGCGCAATTCGTGTCGACGTGCGACGGACGGATTAAAAATTATCGCATGTTCTTCACTGAGGGGTCGAATTGTACATTTATTGTTTCGCGATCTGGACCCCGTTTTTCGCACCGTTTCGCGTGTATTCGAATGTGGAGGGGTGTCTGGGCCTTTTGTACCTGCTGTGGGGGGGGGACCCCGAGGTAATTTGTGGGGTTTGTGGGGCTTTGTGTAATTGTGTGGAGTGGTGGTGGAGTGTGTGTGTGGATGTAGTAGGTGAGGGTAGTTGAGCTACCCCCTCCCTCTCACTCCCTATCTCTCCCTCTCTCTCCCTCTCTCTTTCTCAGCCCCCAACTGAGAGCCTCCTCTCCCCTGCCCCTTAGCTTCCTCCCAGAGCCCACCGGCCGCCGCCGACCACCCCTGGCCGGCGCTGCCCCCCGGCCATCTCTCTCTCTCTCTCTCTCTCTCCCTTTTCTCTTCTTCTTCTCCTTCTTCTTCTTCTTCTTCTTCCCGGAGGTGTGCACCCAGGGGAAACCCACGCCGGAGCTCCCCTGAGGTGGCACGACTGCTCGAGTCCTGCGCCGCCGCCGTGGGCCGCCGAGCTGCCGCAGCTGCTGCCAGGGCAGCTGCGGGCAGGGGGGTTGGTGGCCCGAGCCGCCGCCGGTTCGCGCCGCCTTGGAGGGTGAGCGCCCTCACCCTCAGGTCCTCCGGCGCCGCCCCTTTCTTCCCCGGCCGTCGCCGTGCCGCCGGAGCGCCGCCGCGCCGCAGCTGGCTGCTGCTGGGTGTGCGGGCAGCGGGCTCGAGATCCGAGCCGCCGCCGCCTCCCGCCGCCGCAGCGACCTCCCGCCTGCATCTGGAGGGCCGCCGCAGCCGTCGTCTCTTCTTCTCCGGCCGCCCCCGTGCCGCCGGTGCGCCGCCGCGCCGCCTGCGGCTCCTGCATGCAAGCTGCAGGCAGGAGCAGCTGGAGGCCGCGCCCCGCCGCCTCGGAGGGGTGAGCGCCGCCACCCTCGGGACCTCCGCCGCCGGTCTTCTCCTTCCCGGCCGTTGCAGTGCTGCCGGAGCGCCGCCGCAGCCGCCGCGGCTGCCGCCTGTGCTCCTAAGGCACCCGCGGCTGTGAGCTTCCGGCCACCGCCGCCGTTGCCCGGAGTTGTCGCGGTCGCCCCTTCCCCGACGTCCGGCGGGTCCCTCTTGCCGGTGCTCGCGTCGCCGCCAGCCGTCGACGCCGTTCCTTGCCGGAGTAGGTGTGGCCGAGCCTTCCCGGAGCTAGGGCTCTCCTCGCGCCGTCGCCGCCGCTTCCCGCCGCAGGCTGAGGTGAGCCTCCTCCTCCTTGCCACCTCCTCTGCCGATGCTGGCCGCCGCTGGCCTTGAATGCCGGCCGGCAGCCGGCCGGAGCTGGTTGCTCCGGCCGGGGTCTTGTTTGGTTGGTTTTTGGCCGCGCAAGGCTATTTGAACTCCCTGTTGCTTTCCGAAGTCCGGGAAGGTGAGCACGATGAGATGCGCTGATCATCATGCTCACCTCAGATCTGGATTTGGTTGAGCCGTTTCTTCGTACGGCCTTTGTCGAGCTTTTCGCCTTGTATGTTCGCTGTTTTTATGCTTTTTCCCAGCCTGCGACTTGCCCCGTCGGAGTGAGGCTGTAAGCACAGCCTCCGTTTCGTCGTTACCTATCCGCTGGTGCTTGCGGAAGGTCGTGCGGACGAACGGATTGCTCGAACGACTTAAATTAGTGCTTGTATGTATGTATATGTTGCTTGTTTGTGGACTTTGGCGTTTGTGGCAGAGTAGCGACGCTGTGGGCAGCAAGGGTATGGTCTTTGGGACCCTGAGGACTGGTCGTCCAACCCTCTTGCCCTTCGTGGAGTTTCGGATTCGTTTCCGACGCGTTTTTCGATGAATTAATCGGCGAAACGTGTGTTTCTAGTCGTGCGACTCACTCGCTGTCTTCGTGAGTGACTTGGCTTCATTGTTTAGCCTTGTTGGCTGTTCCTCATCGCTGTCCCGAAATTTCGAGGACAGCGGATGAGTGACGAGGGGTTCCGGTGTCAAATCGGCACTTTTTGGGAACCCGGGAAGCCTTTTCGGGTGCGTTTGGTGTTCGTGGTACCCCGAGCTTGTGCTCGCTGTCCCGTCGCTTGGTTTTGTGTGTTCGGGGACAGCGAGGGGCTCTGTTGGCTGTTTGGTACCCCAGTAGAGCTTAGTGTAGTTCGGGATCGTCCCGGTGGGTTTCCCGGGCGATCCGTCGGTTCCGGGATGTGTGTGAGCCTTGTGTTTAGCGTCGACTTGGTGGACCTTGAACCTGTGAGTCTTTCGTAGGTCCTGTCGTGGTTCCCGAGAGCCGTCGGTGTTAGACTTGATCTTTCGACAGGTGGGTACTTCGATCCGGAGTCGGTTCAGTGGACTACGGTGATACCTTTTTATCCCTTCTCTCGTATTTCAGTTATTAGTTCACTTGACTCCCGTTGACTCTACTTATATGCGTGCTTGGATAGTAGAGTAGTTGTGGTTTGCATGGTTCTTGAGACGACCCAGTTGGTCGGTGGTGATCGCCTGTTGCTCCGAGCGATCCTAGTTGTGGTTTTGGTTGCTTCTCGGCACGTTGCCGTTCTGTGGATTGAGCATTTTCATCGATCGTCACAGCTCCCTAGCGCCTCACGTATGCTAACGGTCTGATCCACCGTTTGAGCTTCTTTTCCGGAAAAGGGTCGTGGAGAGCGGTCCCGACCCGTGAGCCTTACTGCGTTGCGTGCAGAAGGTTTGTGCCAGTTGGTTGAGCAGGTTGTGACAGTACCCGGGGTGCGTCCCGGTGACTATAGATTGGGTTTACTTTGTGGTTATCTTCTTTGATGCATATACCAGTTGCTTACAGTAGCATAGTTGTTTCAGTTGTATGTCAGCCTCATACTTACTTGTGCTACTGTATACCTTATCTATCTTTTGTTGACCCTCGTGCCGGTGTGTACACCTCGCCTTCGTCGGCTTGCGGTACCCACTGGGGAGGGGAGACATGTTTACATGTTCTCACCCCCCGCCCTCGTTGTTGTTTTCAGGTGAGCAGGGTGGTGAGTGTCGGGATGCTGCGAGGCACGCCTAGTTAGTGGTACTAGAGGTCCCGACTTGTGAGGCTACTTCCCCAGATTTGGTTATCACCCTACCCTTATCTGCTAGATGTGATTGTGGTTCAGTTACCTTTTGGATATTATCTAGCATGCTATGTTTTGGTGCAGCTTTATGTTGGATGTTTACCTTGCATGCTTATATCACGTGGTTTTCAGTATACATGTGAGGTTTTCTTGTTTAGACTTGTGGATATAGATGCTTTCAGATCTATCTTGGTGGCCTTTTATCGCATGTCTTGGTTTTCTATCCCTCGTGGTAGCGTTTTCGAATAAAGGTTTCCGTGTGGGAAACAGTTTTCAAATGAATTTCCGATCGATCGACTTTTGAGATTTCAAAAGAGAGTTCTCGTGTGGAGAACAGTTTTCAAATGATTCTTCAATGTTTGAGACTAGGGTTTCAAAATAAAGCTCCTGTGTGAGGAGCAGTTTTCTAGAGAATGATCTGTTGTATGTGCATTGCATCATCCTTCGCCTAAGGAATTGCTTAGATTCATACAGGTTTAAGGACTACTAGCTGTATGAATCTCTTTGTGTTGTTGCGTTGTTGTTGTGATGAATGAATGGTGGTTGTGATCCTGTTGTATGTTCGTGGACGCCGTGCAAATACAGGGGAGGCTCTGTCCGTGTGTACAGTGGACCCTGTATTTGTGGCGGGTCTGTACGTGACGCGGGCTAGGCTTTCAAAAAAAAAAAATTTAGCACGTTTTTCCGCATCTAGAACTAGCCCGGGGCGTGACAGTCACGCCCCGCCGTGCCTTAACACCAACTAGGTGAGAGGACAACCCGCACGGGCGCATGCGCCAGACCCGCCGAACGTACAGAGTCTCCCCTATCCACCCAAGGCATCACAACACAAGCATCAATACGATGTTCCAACTAGGAACCGAGTACATGAGTTGCACAAGGGAAGCATCACAATAAGAAGTAACTACTTCTATTACATCACATTTGCACATTTGCAAGCCAAAATTTTCACTAATCTTTCATTACATCAATTTCATTCAACAAAGTCCAAAACTATGGAATTTACTGTGAGAATTCGAATTTTTAAATTATTCTGTGAAATTTGAATTCTGTGTTCCTCCCCCCTTTTGCTGTGTATTTGATCCGTATTTGTAGATAAATACATGTATAGTTATATATATGTATATATGTTGTATTTTTAGGGTTTTTATTGTTTTAAGTTTCTGTTGCGGAGAGAGAACGGCTTAACGGTGCAATCTGGAGTCCGTTTCTGATGATCCAAAATGGTAGATTCGATGTCTCGGCAGTGCTGAACGCGATGGAGCAATTCGTTTTGACATGCAACAGACGGATCGAGAGATATTGCAAGTTCTTCGCTGAGAGGTCGAATGGTATAATTATTATTTTGCGATCTGGACCCTGTTTCTTGCACCGTTTCGCGTGATTTTGAATGTGGAGGGGTGTCTGGGCATTTTGTTCCTGCTGTGAGGGACCCGGGGGCAATTTGCAAGGTTTGAAGGGCCTTTTTGCAAATTTACCATGTGTATATGGTTGTGTGTGTGTGAGTGGAGAGAGAGAGAGTGTGTATTCTCCTTTCCCTCGTCTTCTCACTCAGCTCCCAGAGGTGCAACCCCTCTCCCCAGTTCCTCTGCCATCTCCCCGAGCGCCGCCGGCCGCCGCCGAGCACCCCTGGCCGGCGCAAACTCCGGCAAAGCTCTCTCTCTCTCCCTTTTCTTCTTCTTCTCTTTCTTCTTCTTCTTCTTCTCTTTCCCTGCGGTGTGTACCCAGGGTGAACCCACGCCTGAGCATCCCCTGAGGTGCCACGACCGCCGGCGACCTGCCCCGCCGCCGGGAGCCGCCGCCGTGCACCGCCGCCGTGCACCGCCGAGCTGCTGCTAGGGCAGCTGCGGGCAGGCTGGTGACCCGAGCCGCCGCCGCCTCCCGCCGCCTTGGAGGGTGCGCACCGCCACCCTCTGGTCCTCCGGCGCCGTCGTCTTCCTCCCCCGGCCGCCGCCTTGCCGCCGGAGCGCCGCCGCAGCCGCCGCGGGCTCAGACTGGGCAGCTAGGGCCGCCGCGGCCGAACTCGCTCCACCGCCGCCGCTGCTGATTTTCTTTGTCGCGGTCACCGGCCTTCCGACGTCCGGCGGTCCCCTCTTGCCGGTGCTCGCGTCGCCGCCGGCCGCCGTCGCCATCCGTTGCCGCGCCGCCGTGCCCTAGCCAACCCGAGAGCTTCTCTCCTTCCCGCGCCGCCGCCGCCGCTTCCTGCCGTCGGCTGAGGTAAGCACCCTCTTCCTCACCTCCCCCGCATCCAACCCTGGCCGCCGCACGCCGTGCATGTCGGCCGGCCGCCGGCCGGAGCTGTTTGCTCCGGCCAGGGTGATTTTTGGTTGTGTTTTGGGCCGCATGCATGTATCTTGCTCTCTATTGCCTCCCGAAGCTCGGAAAGGTGAGCACGATGATCGCAGCAATGCGCTGATCATCATGCTCACCTTATTTGACTATTTTGGTTGGCCGTTTCGCTGTTCGGCCTTTGTCGAGCAATTTCATCGCATGTTGACACTATTTTTATGCAATTTTTGGGCTTGCGACTGGCCCTGTCATAGTGGGACTGTGAGCATGGCCTTCGTTACGTCGTTACCTATCCACTGGTGCTTGCGGAAGGTCGTGCGGACGAACGGATTGCTTGAACGGCCTTAATTAACGCTTGTTTGTATGTAAATGTTGCATGTTTATAGACCTTGGCGATTGTGGCAGCGTTGCGACGCTGCGGGCAGCAAGGGCATGATCCTTGAGGCCCTGTGGACTGGTTGTCCAACCCCTTCGCCCTTCGCGGAGATCCGAATTTATTTTCGGTGCATTTTTCGATGAAATAGTCGGCGAAACGCGTGTTTCTAGTCGTGCGACACACTTCCTATTTTTGCGAGTGCCTTGGCTTCATCATTTAGCCTCGTTGGCTGTTCCTCATCGCTGTCCCGAAGTTTCGAGGACAGCGAATGAGTGATGAAGGGTTCCGATGCCAAATCGGCACTTTTCGGGAACCCGGGAAGCCGTTTCGGGTGCGTTTGTGTTCGTGGCACCCCGAGCTTGTGCTCGCTGTCCTGTCACCTTGTTTTGGTGTGTTTGGGGACAGCGGAGGACCTGGTTTGGTTGTTGGTACCCCTGTGGAGCTTAGTGTGGTTTCGGGATCATCCCGATGGGTTTTTCGGACGGTCCGTCGGTTTCGGGTTGTGAGCGCTTTGTGTTTAGTGTCGCCATGGTGGACCTTGACCCTGTGAGTCTTTCGTAGGTCCTGTCATGGTTCTCGAGAGTCGTCGGTGTTAGGCTCTAGCGTTTCGACAGGTGGGTACTTCGATCCAGAGTCGGTTCAGTGGACTACGGTGATACCTTTCTATCCCTTCTCTTGCATTTTAGTTATTAGTTCACTTGACTCCCGTTGACTCTACTTATGCGTGCTTGGATAGTAGAGTAGTTGTGGTTTGCATGATTATTGAGACGACCTAGTTGGTCGATGTTGATCGCCTGTTGTTCCGAGCGATCCTCGTTTATTGGCTTATCAGTTGCTTCACGGCTCGTTGCCGTTCTGTGGATTGAGCATTCACATCGATCGTCACAGCTCTTCTAGCACTTCATGTACACCAGCGGTCTGATCCACCGCCTGGGGGTGTTCTTTTCCGAAAAAGGGTCGCGTGCATCCGACCCGTGAGCCTCTTAGCACGTGCATCTGCGGAGGTTATGTGTCGATGGTTGAGCAGGTTGTGACAGTATCAGGAATAAGTCCCGGTGGCTATGGATTGGGTATACTTTGTGGTTATCTCCGTTGATGCATATACTAGTTGCTTACAGTAGCATAGTTGTTCAGTTGTATGTCAGCCTCATACTTACTTGTGCTACTGTTTACCTTATCTATCTTTTTGTTGACCCTCATGCCGGTGTGTACACCTCGCCTTCGTCGGCTTGCGATACCCACTGGGAGGGGAGACATGTTTACATATTCTCACCCCCCGCTCTCGTTGTTGTTTTCAGGTGAGCAGGGTGGTGAGAGTCGGGACGCAGCGAGGCACGCCTAGTTAGTGGTACTAGAGGTCCCGACCTGTGAGGCTTTTCTCTCCAGATTTGGTTATCACCCTTATCCTTTATCGGCTAGTTATGGATGTGGTTCAGTTACACTATGGTTGTTTTGTCTAGCATGTTGTGGTTTTGTTAAAGTTACATTTTTGGATGTTCTGTCTTGCATGCTTAGATCTTGTGGATTTGGCTTAGTATTCATAGGTGGATTACATGCCTAGAATTTTGGATATCGATGCTTTTAGATCTTTTATTATGGCTTTATATCGCATATTTTGGATTTCTACCCCTCGTGATAGCGTTTTCAAATAAAGATTTCCGAGTGGGAAACATTTTTCAAATAGATTTTCGATCGATCGACTTTTGGGGATTACAAAAGAGAGTTCTCATGTGGAGAACGGTTTTCAAAAGATCTTTAAATATTTGAGATTAGGGTTTCAAAATAAGGCTTCTGGGTAAGGAGCAGTTTTCTAGAATGATATATTGTTTGTGCATCGCATCATCCTTCGCATAAGAACTTGCTTAGATTCATACAGGTTTAAGGACTCTTAGCTGTATGAATCTTGTTGTGTTGTTGTGGTACGTGTGATGAATGAATGGTGGTTGTGATCCTGTTATATGTTGTGTACGCCGTGCAAATATAGGGGAGGCTCTGTCCTGTGTGCAGTGGACCTTGTATTTGTGGCGGGTCTGTACGTGGCGTGGGCTAGGCTTTTTTTAAAAAAAATTTGGCACATTTTTCCACTTCTAAAACTAGCCCGGGGCGTGACAGATTAAGATGGTTTCAGAGCGTAAAGGGTACAAACACTCATTCATTCATAAACTTGTAACTGAACCATTGATTAGGTTGACCCATAGGAAGACCTAAGATGTATAGGTGCGCGAGTTCGAGGGGGTTTGTTTTCGGCTTGTGTTTTGTGGGAGTTGCCGACCCCTTTCTCTTGCGCAGGTTTCTGTGTTTTACAGATGGCTCGTGGTCGTAGTGGTAGGCGTGCGCTTGCGGAGCCGTCTGCTGGTGTTCAGACTCGGGCTATTGCAGCTGGTTCGAGCGAGGAGCTGGCAGGAAGCGAGCAGCCTGCTGTTGACCGTACCCTGTGTGCTTGAGGCCGAGGCGAGGGGTCAGCTGACGACCCACTCCGGCATGTTCCGGCAGTTTTTGCAGTAGCAGGCTACGGCGACTGCCGCTCCAGCCCCTCCTCCTCCTTCGCCGAGTGCCCCGATGACTGCAGACCCTCCTGTGGCACCCACGCCGTTGTGGCCACGACCGCGACGACGACAGCGACTACGTCGGCTATTTTGCGTGTGGACACCGACCCCGAGATTGGGGGTGGTGGCCACGTCCGAGCGCGATTGGCGAATTTCCTGAGGTTCGGTCCGCCCTTGTTCGCAGACTCGTGCTTCTTCTAGAGGTGTGGTGGAGTACCAGACAGATACCAAATGGTAGGGTATTTTCCCCTTGCGTAACCACTCGTTGGCAGGTGGTGGCCCTATCGGGCTAGGTGACGTCACTTGGTGGATCTGTGTTGTTGTTTGGGCTGTTCTTGCCCTGGCCCCACTTTCCGTGTTGAGCACGAGGGCCACTGCGAGCGTCTCTACGGAGACGGTGCTTTGAGCGGCTTCGACCGCAACTTTAGTGTTACCTTCTCTGTTTTGTTGGGTAGGGCGGTGAAGCCTACCCCACTGACGTATTGCTGGTGGAATCGTCAGTGTTGGTCTTTCGACCTTTAGCTAGTTCTTGCGTCAAACTGACGTGTACTAGACTGAGTGGACACTGTTTGTTGTTGGGTTTTTATTGGTGCCTATATGGTTTGCGGCTATCCTAACGCCTAAATTGGTGTGTCTTGGGATTTCTTGTGGTATTTGTAGGCTTTCGTATTGTCGCGAGATCTTCCAGGTTGTTGTTGGAGATCTCACCGCGTTTGACGTTGGTTAGTCGACGCTGGAATTATTTTTCCTTCGCTTTGGTTCGTGTGGTTGGCGACCCTACGTCGCGTGTAGCCGTCGGTTTGTTGTTGGAAGCCGAGGACTCCTAGGGAGTTGGCTCAGGGTAGACCTTGCTTTGTGGGTTGGTTTGTTTTCCCGTTAATTCGGTGATTCTTCTGTGTTTTTGGTCCAGCTTTTGAGTTGGTTGACCTGGTACCTTTGTGGTGTTGCCAACTGGTTGTTGGCGTTTGATCTTGGGTTTTTTCATTTTTCTTTCGATAAGTACGTTGGCTGCAGACAACGTAGTGTCAAAAGTTAGAACGAAATACTCTATTTCCTTTTGGGACTGTCAGGATTGGATCAGTGCTTTCTCTTACAAGACAATCTCTCTGCGTCGTCTTGTGGGAAAGCTGTGTTGTGGTCATCCCTGATCACGTAGTGAGCCTTGAGCTGATCCTGGAGTGGTTTTGCGCAGTTGATTTGCCCTCACTGCGGATGGTTTGACTCCAGTTGAGTCTAGTTGCCTTTTAGCTTGGTAGCTGTGCCTTCACAGCTAAAAGGTTTGTTTTGCGAGGTGATCTCGGTTTTTGCCAGGTGTTTTGGTGACCTGATGACGAGAGCCTGGTTGTTGGCTCCGAGGTCTCTGTGCGTGTGTTGGTGTACAAGGTTTTCGTCGCGGCTTTCGTGCAGTCTTGTTTGGAGCGCGTGTCCGATCACTTGGAAATAGGTGTTTGGCATCACTGGGGATTTTATCGTTTGTTGCGATTGGCAACCCTGTGCACCAGAGTGATGGACTCGCAAGGTTTTTACGTGGTTTGATTGTGAGTTCGAGCTTAACGAGATGACGGTGTTGTTTTAGTAACCTCTACCGCGGATCGACGATCTCTTTGACCGGCTCCAGGGAGCCTCGGTACTCTCGAAGATCGATCTGCATCCAGGTTATCTTTAGCTGAAGATCAAGGCCGAGGACGTTGCGATGACGGCCTTCCGGACTCGTTACGGGCTTTACGAGGTCACGGTTATGCCGTTCGGTTTGACGAACGCCCTGGCAGCTTTTATGGATTTGATGAACTGGGTTTTTCGGCAGTTCTTGGATCAATTTGTAGTGGTCTTCTTTGATGAACTGGGTTATGTGCCGATGGTTGAGCAGGTGGTGACAGTATCAGGAATACATCCCGGTGGCTATGGATTGGGTATACTTTGTGGTTATCTCCGTTGATGCATATACTAGTTGCTTACAGTAGCATAATTGTTCAGTTGTATGTCAGCCTCATACTTACTTGTGCTACTATTTATCTTATTTATCTTTTTGTTGACCCTCGTGCTGGTGTGTACACCTCGCCTTCGTCGGCTTGCGGTACCCACTGGGAGGGGAGACATGTTTACATGTTCTCACCCCCCGCCCTCGTTGTTGTTTTCAGGTGAGCAGGGTGGTGAGAGTCGGGACGCAGCGAGGCACGCCTAGTTAGTGGTACTAGAGGTCCCGACATGTGAGGCTTTTCTCTCCAGATTTGGTTATCACCCTTATCCTTTATCGGCTAGTTATGGATGTGGTTCAGTTACACTGTGGTTGTTTTGTCTAGCATGTTGTGGTTTTGTTACAGTTATATTTTTGGATGTTCTGTCTTGCATGCTTAGATCTTGTGGATTTGGCTTAGTATTCATGGGTGGATTACATGCCTAGACTTTTAGATATCGATGCTTTTAGATCTTTTATTATGGCTTTATATCGCATATCTTGGATTTCTACCCCTCGTGGTAGCGTTTTCAAATAAAGGTTTCCGAGTGGAAAACAGTTTTCAAATGGATTTTCGATCGATCGATCGACTTTTGGGGATTACAAAAGAGAGTTCTTGTGTGGAGAACGGTTTTCAAAAGATCTTTAAATGTTTGAGATTAGGGTTTCAAAATAAGGCTTCTGGATAAGGAGCAGTTTTCTAGAATGATATGTTGTTTGTGCATCGCATCATCCTTCGCCTAAGGACTTGCTTAGATTCATACAGGTTTAAGGACTGTTAGTTGTATGAATCTTGTTGTGTTGTTGTGGTACGTGTGATGAATGAATGGTGGTTGTGATCCTGTTGTATGTTGTGTACGCCGTGCAAATAAAGGGGAGGCTCTGTCCGTGTGTGCAGTGGACCCTGTATTTGTGGCGGGTCTGTACGTGGCGCGGGCTAGGCTTTTAAAAAAAAATTGGCACGTTTTTTCGCTTCTAAAACTAGCCCGGGGCGTGACATTTATATTTGATTTTCAACCCCCATACTATTTCTGTCCAAAACTTGGGGTACATCTATACATGAACCAAAATGAGAGGCCGCTAACTATTCAAGCTACGTCCTTGCCTCTCTCCGCCGCGCCGCTAGCGGAAGGACCTGAAAAACGTGGGGTGAGAACTATAAACATAATTTCCAGTGGGTAAGGCCACCCAAGAGAGAAGCTCGACCCACCAGGTCTAAAGAAAGCAACTCAAGTAAAGGTTAGTTCACAATTAACCATACATATTATATTTACATGTTAAATTTAAATATGAAAGAATGCAACCTATATAAATGATTTATTTCATTTCCTCCTATGTTCATCACACAAGTTACTTTTCATTTAAATCATTAGTTTGGCATTGGGGTCAGATTCCCTGTACCACCAACCCATATCTCGAACCATTGGCATTGGTGTCAGAATCGCTGACCACCAACCCATTTCTCGAACCATTGGCATTGGTGTCAGAATCGCTGACCACCAATCCATTTCTCGAACACTTGGCATTGGTGTCAGAATCGCTGACCACCAACCCATTTCTCGAACCATTGGCATTGGTGTCAGAATCGCTGACCACCAACCCATTTCTCGAACACTTGGCATTGGTGTCAGAATCACTGACCACCAACCCATTTTTCGAGGCTTGCGAAATTTCCGCATAATGCTCGTCACCGAGCAATAGAATCGCTATCCCCATCTTGGTCCCAATATTTCAACTACATGGAGTATTTACTATCATTGCACTTGTCACGTTATGGTTTCTTGATCATGTCACAATTGTCAACCTATGTTCAACAACACTAGATTCATATTGCTAAGCCCAACTTATGTTCAATGACACTATGTTCATATTGCCATGTCCAACCTAGGTTCAACAACACTAGGTTCATATTGCCATTTCCAACCTATGTTCAACAACACTAGGTTCACATTGTCATTTCCAACCTATGTTCAACAACACTAGGTTCATATTGCCATTTCCAATCTATGTTCAATAACACTAGGTTCATATTGCCATTTCCAACCTATGTTCAACAATACTAGGTTCTACATTGCATGTTTTCACAATTCAAGGTGTATAGAATCATAAGTGAATTGAAATCACCTACATGCATGATAAGCCCAAGGCTCAATTCATTCAAATAAGCATTCTTTCTAACATGCACCATATAATTCTAGGATTGTCATACAACTATGTCATTCACCATAATAGTTATTTTATCCTAGACATGGAAGTGACCTAATCACTTCGGTGCAACACAAACCCACATCAAGAGCTTCCTAATCCTTGTGTTCTTTGAGCTCCTAGGTCACCAAATCTTGAGTTCTTGCTTCAACCCAAGCTTTTATAAGAAAAATGGTTCGTTACTCATTATGAACCCTAATATCATTCCGTTTCATGAAATCAAGTGTTCCCACATGATTTACAAGGCCTCAATTGCAAGTCTCGAAGGTCTAAATATTTTTAGAACCTCCCATGGCAAAAGCCCCAAATCTACCTAGGGTTTGCATGCATGCAAGCCAAACCCTAGATTTCATGGCCAATCTTTCACCATTTGTGGTCAAGATTGCCTAGAATTTCCAAAAACCTAATAATAAAGAATTAAATCCAAGGTTTAAACCATAAATCATAAAAACTTACCTCAACACCCAAGCTCCCTAGCTTCTTCTTGCACCAAGAAGCTCCAAATCCACCTTAGAAGCTTTTCCCAAGGTCAAATCCTTCACTTCTCCAAGCTTTGGAGAGATCTCTAGAGAGAAAGTGAGGGAGAGGGGGAGGGAAAGTGAGGAAGATGAAGAGAAATGAGGGAGAGGGCTTCAACCCTCATTACATAACTCCCCACTATGCAAAATTACCAAACTGCCCTTACTGGGCATTCTGCTTCAGCCGGGTTCGGATCCCACGAGCAGGTTCCGGATCCGGAGCCAATTTCCACCCTGCAGACTACGCAGGCTGGGTCCGGACCCCACAGCCGGGTCCGGAACCCGTGAGCAACTCAGCTCAGAAAACAGGTCGAGTCCGGACCTGGGTGTTCGGGTCCGGACTCTAGCTGTTCCACAGGATTTCATTGTCCGGACCCCAAGTCTCGGGTCCGGACCCCGAGAGCAACTTAGCTCCAGTTTGGTTTTTTTCAAAAATTCTAATTTTTGATTTTCGGGACTCTAACTCACTCCCGATCATTCCGAAACCCTCGGAACTCAATTTCACATTAGCCATTACCGGCTTTCTCCGAACTTCATCAAATTCGGTAAAGTTCGGTATAGCGCACCGAAATTCAGAGTACTACATTGAGGGAGTGTGAGAGTCGATTGAGAGATATTTTGAGAGCTGGTTGTAGATTCAAAATTCTAAGGCGAATTTCGAATAAATGAGGATATGTATAAGGTTGTTTGAAAAAGAAGATATTTAGATTTGGTTGGGGTTCAGAATTCCAAATGGAAATTAAACATAATATTCTAAACTTTGAAATTGAATTTTGGAGTGTAGAGTAGGCTGTAATTCATATCATCCCCTTGGGTTAGACTGAGCCCAAACCGATTGGGCCTACTTTAATGAGTCTGCTGTGCACAAGTGGTAGTATTTGTTAGGCTCAAATGAGGCCCAAATTATTGAATAGACTTAAAAATTTCAATGGGCTTCCATAAGGCCTACATACTTGTGTTCATGTGGCCTATTAAAGGGATTTGAATCAATGGTAAAATTTCCATTGGGCTCAAAAATTCTAGATTCATACGAGACCTATTAAAATTAGAATTGTATAGGCCCGAATCTAATTGATTTTCATTATGGTTAAGATAAAGTTGAATTCTATTAGGATTAATCTATCCCATCCAAATATAAATATTTTGCCCCAAATAAATTGCCCCCCACCTTTTTAGCCTAGGAGTTTCACATGCAACGAAAAGATGTGTTTTTTTTTATAAGAATTTTTTTTTGAATTTGTCATCTCCTGATAATAGGAAATTCTTCAGACCTTAAATTTAATTAATATCATCTAATAGTGGGAAGTTCTTCAGACCCTATATTTATTATAATCATCTAATAGTGGGGAATTCTTCGGACCTCAAATTTATTATAATCATCTAATGACGTGGGATTCTTCGAACCTTAAATTTATTAAAATTATTTAATAGTGGGGGATTCTTCGGACCCCAAATTTATTATAATCATTTGATGATGGAGGATTCTTCGATCCGGGTTTACTATAGTCTTCTGATTTATTCGGATCCTCCCTCTTTTTTTTATTTTACTCTTTCATTTTAGTATTATTATTATTTTTCTTAACGTGCCCCTTTTTTTTAACGTGTTTTTTTTAAGGGAGAGTATGGATAATCAGAATGAACTATTATATGTAGGACTTTACTTAGCTCGAGCATTGCATATATTAGGACATACGGCTAAACTCCTAGTGCCTTTCGGTAAGGTTCAATTGAAGGAATGGGTAGCGGAGCGGCATCTTAGCATGGCGTCATTTACTAATACACAGTACACAAATAGTAGCGAGGAAGACGTTGTACACCTAGCGCTGTGGGGAGTGGCAAAAGAGAGAGATGCATTAGAATCTCTCAGTGTAAAGATTTTGCAGGATCATTCGAGCTGGTATGGTTTTAAAATATTTAAAGATTGGACTAATGTGGATGGTCTCAAAGACTGGGTTGGCGATGTCATTGCCCAATACAAGACTCAACTTGTCCGAGCCGAAATATTGGATGTGGTTGTTGGTTTCAAAGGGAGGTATGACAAAAATCCCAAGTTATTCAAGGGTTTAGTAGAATTATGGTGCTCGAAAACGAATACTTTCCATCTCCCTTATGGCGCGCGCAGTTGGGATATCATTATAGGATTAAAGAATTGAGCGGTGTATCAATAATTAAGGAGATATATGATGAGTTTGTCCCTAGCAACTGGGAGCTTAAGAATTATCCATGTAACCTCCGTTAATTACTCATTGTATATGAATGGCTTGTCAATCGAAGACCTAATAAAGTGGTTTATTATAATCATTGGGTGGATTGAGAAAAGATAGTATTAGTGGAGAGGAACGCAAGAAGGCTCCAACTTATTCAGAGGATGGGTATTGGGCAGCATTCTTAGCACTTTGGCTCTACAAGTTTGTAATACTTTCTGGTAAAAAGGATTTATTCGATCAGAGTCTTTTGTCATGGTGAGTCAAATGGCCCTTGGGACGAAGGTAGCATTAGCTCCTGTCGTGCTGTGCACAATTCAAGTTGCTTTAGGTCATATAGTATCTGTCACGCCCCGGGCTAGTTTTAGATGCGGAAATACGTGCCAATTTTTTTTTTTTTTGAAAGCCTAGCCCGCGCCACGTACAGACCCGCCACAAATAAAGGGTCCACTATACACACGGACAGAGCCTCCCCTGTATTTGCACGGCGTACATAACATACAACAGGATCACAACCACCATTCATTCACCACACAACAATCACATTACAAAACATGATTCATACAGCTAACCGTCCTTAAACCTGTATGAATCTAAGCAGGTCCTTAGGCGAAGGATGATGCGATGCACAAACAGCAGATCATTCTAGAAAATTGCTCCTTACCCAAAAGCTTTATTTTGAAACCTTAATATCAAACATTCAAGAATCATTTGAAAACCGTTCTCCACACGAGAACTCTCTTTTGAAATCACAAAAGTCGATCGATCGGAAATCCATTTGAAAACTGTTTCCCACACGGAAACCTTTATTTGAAAACGCTACCACGAGGGGTAGAAAACCAAGATGCGCGATATAAAGCCACATCTAGAAGCATAAACCACCAAATAATCCAAGCATGCAACTACACATATGAATACTAGACAAATCCACAAAACATAAGCATGCTAGATAATATATCCAAAAGGTAACTGAACCACAATCACATCTAGCTGAAGGATAGGATAATAACCAAAATCTGGGGGAGTAGCCTCACAAGTCGGAACCTCTAGAGCTACTATCTAGGCGTGCCTCGCAACGTCCCGACTCCCACCACCCTGCTCACCTGAAAACAACAACGAGGGCGGGGGGTGAGAACATGTAAACATGTCTCCCCTCCCAGTGGGTACCGCAAGCCGACGAAGACGAGGTGTACACACCGGCACGAGGGTCAACAAAAGATAGATAAGGAAAACAGTAGCACAAGTAAGTATGAGACTGACATACAACTGAACAACTATGCTACTGTAAGCAACTAGTATATGCATCAATGGAGATAACCACAAAGTAAACCCAATCATAGCCACCGGAACGTATCCCTGATACTGTCACAACCTGCTCAACCACCGGCACATAACCTCCGCAGATGCACGTGCTAAGAGGCTCACGGGTCGGATGCACGCGACCCTTTTCTGGAAAAGAACACCCCCAGGCGGTGGATCAAACCGCTGGTGTACGTGAAGTGCGAGAAGAGCTGTGACGATCGATGCGAATGCTCAATCCACAGAACGGCAACGAGCCGTGAAGCAACTGAAAAACCACAACAAGGATCGCTCGGAACAATAGGCGATCACCACCGACCAACTAGGTGGTCTCAATAATCATGCAACCACAACTACTCTACTATCCAAGCACGCATAAGTAGAGTCAACGGGAGTCAAGTGAACTAATAACTGAAATGCAAGAGAAGGGATAGAAAGGTATCACCGTAGTCCACTGAACCGACTCCGGATCGAAGTACCCACCTGTAGGTAAGATCCAGCCTAACACCGACGGCTCTCGGGAACCGTGACAGGACCTACGAAAGACTCACAGGGTCAAGGTCCACCAAGTCGACGCTAAACACATAGCTCTCACATCCCGAACCGACGGATCGCCCGGAAACCCACCGGGACGATCCCGAAACCACACTAAACCCCCAGAGGGGTACCGAACAGCCAATCAAGTCCCTCGCTGTCCCCGAACACACAAAACCAAGTGACGGGACAGCGAGCACAAGCTCGGGGTGCCACGAACACAAACGCTCCCGGAAAGGCTTCCCGGGTTCCCGAAAAAATGCCGAATTGGCACCGGAACCCCTCGTCACTCATCCGCTGTCCTCGGAACTTCGGGACAGCGATGAGGAACAGCCAACGAGGCTAAACGATGAAGCCAAGTCACTTGCGAAAACAGCGAGTGAGTCGCACAACCAAAAACACGCGTTTCGCCGATTAATTTATCGAAAAATGCGTCGAAAATGAATCCGGTTCTCCGCGAAAGGCGAAGGGGTTGGACAACCAATCCACAGGGCCTCAAGGATCATGCCCTTGCTGCCCGCAGCGTCGCAACTGTCACGCCCCGCCGTGCCTTAAGCACCAACTAGGTGGAAAGGATAACCGCACGAGCGCATGCACCAGACCCGCCGAACGGATAGAGTCTTTCCTATCCGCCCAAGGCGTCACAACACAAGCTTATCCACAATGTTCCAACTAGGAACGGAGTACAAGAGTTGCACAAGGAAAGCATCAACATAAAGAAGTTCTACTTCTATTACATCACATGGCACAATATACCTGTCCCAATTTTTTTTTCTTTTCCATTCCATACATTATGTTCCAAAACTATGGAATATACAACATTCATACAAGAATGTAAATCCCCTATACTATCATAGTCCAAAACTAGGGGTACAACTCTACATATAACCAAAATGGAAGGGCCGCTATCTAAAGAGCCAAACCCTTGCCTCGCTCCGCCGCCTCACTCGCGGAAGGACCTGGAAAATGTGGGGTGAGAACTATAAACATAGTTCCCAGTGGGTAAGGCCACTAAGAGAGAAGCTCGACCCACCAGGTCCAAAGAAACACCATATGCATAAGTTAGATCACATATAACTATGCAACAATTATTTACATGCTTGTAAATAAACATAAAGGATGCAACCAAATGAAATATAATTTATCATTCTCTCCTAGGTTCATCCTATGTCTCAAAATGACTAAGTTCATTTACTTGTCATTTACTTATGGTTTCGGAATCGCCGTCTCACCATAATTATTCCAACATTCGAGGAGTGAACTCGTCACCTCCTAGTTCGAGTAGCGAACTCGTCGCATACTCGGGATAGCAAAATCGTCGCATACCCCGTCTCAACACGGCCACCGCATGGCATGGGTAGCGAACTCGTCGCATACCCGGGATAGCAACCTCGTCGCACATCCCCTCTCGACATTGCCAACTCAAGGCGAGGTAGCGAAATCGTCACCTACCCGGGATTGCAAACTCGTCGCACATCCCGCGTCGGTACGGCCAACTCATGGCATGGTAGCGAAATCGTCGCCTACCCGGGATAGCAAAATCGTCGCACATCCCGTCTCAATACGGCCAACTCATGGCATGGTAGCGAAATCGTCGCCTACCCGGGATAGCAAAATCGTCGCACATCCCGTCTCAATACGGCCAACTCATGGCATGGTAGTGAAATCGTCGCCAACCCGGGATAGCAAAATCGTCGCACATCCCGTTGTTCACGTTTTTCACTTGCCAACCTAAGTCTCATGACCTTAGGTTCAAGTCACTAAGCCTCGCCTATGTTCAATAACATTAGGCTTACTTTCTCATTATCAACCTAGGTTCCATGACTCTAGGTTCCAATCTCATGTCAAACCTATGTTCAATGACACTAGGTTTCAATCTCACATGTTCCAACCTATGTTCAACAACACTAGGTTTAATCCTCATGTCCAACCTATGTTCAACAACACTAGGTTTAGCCTCATGTCCAACCTATGTTCAACAACACTAGGTTTAGCCTCATGTTCAACCTATGTTCAATAACACTAGGTTTAACCATACATGCAACCATGCAACAAGTATTAATATTTGAATTATACTTGAAATATACATCATGCAATAGGATCTCATTGTTCAACCTATCATGATTTTTACTTTTGCCAACATGCAATTTCTAGGGTTCACAACACATACCATTTTATCTTTAAATGGATATTTACCCTAGACATGGAAGTGATCTAATCACTTCGGTAAACACAAACCCACCTCGAGAGCTTCCGAATCCTTGTATTCTTTAAGCTCCTAAGTGTCCAAGCCTTGAGTTCTTGTTTCAACCCAAGCTTCTACAAAAAAAACGGTTCGTTACTCATTACGAACCCTAAATTCCACTCAACATGTGAAATCATGTGTTCTAACATGATTTCCTAGGCCCCAATTGCAATTCCCGAAGGTCCAAATATTTTTAGAACCTCTCATTGCAAAAGCCCCAAATCTACTTAGGTTTCACATGCATGCATGTGAAACCACAAAATCTCTTGGCCAATCCCTACGTTTTGTGGTTTAGATTGCCTAGGGTCTCCAAAAACCTCATGCTAAAGGATTGAATCCAAGGTTTAAACCCTAAATCACAAGAACTCACCTCAAAGCCCTAGCTCCCAAGCTTCTTCTTGCACCAAGAAGCTCCAAATCCACCTTAGAAGCTTTTCCCAAGGTCAAATCCTTCACTTCTCCAAGCCTTGGAGAGATCTCTAGAGAGAGAAAGTGAGGGAGAGGGAGAGGGAGTGTGAGGAAGATGAAGATGGATTGAGGGGAGAGGTCTCAGCCCTCAATATATAGCCCCTCTATCGTAAAATTACCAAATTACCCCTCATTGGGCATTCTGCACCAGCCGGGTCCGGACCTTGCGAATGGGGTCCGGACCCCGCACTGTTGACTGGTCAGTGCGCAGGCCGGGACCCCGCACTGTTGACTGGTCAGTGCGCAGGCCGGGTCCGGACCTTGGCATCAGGGTCCGGAACCCGTATGCACCCCAACTTGGAGACCCGCTCGGGTCCGGACCTCAAGTCCCGGGTCCGGAACCCGTACGTTCCCCATCTCGGACATCGGCTCGGGTCCGGACAGTAGCTACCCGGGTCCGGACCGCAGCTGCCCGCGGACTTCATTGTCCGGACCCCAGCTTCCAGGGTCCGGACCCCGTGAGCAGTTTTGCTCCGGTTGGTCCTTTTCTTCGAAATCTTCGATTTCTGGGTTTCCACTCGCACCCAAAATGTTCCGAAATCTTCGAAACTCAATTCCACACTAGCCATTACCGGCTCTTTTCGAACTTTCTCAAATTTAGTAAAGTTCGAAGCAACGCACCGAAATTCAAAGTGCTACAGCAACACTGCCATAATCGCAAAACCAGCAACAAATACATACATATGAGCAATAAAATAAGCCGTTAGAGCAAACCGTACGTCCGCACGACCTTCCGCAAGTACCAGTGGATAGGTAACGACGTAACGGAGGCCGTGCTCACAGCCCCACTGCGACAGGACCAGTCGCAAGCCGAGAAATTGCATAAAAATAGCAAACATAATAGACAAAATAGCACGACAAAGGCCGAACAATAAAATGGCTCAACCAAACAACAAACTAAGGTGAGCATAATGATCAGCGCATCGCCGCGATCATCGTGCTCACCTTCCTGAGCTTCGGGAGGCAACCGGAAGCTCAAAAACACAAAAGCGGCCAAAAAACCATCAAAAGGAGACCCTGGCCGGAGCAACCAGCTCCGGCCGGCTGCCGACCGGCATGCACGGCCAGCGGCGGCCAGGGTCGGCTGCGGGGGAGGCAAGGAAGAGGGGGCTCACCTCAGCCGGCGGCAGGAAGCGGCGGCGGCGGCGCGGGAAGAAGACCCACTCTTGGGTTGGCTAGGGCACCGCGGCGCGGCAACGGACGGCGCGGCGGCGGCCGGCGGCGACGGCCGGCGGCGACGCGAGCACAGGCAAGAGTGGCCCGTCGGACGTCGGTTGGCCGGTGACCGCGATAAAGGAAACCGGCGACGGCGGCGGCGGAGCAAGCTTGGCCTCGGCTGCCCAAGATGCCCTAGCCGAGCCCGCGGCGGCTGCGGCGGCGCTCCGGCGGCACAGTGACGGCCGGGAAGAGGTGGACCGGCGGTGGCGGTCCCGAGGGTGGCGACGCGCACCCTCCGAGGTGCGCGGGATGCGGCAGGGCGCGGCCTCCAGCTGCTCCTGCCCGCAAGCAACTCCGGGCAACGGCGGCGGGCGACCGCGACAACTCCGGGCAACGGCGGCGGCGGCCGGAAGCTCTCAGCCGCGGGTGCCCTAGGAGCACAAGCGGCAACAGCGGCGGCTGCGGCGGCGCTCCGGTAGCACGGCGACGGCCAGGAAGGGATGGACCGGCGGCGGCGGTCCCGAGGGTGGCAGCGGGGCGAGGACTCCAGCTGCTCCTGCCTGCAACTTGCATGCAGGAGCCACAGGCGGCGCGGCGGCGCACCGGTGGCACGGGGATGGCCGGGGAAGGAGGCGACTGCTGCGGCGGTCCTCCTGATGCCGGCGGGAGGTCACTGCGGCGGCGGGAGGCGGCGGCGGCTCGGATCTCAAGTCCACTGCCCGCACTCCCAGCAGCAGCCAGCTGCGGCGGCGGCGGCGCTCCAGCGGCACGGCGACGGCCGGGGAAGAAGGGGGCGGCGCCGGAGGACCTGAGGGTGGCGGCGCTCACCCTCCAAGGCGGCGGGAAGCAGCGGCGGTTCGGGCCACCCACCCCCTGCCCGCAGCTGCCCTAGCAGCAGCTGCAACAGCTCGGCGGCCCACGACGGCGGCTCCCGGTGGTGGGGCAGGTCACCGGTGGTCGTGCCACCTCAGGGGAAGCCCATGCATGGGTTCCCCTTGGGTGCACACCGCAGGGAAGGAGAAGAAGAAGAAAATGAGAGAGAAATGGTGGCCGGGGTGGCGCCGGCCAGGGGATGGCCGGCGGCGGCCGGCCGAGCTTGGGGAGGTTGCTGAGAGGCTGGGGGAGAGGAGGGGCACCACAGGGAGCTGAGGGAGAAGAAGAACAATGAGCTCTCTCTCTCTCTCTCTCTCACACACACACACACAAACTCACATATGCACACAAGCACAAATGCAAAAACACCCCTCAAACCATACGAATTGCTCCTGGGCCCCTCACAGCAGGAACAAAAAGCCCATACACCCCTCCATAAGCAATCTCACGCGAAACGGTGCGAGAAACAGGGTCCAGATCGCGAAACCAAAAATGTACAATTCGACCTCTCGGCGAAGAAGATTGAAGATCTCTCAATCCGTCCGTCGCATGTCGAAACGGATCACGCCATCGCGTTCAGCACTGCCGAGACATCAAATCTACCATTTCTGATCGTCAGATTCGGACTCCGGATCACGCCGTTAAGCCGTTCACTCTCCGCGACAAAACTCAAAAAACCCAAAAATACAATAAATACAACTTATATACATATATATATATATACCTGTATATATATACGTATACAGATCAAAAACACAGTAACAGGGGAGAGGAACACATATTTCAAATTTCCAAAATTTGAAATCTCACAGAAGGGCTGCTATTTTCTTGATTGCCGCCGCATCATTAAATAGTTATTAAAGACGCATCTCCAAATTCGAGATATCAATACCAAAAGCAGAAAGGCTACGGCAATGGCTCGAGACTCTTTCTTAAATTGAACAGTCTTATAATTTCATTAGCTTGAAGTTCTTATCATATCAATAACCTGGCTGATCAAGGTTGGGCCGGCATATTTAGTGATGGTCGAATCAAAATTCTAAATAGTCCCTTTTGGAGCTTCCTTGGCTAAAGATGTACTCTCTTCAATGACATTCACAATGACCCCCATTGGAGTTACATTCTTTTTACTCGCATTCACGGCAACTCCATCCTGTGCTGTACCCTCCTCAGTGGCCTTTTTAATGACTTTCTCTTGAGCCACATCTCTCTCCTAAAAGTTCGTTATTTGTTACTTTATGTAAAAAAATAAAAAAAATAAAAAATAATAAAAATTAAAAAGGGTGACATATTGTAGATACTCTAAAGAAAGAGAAATTGCGATCAGAAGGTAATGGAAAAGGCTCATAATTAACCTCATCGTCATAATGCGAAGGAATGACTAGCACAAACCCTACAAGTAAATAATAATAATGATAATAATAATAAAAAAAAACAGGAGCAAATGATATACCTATAAAAGAAAAAGTATCTTTGGGAGTTGGTGAGAGGAGCTCGTTATCAATCATGCTCTCCGTAGCAATATAGCTCAAACATAAAATAATAACAATAAAATAATAATTAAAAAATAAAAAGAAAAAAAAGAAAGGAGAAGGAAAAAAGACCTGCAGGGAATAAAGGAGAACTCTCCACAATGATTGCCAAGGGGCATTCGGTTTCTTTGAACCACTAGTAGAAATGTTCGTAGACTTTCTCTTTTTCGAACAAAAACAACTATCAACCCCAACAGATATCGGTGTAACTTCTTCAATTTGTTCCTCGACGTGCATAGGAGAAGCACATTCTTCTGAGCCGTCCCTAGTATGAGGATGTTTCTCATAATCATAAGGGGCCCGACATACCTCTGTTCTTTCTGTAGAATTATGAAACGCTAATGATATTTGTGGTAGAACCGGGCCCTCCAACAGGTTCCCATTCTTTCTCTTGGGGCAAGATTTCACGCCATGCTGGTAGAATATAAAATGTGTGTACATCATATGTCACAATGAGGTGAAGGTTTTCCAAAACGGCCACTATCAGGAATTAAAACCATCGAAGAAGGATTAATTCTAGTCAAGTCTAACTAATAGCCAGCTAGGACACTAGTTGAGGCTACTCTAGGCACATCAGAAGATTTTGAAAAGTGCTAGTCAAATCTAAATTCCCTGGCAAAGCACATGCAAACCACCACCCAAGCAAAAAGGTAAGATGCTACGCCTTAGAAATATAACCCATTCTTGAACTTCTTCAGGAAAATCAGACCTCCCTCTTTACTTCATAGAGCCAACCTTCGCCCGAACAATTGAAAGAGTAGAGCTGCCATATAAAATTTCTCTCATCTCTTAAATGTTGACGAGCCTTTCTTAAATCGAAGGGGCTGTACATCGCATCCATAAAGCTTTTTATATCAGGAACCTTTTTCAAGCCAGGCATATTTATAATATCCCTCTTAATCGGTCTACGAGTGCAAACCTTTGCAAAGTGAGCACCAGCCCATGCGAACAGAAAGTCGATTGGGAACTGACAGTAAGGATATGCCGGTCCACACTGGTCAGATACTGTGAGAATTCGAATTTTTGGAAATTTTGGAATTCTGTGTTCCTCTCCTCTGTTACTGTGTATTCGATCTGTATACGTATATATCTACGTGTATAAGTGTGTATATATATAGGTATATAGTATGTATTTTATGGATTTTAGGGTTTTTGAGTTTTGTCGCGGAGAGAGAACGGCTTAACGGCGCAATCCGGAGTCCGAATCTGACAATCCAAAATGGTAGATTCGATGTCTCGGCAGTGCTGAACGCGATGGCGTGATTCGTGTCGACATGCAACAGACGGATTGAGAGATCTTACATCTTCTTCCCCGAGAGGTCGAATGGTACATTTTTGGTTTCGCGATCTGGACCCTGTTTCTCGCACCGTTTTGCGTGAGGTTGCTTGTGGAGGGGTGTCTGAGCATTTTGTTCCTGCTGTGAGGGACTGAGGGCTGATTTTATGTTTTTGAGGGGTGTTTTTGCGTTTGTGCAAGTGTATTTGTGTGTGTTGTGTGTGTGTGTGTGAGTGTTGTTGGCAACCACTCTCTCTCTCTCACCCCCCAGCCTCCCCAGCAGCAAGCCCCAGCTCCCCCTGTCCCTCAGCCTCCTCCCCGAACTCCGCCGGCCACCCCCTGGCCGGCGCTTCCCCGGCCAACCTCTCTCCTCTCTTTTTCTTCTTCTTCTCCTTTTTCTTCTCCTTCTTCTTCTTCCCTGTGGTGTGCACCCAGGGGGCACCCATGCCTGAGCCCCCCTGAGGTGGCACGACCGCCGGCGACGTGCCCCGCCGCCGGGAGCCGCCGCCAGGCTGCTGCGGCTGCTGCTAGGGCAGCAGCTGGCCGAGCCTTGTGGGCCCGAGCCGCCGCCGCCTCCCGACGCCTGGGAGGGTGAGCACTGCCACCCTTGAGTCCTCCGGCGCCGCCCCCTTCCTCCCCGGCCGTCGCCGTGCCGCCGGAGCGCCGCCGCGCCGCAGCTGGCTGCTGCTCGGAGTGCGGGCAGTGGGCTTGAGATCCGAGCCGCCGCCGCCTCCCGCCGCCGCAGCGACCTCCCCCGCCGGCATCTGGAGGACCGCCGCAGCCGTCGCCTCCGTCCCCGGCCGCCCCCGTGCCGCCGGTGCGCCGCCGTGCCGCTTGCGGCTCTTGCTTGCTGGTTGCGGGCAGGAGCAGCTAGAGGCCGCGCCCTGCCGCCTCCCGCCGCCTCGGAGGGTGCGCTTCGCCACCCTCGGGACCGCCGCCGCCGGTCCACCTCTTCTCGGCCGTCGCCGTGCCGCCGGAGCGCCGCCGCAGCCGCCGCGGGCTCGGCTAGGGCATCTTGGGCAGCCGAGGCCAAGCTTGCTCCGCCGCCGCCGTCGCCGGTTTCCTTTATCGCGGTCACCGGCCAACAGACGTCCGGCGGGCCCCACTTGCCGGTGCTCGCGTCTTCGCCGGCCGCCACCGCCGTCCGTTGCCGCGCCGCCGTGCCCTAGCCAACCCAAGAGTGGGTCTTCTTCCCGCGCCGCCGCCGCCGCTTCCTGCCGCCGGCTGAGGTGAGCCCCCTCTTCCTTGCCTCCCCCGCAGCCGACCCTGGCCGCCGCTGGCCGTGCATGCCGGCCGGCAGCCGGCCGGAGCTGGTTTCTCCGACCAGGGTCTCCTTTTGATGGTTTTTTGGCCGCTTTTGTGTTTTTGAGCTTCCGGTTGCCTCCCGAAGCTCGGGAAGGTGAGCACGATGATCGCGGCGATGCGCTGATCATCATGCTCACCTTAGTTTGTTGTTTAGTTGAGCCGTTTTATTGTTCAGCCTTTGTCGTGCTATTTTGTCTATTATGTTCGCTGTTTTTATGCAATTTCTCGGCTTGCGACTGGTCCTGTCGCAGTGGGGCTGTGAGCACGGCCTCCGTTACGTCGTTACCTATCCGCTGGTACTTGCGGAAGGTCGTGCGGACGTACGGTTTGCTCTAACGGCTTATTTTATTGCTCTTATGTATGTATTTGTTGCTGGTTTTGCGATTGTGGCAGTGTTGCGACGCTGCGGGCAGCAAGGGCATGATCCTTGAGGCCCTGTGGACTGGTTGTCCAACCCCTTCGCCCTTAACAGAGAACCGGATTCATTTCCGACGCGTTTTTTGATAAATTAATCGGCGAAACGCGTGTTTTTGGTTGTGCGACTCACTCGCTGTTTTCGCAAGTGACTTGGCTTCGTCGTTTAGCCTCGTTGGCTGTTCCTCATCGCTGTCCCGAAGTTCCGAGGACAGCGCATGAGTGACGAGGGGTTCCGGTGCCAATTCGGCATTTTTTCCAGAACCCGGGAAGCCTTTTCGGGAGCGTTTGTGTTCGTGGCACCCCGAGCTTGTGCTCGCTGTCCCGTCACTTGGTTTTGTGTGTTCGGGACAGCGAGGGACTTGATTGGCTGTTCGGTACCCCTCTGGGGGTTTAGTGTGGTTTCGGGATCGTCCCGGTGGGTTTCCGGGCGATCCGTCGGTTCGGGATGTGAGAGCTATGTGTTTAGTGTCGACTTGGTGGACCTTGACCCTGTGAGCCTTTCGTAGGTCCTGTCGCGGTTCCCGAGAGCCGTCGGTGTTAGGCTGGATCTTACCTACAGGTGGGTACTTCGATCCGGAGTCGGTTCAGTGGACTACGGTGATACCTTTCTATCCCTTCTCTTGCATTTCAGTTATTAGTTCACTTGACTCCCGTTGACTCTACTTATGCGTGCTTGGATAGTAGAGTAGTTGTGGTTGCATGATTATTGAGACCACCTAGTTGGTCGGTGGTGATCGCCTGTTGTTCCGAGCGATCCTCGTTGTGGTTTTTCAGTTGCTTCACGGCTCGTTACCGTTCTGTGGATTGAGCATTCGCATCGATCGTCACAGCTCTTCTCGCACTTCACGTACACCAGCGGTCTGATCCACCGCCTGGGGGTGTTCTTTTCCAGAAAAGGGTCGCGTGCATCCGACCCGTGAGCCTCTTAGTACGTGCATCTGCGGAGGTTATGTGCCGGTGGTTCAGCAGGTTGTGACAGTATCAGGGATACGTCCCGGTGGCTATGATTGGGTTTACTTTGTGGTTATCTCCATTGATGCATATACTAGTTGCTTACAGTAGCATAGTTGTTCAGTTGTATGTCAGCCTCATACTTACTTGTGCTACTGTTTACCTTATCTATCTTTTGTTGACCCTCGTGCCGGTGTGTACACCTCGCCTTCGTCGGCTTGCGGTACCCACTGGGAGGGGAGACATGTTTACATGTTCTCACCCCCCGCCCTCGTTGTTGTTTTCAGGTGAGCAGGGTGGTGGGAGTCGGGATGTTGCTAGGCACGCCTAGATAGTAGCTCTAGAGGTTCCGACTTGTGAGGCTACTCCCCCAGATTTTGGTTATTACCCTATCCTTCAGCTAGATGTGATTGTGGTTCAGTTACCTTTTGGATATATTATCTAGCATTCTTATGTTTTGTGGATTTGTCTAGTATTCATATGTGTAGTTGCATGCTTGGATTATTTGGTGGTTTATGCTTCTAGATGTGGCTTTATATCGCGTATCTTGGTTTTCTACCCCTCGTGGTAGCATTTTCAAATAAAGGTTTCCGTGTGGGAAACAATTTTCAAATGGATTTTCGATCGATCGACTTTTATGATTTCAAAAGAGAGTTCTCGTGTGGAGAACGGTTTTCAAATGATTCTTGAATGTTTGATATTAGGGTTTCAAAATAAAGCTTCTGGGTAAGGAGCAATTTTTTAGAATGATCTGCTGTTTGTGCATCGCATCATCCTTCGCCTAAGGACCTGCTTAGATTCATACAGGTTTAAGGACGGTTAGCTGTATGAATCATGTTTTGTAATGTGATTATTGTGTGGTGAATGAATGGTGGTTGTGATCCTGTTGTATGTTGTGTACGCCGTGCAAATACAGGGGAGGCTCTGTCCGTGTGTACAGTGGACCCTATATTTGTGGCGGGTCTGTACATGGCGCGGGCTAGGCTTTCAAAAAATAAATAAATAAATAAATTTGGCACGTATTTCTGTATCTAAAACTAGCCCGGGGCGTGACAAATTAAGATGGTATCAGAGCGTAAAAAGTACAAACACTCATTCATTCATAAACTTATAACTGAACCACTGATTATGCTGACCCATAGGAAGACCTAGGATGTAAATGTGCGCGAGTTCGAGGGGTTTGTTTTCGGCTTGTGTTTTGTGGGAGTTGCCGACCCCTTTCTCTTGCGCTGGATTCTGTGTTTTGCGAAGGGCTTGTGGTCGTGGTAGACCCCCTCGTCCTGGTCGTGGTGGTAGGCGTGCGCCTGCGGAGCCGTCTGCTGGTGTTCTGTTTTGGGCTATTGCGGCTGGTTCGAGTGAGGAGCTGGCAGGAGGCGGACAGCCTGGTGTGGACCGTACCCTGTGTGATTGAGGCCGAGGCGAGGGGTCAGCTGACGACCCTCTTCGGCATGTTCCGGCTTGTTCCGGTAGTTTTTGCAGCAGCAGGCTACGGCGAATGCCGCTCCAGCCCCTCCTCCTCCTTCGCCGAGTGCCCCGATGATTGCAGACCCTCCTGTGGCGCCCACGTTGTTGTGGCCACGACAGCGACTACGTCGGCTGTTTCGCGTGTGGACGACGATCCCGTGATTGGGGGTGGTTGCCACATCCGAGCGCGATTGGCGGATTTCCTGAGGTTCGATCCGCCTTTGTTCGCAGACTCGTGCTCCTTCTAGAAGTGGTGGTGGAGTACCAGACAGATACTCGTTGTTGTTTTCAGGTGAGCAGGGTGGTGGGAGTCGGGACGTTGCGAGGCACGCCTAGATAGTAGCTCTAGAGGTTCCGACTTGTGAGGCTACTCCCCCAGATTTGGTTATTATCCTTATCCTCTAGCAGTTAGTTGGATATGGTTCAGTTACACTATGGTTGTTTTATCTAGCATGTTATGTTTTGGTTCAGATATATGTTGGAAGATTGTCTTGCATGCTTATATCTCGTGGTCTTGGGTTTAGTATCCATGTGAGGATTGCATGCTTAGACTATTGGATGTAAATGCTGTTAGATCTATCCTTGTGCTTTATATCGCATATCTTGGATTTCTACCCCTCGTGGTAGCGTTTTCAAATAAAGGTTTCCGTGTGAGAAACAGTTTTCAAGTAGATTTTCGATCGATCGACTTTTGAGTTTCCAAAAAAGAGTTCTCGTGTGGAGAACGATTTTCAAATGATTCTTGAATGCTTGATATTAGGGTTTCAAAATAAAGCTTCTGGGTAAGGAGCAATTTTTCTAGAATGATCTGTTGTTTGTGCATCGCATCATCCTTCGCCTAAGGTCTTGCTTAGATTCATACAGGTTTAAGGACTGCTAGCTGTATGAATCTCTTTGAGCTGTTGTGTTGTTGTGATGAATGAATGGTGGTTGTGATCCTGTTGTATGTTGTGTACGCCGTGCAAATACAGGGGAGGCTCTGTCCGTGTGTACAGTGGACCCTGTATTTGTGGCGGGTCTGTACGTAGTGCGGGCTAGACTTTCAAAAAAAATTGGCACGTATTTCCGCATCTAAAACTAGCCCGGGGCGTGACAGATTAAGATGGTATCAGAGCGTAAAGGGTACAAACACTCATTCATTAATAAACTTGTAACTGAACCACTGGTTAGGCTGACCCATAGGAAGACCTAGGATGTATAGGTGCGCGAGTTCGAGGGGTTTATTTTCGGCTTGTGTTTTTGTGGGAGTTGCCGACCCCTTTCTCTTGCGCAGGTTTCTGTGTTTTGCAGATGGCTTGTGGTCGTGGTAGACCTCTTCGTCCGGGTCGTGGTGGTAGGCGTGCGCCTGCGGAGCCGTCTGCTGGTGTTCAGATTTGGGCTATTGCGGCTGGTTCGAGTGAGGAGCTGGCAGGAGGCGGACAGCCTGGTGTGGACCGTACCCTGTGTGCTTGACGCCGAGGCGAGGGGTCAGCTGACGACCCTCTCCGGCAAGTTTCGGCTTATTCCGGTAGTTTTTGCAGCAGCAGGCTACGGCGACTGCCGCTCCAGCCCCTCCTCCTCCTTCGCCGAGTGCCCCGATGATTGCAGACCCTCCTGTGGCGCCCACGCCGTTGTGGCCACACCCGAGCGCGTTTGGCGGATTTTCTGAGGTTCGATCTGCCCTTGTTCGCAGACTCGTGCTCCTTCTAGTAGTGGTGGTGGAGTACCAGACAGATACCAAGTGGCAGGGTGTTTTCCCTTTGCGTACCACTCGTTGGCAGGTGGTGGCCCTTGTGGGCTAGGTGACGTCACTTGGTAGATCTGTGTTGTCGTTTGGGCTGTTCTTGCCCTGGCCCCACTTCCCATGTTGAGCACGAGGGCCCCTGCGAGCGTCTACGAAGACGGTGCTTTGAGCTGTTTCGACCGCAGTTTGGGTGTTACCCCCTCTGTTTTGTTGGGTAGGGCGGTGAAGCCTACCCCTCTGACGTATTGCTGGTAGAATCGTCAGTGTTGGTCTTTCGACCTTTAGCTAGTTCTTGCGTTGAACTGACGTGTACTAGACTGAGTGGACACTGTTCGGTGTCGGGTTTTTGTTGGTGCCTACATGGTTTGCGGCTATCCTAACGCCTAAATTGGTGTGTTTTGGGATTTCTGGTGGTATTTGTAGGCTTTTGTGCTGTCGCGAGATCTTCCAGGTTGTTGTTGGAGGTCTCACCGCGTTCGACGTTGGTTAGTCGACGCTGGATTTGTTCTTCCTTCGTTTTGGTTCGTGTGGTTGACGACCCTGTGTCGCCTGTAGCCGTCGGTTTGTTGTTGGAAGCCGAGGACTCCTAGGGAGTTGGCTCAGGGCATACTTTGTTTGGTGGATCGGTTTGCTTTTTCCCGTTAAATTCGGTGACTCGTCTGTGATTTTGGTCCAGCTTTTGAGTTAGTTGACCTGGTACCTTTGTGGTGTTGCCAACTGGTTGTTGGCGTTTGATCTTGGGATATTTCGCTTTCTTTTGATAAGTACGTTGGCTGCAGACAACGTAGTGTCAAAGGTTAGGACGAAATACCCTATTCCTTTTGGGACCTTCTGGATTGGGTCGGTGCTTTCTTTGCAAGACAATCTCTCTCTATGTCGTCCTGAGTAAAAGCTGTGTGGTGGTCATCCCTGATCTAGTAGTGAGCCTTGAGCTAATCCTAGCGTGGTTTTTGCGCAGTTGATTTGCCATCACTGCGGATGGTTTGACTCCGGTTGAGTCAGGTTGCCTTTTAGCTCAGTTTCGGGATGACGGGAGCCTGGTTGTTGGCTCCGAGGTCTCTGTGCTTGTGTTTGCGTACAAGGTTTTCGCCGTGACTTTCGTGTAGCCTTGGTTTGGAGCGCGTGTTCGATCACTTGGATCTGATGTTTGGCATCACTGGTGATTTTATCGCTTGTTGCGATTGACAACCCTGTGCACCAGAGTGATGGACTCGCAAGGTTTTTCGTTGATTTGATTGTGAGTCGAGCTTTTCGAGATGACGGTGATGTTTTAGTACCCTCTACCGCAGATCTACGATCTCTTCGACCGGCTCTAGGGAACCTCGGTTTTCTCGAAGTGTGTTCTGCAGCCAGGTTATTTCTTAGCTGACGATCAAGGCCGAGGACGTTGCGTTGACGGCCATCCGGACTCGTTACGGGCGTTACGAAGTCACGGTTATGCCGTTCTGTTTGACGAACGCCCCGGCAGCTTTTTGGATTGGATGAATTGGGTTTTCGGCAGTCTTTGGATCAATTTGTCGTGGTCTCCTTTGACTACATACTGATCCATTCTAGGAGTTTCTTTCTTGGTTCGCATCGTGACGCGGGCTGGTTTTGTGGTGGAACCAAGGAAGGTGGACTCTGTAGTGGATTAGCCTGTTCCGACTTCCGTGGCAGAGATTAGGAGCCTCCTCGGCTTGGCGAGTTGTCACCGGCGATTTGTTGAGGGTTTCTCAAGATCGCCGCCCCTTTGAGCAAGCTGACGAGGAAGGGCGTGAAGTTTCTGTAGACTCCCGCTTGTTAGATGAGCTTCTAGGAGCTGAAGGGCAGTTTGACTCGTGCCCCTATCTTAGCATTGCCGCAGCCTGGTGAGGATTTTGTGGTCTACTGCGATGCATCTTGGATAGGATTGGGGTGCGTGCTCTTGCAGCAAGAGAAGGTCATCGCGTATGCTTCGCGCCAGTTGATGGACTACGAGAAGAACTATCTGGCGCTCGATCTCAAGTTAGCAGCAATGGTGTTTGCCCTCAACCTTTGGAGACGCTACCTGTACGGAGTGATTGGTGGTGGAGTTTCGTCTACTAGAGTTGGAGATTTTACCTTATGGAGCTACCGCACAGTTGTCGACTTTGGAGGTGCAGCCCACCTTGTCGGATCGGATTTTCGGTGGGCAGCTGATGGATCCGCACTTGCAGAGAGTGCGAGTAGAGGCCGAGCAGGGCAGAGATGGTGACTTCATGTTACATGCTGATAGTTTCCTTCGAGGACGGAGGTGTGTGCCCAGTGATCGGGATTTGAGGCGAGAGATTTTTTACTGAGGCACACCGGTCGCCGTACACCGTTCATCCTGGAGGGACGAAGATGTACCGCGACTTGAGACAGAGTTTCTGGTGGCCTGACTTTGACGATGGATGTAGCTCAGCATGTGGCACTGTGCCTGGTTTGTCAGCAGGTGAAGGCTGAGCATCAGCGACCAGTAGGGAAGCTTCAACCGTTGCCCGTACCTGTAGGGAAGTGGGAGCAGATCACCATGGATTTCGTCACCGGGTTGCCTCGTTCTCAGCGAGGTCATGTTGCGATCTGGGTTTTTGTGGACCGATTGACGAAAGCAGCTCACTTCCTACCGGTACACATGTTTTAGTCTCGGGATCGACTGGCGCAGCACTACTTGGATGAGATCGTCAGGCTGCTTGGAGTGCCAGTGTCGATCGTTTTGGATCGGGATTCTCGCTTCATTTCCCAGTTCTGGAGGAGCTTGCAGCAGGCACTGGGAACGAGGCTCGACTTCAGCTCAGTTTACCACCCTCAGAGTGATGGGCAGTCGGAGCGAGTCTTCCAGACTCTCGAGGTTATGCTCAGGGCATGCGTTTTGGTTTTTGGTGAGGGTTGGTTCAAGTATCTTTCTCTGGTGGAGTTTGCCTTCAACGACAGCTTCCAGGCGAGCATTGAGTTGGCACCGTACGAGGCCCTGTTGGGACGTCGTTGTCGATCACTGATCTGTTGGGTTGACGTGGGTGAGCGTCGTGTGATCGGCTCGACAACGGTTCAGTTGAGGGAGATCTCAGCTACGGTAAGGTGCCTTTGAGGTTTTTGGCTCGCAGGGCGAAGCAGTTGAGGAATCGGAGCTTTCTGTATGTGAGAGTGCAGTGGACGAGTCGCGAGGAGCGCGAGACTACTAGGGAGCTGGAGTCTGCTTTGCGTGAGAGGTATCCGCTGTTGTTCGCGGATGGTGTGTGAGTAAGTTTCGGGGACGAAACTTCTTGTTAGGTGGGAGTGATGTGAGATTTTGAATTTTGGAAATTTGAAATCTGTGTTCCTCTCCTCTGTTACTGTGTTTTTTATCTGTATACGTATATATATACAGGTATATATATATATATGTATATAAGTTGTATTTATTGCATTTTTGGGTTTTTTGAGTTTTGTCGCGGAGAGTGAACGGCTTAACGGCGCGATCCGGAGTCCGAATCTGACAATCCAAAATAATAGATTTGATGTCTCGGCAGTGCTGAACGCGATGGCATGATCCGTTTCGACATGCGACGGACGGATTGAGAGATTTTCCATCTTCTTCGCCGAGAGGTCGAATTGTACATTTTTGGTTTCGCGATCTGGACCCTGTTTCTCGCACCGTTTCGTGTGAGATTGCTTATGGAGGGGTGTATGGGCTTTTTGTTCCTGCTGTGAAGGGCCCAGGAGCAATTCGTATGGTTTGAGGGGTGTTTTGGCATTTGTGCTTGTGTGTATATGTGAGTTTGTGTGTGTGTGTGAGAGAGAGAGAGAGAGAGAGCTCATTGTTCTTCTTCTCCCTCAGCTCCCTGTGGTGCCCCTCCTCTCTCCCAGCCTCTCAGTAACCTCCCCAAGCTCGGCCGGTCGCAGCCGGCCATCCCCTGGCCGGCGCCACCCCGGCCACCCTTTCCCTCTCTTTTTCTTCTTCTTCTCCTTCTTCTCCTTCTTCTTCTCCTTCCCTGCGGTGTGCACCCAAGGGGAACCCATGCATGGGCTTCCCCTGAGGTGGCACGACCGCCGGTGACCTGCCCCGCCGTCGGGAGCCGCCGCCGTGGGCCGTCGAGCTGCTGCAGCTACTGCTAGGGCAGCTGCGGGCAGGGGTGGGTGGCTCGAGCCGCCGCTGCTTCCCGCCGCCTTGGAGGGTGAGCGCCGCCACCCTCAGGTCCTCTGGCGCCGCCCCCTTCTTCCCCGGCCGTCGCCGTGCCCGCCGGCCCGCCGCCGCCGCCGCCGCCGCCGCCGCAGCTGGCTGCTGCTGGGAGTGCGGGCAGTGGACTTGAGATCCGAGCCGCCGCCGCCTCCCGCCGCCGCAGCGACCTCCCGCCGGCATCAGGAGGACCGCCGTAGCCATCGCCTCCTTCCCCGGCCATCCCCGTGCCGCCGGTGCGCCGCCGCGCCGCCTGCGGCTCCTGCATGCAAGTTGCAGGCAGGAGCAGCTGGAGGCCGCGCCCCGCCGCCTCCCACCGCCTCGGAGGGTGCGCGCCGCCACCCTCGGGACCGCCGCCGCCGGTCCATCCCTTCCTGGCCGTCGCCGTGCTACCGGAGCGCCGCCGCAGCCGCCGCTGTTGCCGCTTGTGCTCCTAGGGCACCCGCGGCTGAGAGCTTCCGGCCGCCGCCGCCGTTGCCCGGAGTTGTCGCGGTAGCCCCCTACCCGACGTCCGGCGAGCCCCTCTTGCCGGTGCTCGCGTCCCCGCCGGCCGCCGTCGCCGTTGGTTGCTGGTGGCGCCGTGCCCTAGCTTCAGGTAGCCGACCCGAGAGCTGCCGCTCTCCCCGCGCCGCCGCCGCCGCTTCCTGCCGCCGGCTGAGGTGAGCCCTCTCTTCCTTGCCTCCCCCGCATCTCCCCCTGGCCGCCGCTGGCCGTGCATGCCGGCCGGCAGCCGGCCGGAGCTTGTTGCTCCGGCCGGGATCTCTTTTTGCTTTGTTTTGGCCGTACACTTGTGTTTGAGCTCCCCGATGCCTCCCGAAGTCCGGGAAAGTGAGCACGATGATCGTGGCGATGCGCTGATCATCATGCTCACCTTAGTTTTCTGTTTGGGTGAGCCCTTTCGCTGTTCGGCCTTTGTCGAGCTATGCTATCGCATGTTGGCATTATTTTTATGGGATTTTTGGGCTTGCGACTGGTCCTGTCGCAGTGCGGCTGTGAGCACGGCCTCCGTTACGTCGTTACCTATCCGCTGGTGCTTGCGGAAGGTTGTGCGGATGTACGGTTTGCTCTAACGGCTTATTTTATTGCTTGTATGTTTGTATTTGTCGCTTGTTTTGCGATTGTGGCAGCGTTGCGATGCTGCGGGCAGCAAGGGCATGATCCTTGAGGCCCTGTGGACTGGTTGTCCAACCCCTTCGCCCTTCGCGGAGATCCGGATTCGTTTCCGACGCATTTTTCGATAAATTAATCGGCGAAACGCGTGTTTTTAGTCGTACGACTCACTTGCTATTTTCGCGAGTGACTTGGCTTCGTCATTTAACCTCGTTGGCTGTTCCTCATTGCTGTCCCGAAGTTTCGAGGACAGCGGATGAGTGACGAGGGGTTCCGGTGCCAATTCGGCATTTCTCGGGAACCCGGGAAGCCTTTTTCAGGTGCGTTTGTGTTCGTGGCACCCGGAGCTTGTACTCGCTGTCCCGCCACCTCGTTTTGTGTGTTTAGGGGACAACGGAGGACCTGGTTTGGTTGTTGTTACTCCTGTGGGGCTTTGTGTGGTTTTGGGATCGTCCCGGTGGGTTTTCCGGACGATCCGTCGATTTCGGGATGTGAGAGCTTTGTGTTTAGCGTCGACATGGTGGACCTTGACCCTGTGAGTCTTTCGTAGGTCCTGTCGCGGTTTCCGAGAGCCGTCGGTGTTTGATTTGATCTTTCGACAGGTGGGTACTTCGATCCGGAGTCGGTTCAGTGGACTATGGTGATACCTTTCTATCCCTTCTCTTGCATTTCAGTTATTAGTTCACTTGACTCCCATTGACTCTACTTATGTGTGCTTGGATAGTAGAGTAGTTGTGGTTTGCATGATTATTCAGACGACCCAGTTGGTCGGTAGTGATCGCCTGTTGTTCCGAGCGATCCTCGTTGTGGTTTATCAGTTGCTTCACGGCTAGTTGCCGTTCTGTGGATTGAGCATTCGCATCGATCGTCACAGCTCTTCTAGCACATCACGTACACCGCGGTCTGATCCACCGCCTGGGGGTGTTCTTTTCCGGAAAAGGGTCGTTGAGTTGTTATGATTGGGTTTACTGTGTGACAGTGCCAGGGATACGTCCCGGTGGCTATGATTGGGTTTACTTTGTGGTTATCTCCATTGATGCATATACTAGTTGCTTACAGTAGCATAGTTGTTTCAGTTGTATGTCAGCCTCATACTTACTTGTGCTACTGTATACCTTATCTATCTTTTGTTGACCCTCGTGCCGGTGTGTACACCTCGCCTTCGTCGGCTTGCGGTACCCACTGGGAGGGGGGACATGTTTACATGTTCTCACCGCCCGCCCTTGTTGTTGTTTTCAGGTGAGCAGGGTGGTGGGAGTCGGGACGTTGCGAGGCACGCCTAGATAGTAGCTCTAGAGGTTCCGACTTGTGAGGCTACTCCCCCCGATTTGGTTATTACCCTTATCCTCTAGTAGTTAGTTGGATATGGTTCAGTTACACTGTGGTTGTTTTATCTAGCATATTATATTTTGGTTCAGATATATGTTGGAAGATTGTCTTGCATGCTTAGATCTCGTGGTCTTGGGTTTAGTATCCATGTGAGGATTGCATGCTTAGACTATTGGATGTAGATGCTGTTAGATCTATCCTTGTGCTTTATATCGCATATCTTGGATTTCTACCCCTCGTGGTAGCATTTTCAAATAAAGGTTTATGTGTGGGAAACAGTTTTCAAGTGGATTTTCGATCGATCGACTTTTGAGTTTCCAAAAGAGAGTTCTCGTGTGGAGAACGGTTTTCAAATGATTCTTGAATGCTTGATATTAGAGTTTCAAAATAAAGCTTCTGGGTAAGGAGCAATTTTTCTAGAATAATCTGTTGTTTGTGCACCTAAGGACTTGCTTAGATTCATACAGGTTTAAGGACTGCTAGCTGTATGAATCTCTTTGAGCTGTTGTGTTGTTGTGATGAATGAATGGTGGTTGTGATCCTGTTGTATGTTGTGTACGCCGTGCAAATACAGGGGAGGCTCTGTCCGTGTGTACAGTGGACCCTGTATTTGTGGCGGGTCTGTACGTGGCGCGGGCTAGACTTTCAAAAAAAATTGGCACGTATTTCCGCATCTAAAACTAGCCCGGGGCGTGACACCTTCCAACTTTTTCTTTCGCGGCTCGATTGGTAGAAATTGAAGAGGATTTAGATATGCTAGAAAGGAGCCCTTTTTCTTCTCAGGACTCCCTTCGCCAGGACTTGGAGCAATATTCTTCTGAGTTTGCTCGTCAAGAGTATGAAATAGCTGAACTAGAGAAAATTCTTATTGATAAGAGTATGAGATAGCTGAAGCTGAACAGGAACTTATAGAGGCTAAGGAAAGCAATACTGCAGAGAAGGAGCAAGCAGCCCAAACAACTGGAAGCTTAAGAATCATCCGTGTAACCTCCATCAACTTCTCAGTATATATATGAATGGCTTGTCCATTGGAGACCTAGTAAAGTGGTTTATTATAATCATTGGGTGAATTTTTTGCATAGTGGTCTTCATAGATCCACCTCTAGATCGAGAAAAGATATTAGTGGGGAGGAACGCAAGAAGGCTCCAACTTATTCAGAGGATGGGTGTTTTGTAGCATTCTTAGCACTTTGATCTGCAAGTTTATAATGTCTTCTGGGAAAAGGATATTATTCGGCCAGAGACTATTGTCATGGTATCTCAAATGGCCCTTGGGACGGAAGTAGTATTAGCTCCTATCGTACTATGTGCAATTCAAGTTACTTTAAGTCGCATGGTATCTGACCAGCGTGAACCAGCGTATCATTACTGTCAGTTCCCAATCGACTTTCTATTCGCATGGATTCGTGTTGGCTTGGCAAAGGTTTACACTTTTAAATCAATTAAGAGGGCTACTAAAAGTATGCCTGGCCTGAAAAAGGTTCCTGATGTGAAAAGCGTTATGGATACGACGTCCACTCCCTTCAATTCAAGAAGCGCTCGTCAATATTTAAGAGATGAGAGAAATTTCATATGGCAGCCCTCCTCTTTCAATTGTTCGGATAAAGGTTGGATCTATGAAGTCATTGACAAAAGAGAGAGGTCTGGTTTTCCTAAAGAAATTCTAGAACGGGATAAATCTCTAAGGCATAGCATCTTACCTCTTCGCTTGGGTGGTGGTTTGCATGTACAGCCTTACCTTATAACCCCTATCGCTTTGTGAGGCAATTTGGATTTGAGTAGTATTTCTCTTTTATCACTTGGTTTCATGTTGTCGGCCGCCAACATGAACACCCTCGGTGAAGAATAAGACACACTTTGAATTGACCTCTAGTACTCAATTATAGGCACATATAACTTGACCCAATCGATTCATCTTTCGCCACCAACGAAGGTCTCGTCACTCACGAGCCTACACTCCTAGGGTCTTTTCCATCCTAGGGTTCTCATAGGTCCACCTAGACCGTTTCTATGCTCTGATACCACCTTAATCTGCCACGCCCCGCCGTGCCTTAACACCAACTAGGTGAGAGGACAACCCGCACGGGCGCGTGCGCCAAACCCGCCGAACGGACAGAGTCTCCCATATCCGCCCAAGGCGTCACAACACAAGCATTCACACAATGTTCCAACTAGGAACCGAGTACATGAGTTGCACAAGGGAAGCATCACAATACGAAGTAATTACTTCTAATACATCACATTTGCACATTTGCATGCCAAATTTTTTACTATTCTTTCATTACATCAATTCCATTCAACAAAGTCCAAAACTATGAAATTTACATTTGATTTTCAACCCCCATACTATTTCTGTCCAAAACTTGGGGTACATCTATACATGAACCAAAATGGGAGGCCGCTAACTATTCAAGCTACGCCCTTGCCTCTCTCCGCCGCGCCGCTAGCGGAAGGACCTGAAAAACGTGGGGTGAGAACTATAAATATAGTTCCTAGTAGGTAAGGCCACCCAAGAGAGAAGCTCGACCCACCAGGTCTAAAGAAAGCAACTCAAGCAAAGGTTAGTTCACAATTAACCATACATATTACATTTACATGTTAAATTTAAATATGAAAGGATGCAACATATATAAATGATCTATTTTATTTCCTCCTAGGTTCATCACACAAGTTCCTTTTCATTTAAATCATCAGTTTGGCATTGGGGTCAGATTCCCTGCACCGCCAACCCATATCTCGAACCATTGGCATTGGTGTCAGAATCTCTGTCCACCAACCCATTCTCGAGCCATTGGCATTGGTGTCAGAATTGCTGACCACCAACCCATTTCTCGAACCATTGGCATTGGTGTCAAAATCGCTGACCACCAACCCATTTCTCGAACCATTGGCATTGGTGTCAGAATCGCTGACCACCAACCCATTTCTCGAACAATTGGCATTGGTGTCAGAATCGCTGTCCACCAACCCATATCTCGAACACGGCATTGGTGTCAGAATCGCTGACCACCAACCCATTTTTCGAGGCTTGCAGAATTTCCGCATAATGCTGGGCACCGGTCAATAGAATCGCTATCCCCATCTTGGTCCCAATATTCCAACTTCATGGAGTATTTACTATCATTGCACATGTCACGTTATGGTTTCTTGATCATGTCACAATTGTCAACCTATGTTCAACAACACTAGGTTCATATTGCCAAGCCCAATCTATGTTCAATGACACTGGGTTCATATTGCCATGTCCAACCTATATTCAACAACACTAGGTTCATATTGCCATTTTCAACCTATGTTCAACAACACTAGGTTCATATTGCTATTTCCAACCTATGTTCAACAACACTAGGTTCATATTGCCATTTCCAACCTATGTTCAACAACACTAGGTTCATATTGCCATGTCCAACCTATGTTCAACAACACTAGATTCTATATTGTCATTTCCAACCTATGTTCAACAACACTAGGTTCTACATTGTCATTTCCAACCTACAGTTATAATCGGTCGTTTATCTTACTTTCTCTTCATTATGAAAGTTTTAGATGTGTTGTCTGATATTGTGATAATACAATATGTTTTCTTGACGTGTGATTTGTCTTTTGATATTTTTTTAAGAAGCTTATAATTCTTGTGATGATGGTCGAGGTACCCATGGTGTGGAAAATATATTTCTTCATAATTTTTATCAACAGAGGGCACTGATTTCGAAGTTCCTCAGGTTGTGTGCTCAGTGTTGGATGCGGTTATATAATTTTTTGGGTCATGCCCCTATTTATGGTAATAGGAACATAATTTTGGGCCTTCATTTTCGATAACTTTTCCACTACTTCTTTGAGGCACCTTAGGTGAAGGTTAGCTTGCAACTTCTTCTTCTTTCCTTTCTCGGCTTGAAACGCCATATATATTTTGCATAAGTATTTGGATTCGGGGCTTGAATGCTTATACATAGTCGACTCTCTATTCAACTTTTCTTTGTTGAGGAGCAGGTTTTATTTTCATTACTTGCTCAAACTCTAGCCTTAATCCCAATTATCATGGAGAACATCACATTCTATTGTATCTTCAGGTCTAATAAATTTTTATTGATTTTATCAAAATTGGCGGCCATGATTTCTTGCATTTGGGCTAATTGACCCCGGTTGTCATGCCTCTTTGACGACTTGGGAAATCGTCATCATCGCTTCTAGTTTAGATGACCCTATATGTTTTGGGCCAAAAGAGCTCCTTATTCTTAGGTTCCTGGGACTTTTCTTTATTCAACAATTTAGTACGAAATCTCGTCTTGTCAACGGTAGTCTTTCACCTTGTACATTTTTCTCCGAAAAATCTATGTACTTTTAATATTCTATTTTTCGTATTCGGGCTGAGCAAGTTCCACGAATTTTTGGATTCTCCCTTTTAGAATTGTTTCTTGCTTTCCCAAAGTAGAAGGAGTAATTGCTATTTCAGAAGAGGAAGTCTGAACTCCTGGGTGCAGTGGGCTCCTACAAGTAATTGCAGGGAGTGTGTTCAAATATTTTAATATTTTACGAGTCTTTCTCGATAAGAAGATATTCCAAAACTCAAAGAAAAGTATATCCTCTTCTTCTTTATTTTTAATTTTTATGTTTACAAAATTTGCACTTTCAACTGACGGATTAGTAAGCACAACTTGAGAAAGAGTGAGCTTACAGCTTTATATTGCTTTTTCACCTAATCTTTGAATATCCAACAGTCCTCAATAGGGTGGTTAATCATTCGATGCTATAAGCAATAATTTGGATAACATGTCTTCCTAACATCTTCTAATTTTATCTGTTCTGGTAGTTAAATACTGCTCTTTAAGGCATCTCTAAATATCTTTTTCACTTATCCCTTTAAAGGGATAAACTTTATTCTTTCTTTTTTCAAAAGTGGACCCCTTAAAGTTATTTCCATCCAATACAGGTTTTGGGGGTGCCCGCTCTATTGTTGTGGTCATAACTTTCTTTCCTTTCTCCTCACATTAGTGTGTGTCGCTTAAAGTGTTCGGCCTTTATTTCGAGTCTCTTGCCTTCTTCCCGTTTAGGCTTGTGGGTTTGGAGGTTCATCAGGGCTTGTGGATCTCTTCTCTCCAATCTAGAAATATTTAACATTAGTTTCTGGAATGTTGTACATTGGGTTGTACATAGGAATGGAGCCATCTAGTTGTCAATATTACCTATGAGCAATCTAAAAGCTTTGGTCTGCTCAATAGGTTGTTCACATCTGATGCTAATTCCGCCACCATGTAATATATTCTACCATTGATTCTCCTTTCCTTCTTTTGGTGGTGACCAGGTCAGCTATAGTAGTCTTATCGCTAACCATGGCAAATTTAGTTATAAAGACTTCCTTCTTATCATCCCATATTTTGATAGATCCATCTACGAGTGAATAATACCACTCGAATGCCACTCTTGAAAGACTTTGAGGGAATTGACGTAAGAGGAGTGCACCATTGCCTCCAGTACTTTGACATGTGGCTCTAAAGTGTGCCAGGTGTTGGTCAGGGTTACCTATTCCATAAAATATTTTGAATTTAGAAACAATATATCCATCAGGAAAGGAGATGCTGTTGTATTCTAAAGGTTATGAATGCCTCCTGCCTTTTCATTTTGGAGCGGCCCGATTGTTTGTTTAACTTGGGATAAGATTAGCTCCCGAATCTCCTCCTTTGTCATGACAAAATTACCTTAGTGGTTTTGTGATTCTACCAGTGCTGGATGTTCGGTAATAGTTTGCAGCGCTATAGGAGGTGTCGTTTGAGATGGCTGTAGTGCATTTTGAGTTGCAAATCGTTCATTCGTCGATTGAGACATTCGAAAGTGCTTCATCTAGCTGTGATACAGTTTAGTGCTGCTGATTTTCTAGATTAGACTGAACATTAGTAACAGCCCCATTACTTCATCCATCTTTTTATAGAGATTAATTATATCTTTATCTCTTTCTTTGACTTGTCTTTTCAAGGATGCAATCATAACATCTTTTAGATCGTTAGCCATGAAAACTGGCTCTTCTTCATCGTCCACATCATGAGAATCGTCGGGTAATGATGTGTCCGCTGGTAATCTTTAGAGATTGGATGATCTTGGTTCATTTTGTTTTGTTACCCCCTTTTCTTTACAAGTAGCTACTCTAGTAAGCATCTGACAAAACGTCTCTTACTCATTTGATTGATCAAGCTCTTGGTATCCAACCATTCGAATAGTACGGACAACCATATCTTCCGATTCATTTTTCTCTTATGAGTCCTTAGTCATCAGAACAGACTCTTTTTGTATCCACACCTTGTATGAGATAGTGATGATTGTTTCTACTATCCACTTTTTTAATCCGTCCTTTAATGGCTTTGTAAGCTATATAAATTCTTTTAGAAATGTTATCCTCCTGACATTCTTTGAGACTTTCTTGACATTTGTTTGAAATTTCTAGCTGATTCATTTTTGTCATTGGGTGTAAAAATAGTAGTCATTGCATTCTTCTTCATGAACTCTAATGAAGCGAAGGAGTTGTGAGTCAGAAGTGCAGAATGAATAACAAGTTTAATCATTTGGGGCTTTTCGATATTATTTTCTTTGCCCCCATTAGCCTTTTCTCTATCGAGTCGGCGGCGACTGTTCCTCTTAAAGGATGTTCGGGTTGGAGGAATTGTAGTTGTGGTGTCATTAGAAAATGCCAGCCTATTGAATACTGACAGTTGCTGTGTCCGATCCTTCGGAGATATGAGTCTTCGTTCGAACACCATCCGTTTGGATGTAGGTGGGTAGGTGAGTCGTTCACCTACGGGTTGGCGAGGAGGGTTAGGGATGACCACATTGGGTCGTTTTCCTAGAGACGGTAGGTGAGGAATGACCACATTGTATACATCCTTGGAAAAAGGCAACAAGAGTAATCATGCCCTCAGCAGCAGCGACGTAAGTTTGAGCCATAACAGCGGCCCGAACAGCTTCTACAATGGCGCCAAATTAGATCAGGCATTGACTACTTCAAAAGTCAGACAGATGTGGGCAAGCAGACTTACAAACCCGTTTCCAGTATCATTAAGTTGGTTGGTGCGGCGACAACGTTTTTTCATGTTGGTGCCATTTCCCTGATGCAAAAATTACACGTTAGAATTTATATCCACTTCTTTCTCCTTTTTTGTATATATATGTATACATATTATTATTAAAGGTCTGAAATATGGAAGGAGAAGCCAGGTCCCACCGAGCTGCCATTTTCTGTGCCACCATGAGCAACTCACCGCGCGCGGGAAGAAAATAATTTTTTTCCCTCTTTTTCTTTTGTTTGGTTTCCTGTGGGGTGGCATTCATGATACAGATAGGTATATGTATATAAAGTATCAGGTTTTGTGGGTACATGGCTTCCAATAGATGCGAACATCTACTGTTAATTACCCTCGTAAGAGTGGGGCACCTTCGATTAAGAGGCCTTGTAAGGAGGATGGAATGATCGACCAAATCCTAAGTATATGTGTTAGGATTCATTTGGATTTGACTAGATCCTGAGTATCTGTACTGAGACCTAACCGAATTAAACTCTGAGTATATGTACTAGAGTCTAATTGGCTCTAAGTATATGTTTTAGAGTCCAATTATATTTGATTTCACATCAGTTGTATGTTCCAAAGTGAAGATGTGACCAAACTCCAAGTATATGTATTAAGGTGGGTCAGATTTGATGCTACCTGAAGGTGGAAACTGGCTAGTTCCTGTATATATCAAGATTAGTGATAAATTCCCCACTCTAGTTGTATGTGCTACTGTGAGAATTTGACTAAGCCCTAAATATATTTCTTAGGGTTCGTCGAATTTGATTTAATTTTCACTCTAGGATATATGCTAGAGCAAAAGATTGACTAAACTCTAAGTATATGTATTAGAGTTAGTCAAATTTGATTTGAATAAATTCTTAGTACATATATTAGAGCTAGATTGAATTGATTTGACTAAATTCTAAGTGTATGATTTAGAACCCAGTCGGTTTCGGAATAATTTTGCCTTAGTTATATGTGCTAAGACGGTGAGGTTGATTTTACCCTCAGTATATGTATTAGGGTTAGTTGATTTTGTATTTGACCTTTACTCTAGGCATATGTACTAGAGCAACAGGTTAAGGTTCGTGATGAAGTTGGGTTCGGTTCATTAACTTGGCCCTTGGTAGATTTGGGATCATGATGTAAGTTACGGGGTGCCCTAGGATCTATCTAGAGTACATCGTTCACCTAGAGGGGGGTGAATAGGTGTATAAACAAAAATCACAAATCTCAATGGGATAAAGTAAATGCGAAAAATAAAATCAGCACGCCGAGATTTACGTGGGAAAACTCCACTTTGGAGAAAAACCCACGGGACCAATCACGCGAAAAATAATCCACTAAGAGTAAAGAATTATAAGGTGATTACCGACTCTACGGACTTAACCTCTCCCTTCTCTTCAGCGGATCACGCGCACCAACGGCTGTCCACGCCACACGTTCGAATCCACGAACGCCACGCCTCGAATCCACGAGATGCCTCATTTCGAATCCTCGAAGCCTTCACGATCCGAATCCAGGAACCGCCTTGATCACGTCGAATCCACGATGCCGTTTGGAACACAAACTCAGGGTTTATACTAGTGATTCCTTTCTTAGAAACTCATTAAGAACGAGAGAAAAAAGATCTGCAAGGTGAAGATCAATTCGGCATATGTAGATGAGAATCGAACTATCTCGAATTGATCTCGAAGGCTAGTTTGATAGAAAAACAAAAATCCTAGCCTCTAGGGTTTCTCTCATATGAATTCTGAGTTGTTCAACGTCAAAGAGAACCCTAACATGTTATTTATAGGCGTTGGAATCAAATAGAGTCGGATTAGATCAAACTTTCCAAATCTGGACACTGCGTACCGGTACACGTGATGAGGTACCGGAATGTAATGACGGAACAGAAACTTTACGCCACTGCATTCCGGTATAAATTGAATCAGTACCGGAATAAATCAAATCAGTACAAGTACTAAACTGAGGTACCGGAATGCAGTTCAATATCCAGAAACTCAACTTTCGGGTTTTGAGGAACTTCAACTAAGATTCCGGTACCCTATATAAAAACTCTAGTTTTTCAAAACAGTTTTGAGGAACAAACTTCAGGTACGGAAACTCAATATAAAATAGTTCTATATATGAAACTAAAGTTTCCAAAAACTCGTCTAATCCATGTTTAAACATATAATATGATTCCAATATCATAAATAATGATGAATCACCATATAAACATTAAAACATACATTCACGTCGTGATTCATCCTACGAGTCGTCAACACATTGTTCTTGAGGTCTCGGATTCTTCACCTTGTTCAAGTAACACCTCGACCTTCAAGACTCCGACTCAACAACTCACGAAATGCGCCAATACAAAATCCGTAACAATCTCCCCCTTTGGCAATTTCGTGACAAAACCTAAAATACATTGTCTTACCCAAACCAAAGAAAATGAAATTTAATGTCATCACCAAAATATTGAACTTCACGTGTGTATGATCCAAAATAAAATAAAATTACATATGACTAACTCCTAAGACAAACTCTATGACTTAGGACTTTGAGTCTTGAAGTCTTCAAAATGTTTCCTGCAAAACAAACTCCAGACAAGTAGCAAAACAAACTCCAGACAAGTAGAACAAGCAAGTTAAGTTTAAATACTCCCCCTTCGTTTGACAATCATCAAATCTTTTGATTTTCTTTTCTTCGCCTCGCGCCAGTTCATCTTCTTCTCCCCCTTTGTTCAATGTCAACTCTCCTCCTTTGGTTCATTATCCGCCTTCTCATTGTTCTTACTCCCCCTATCATCACCTACTCCCCCTATCATCTTTGACTCTGGTTCTCCCCCTTTTTGTCAAAAATTGCCAAAAAGATACCAAGTAGAAGTGAAAAAATAAATTAAGAAAGTAGCAGTTAGTCCATAGTTGCAGAGCCAAAATATAAAGATAGTAGCTAAATCATACAAGCATAAAGAAACGATAAGCAAAACTAAAATAGCACAAGTCCTCGTCACTCCTCATCCCCGCTGTCATCATCATTTTCTTCGTCTTCGCCCTCAGTGCCAGGCAACCGCGGCTCAACAGAAGAAGGACCTGCAGGATGTGTAGTACTCGGTCCAGCGCCGCCAGTAGCTACATCGTCATGTCGGCAACCAAGTATTTCCAAAATTTTCTTCACACCATCTTCCAAGTTCTTGAATCTTTCCTCCATTGCTTTGGAAACCTTGTTCAACCCGCTTCTTGAGCGATCAAACTTGATGATGGAGAGAATCGACAGTAACCGCTCCCCCTGAGCTAGATGAGCATTCCCGTTCGACCTGACGAGCGGCTGAACCAGAGGTAGCAGAAGTATATCCCTTGACTTGCTGATAAGTCTTCAAAGTGCTGATCGATTTAGCCAAGGTAATGCCATCAATGGGACCCAATCCATAATCATACTTATTGCATGTGATATCCACTCCATTAGATTCTAAAATCCGAGTGATCAAGATAGATAAAGGGAGTAGTTCACGAAGTCCAGAGGCTTGGATCACATTAGCCATGCGCTGCCACATCAAGAAAGGAATGTTTATGTTAAGCCCCTGTGCATGCTCCGGATGACCAAGTAGGTAGAGAAGCACTAGACGATCCTACCGGATGCGCTTTGTTTCAATAGTCGGCACAATGTTGTAGCAGACAATCAAGGAGAGAATATGAAACTCGGGCTTCAACTCCCTTGACTCCACATACAATCGGTTTGTATAAGTCCACGGTTTACATAAAGCATGGGTCATAATATTCCAATGTGAGGAAGGCTGAATAGTCCCCTGAGTATAGTGCAAGCCCGTAGTACTCACATTTAACCCAAATGTGTCTCCAACAGTCTGAGGAGTGACCACAATGCGTATCCCTCGGACAGAAGTTTCAAAGCGATAAATCCCCGTCTCCGAATCTTCATCAGTGACCTTTCCACGCATGTAAAATTTACGTATCAACTCAATGCAGAAAGGGGCACGGGCCGGGATGCGACCAACTGGTTCGATCGGAGCTCTTTGAAGCAGGCGAGCAAAGTCTGGAACTTCACATGTCAGCTCACTGAAGTTCACATATCGCTCCGCGTGACAAGTCTTGCTCGCATATGCCTTTTGCCTTTTGGAAGAAGTGACTTCAGTTTCTTCACCCCTTTTGGTACGACGTTCACGTTCGGCTGAACCAAGTTCTCGAATGACCGGGCCGCCGGTGCTTCGACGAGATGGAGAACGAGCTCTTGTCTTTCTTGTCGATGTCTCAGGAGCTATCCCCTTGCCCTTATCACAAGGTTCTTCCGGGGCATACTCGGATCCCGTCGACTCGGTGCTCGACGAGTCTTCCTCAATACGTGTCCGCTTGGTGACTTGCTTCTTCCCACGACCACGTCCACGGCCTCCGCCGGCAGCCATAAGCACCATGAGGACAAGGATAATAGAGAATGCCATTTTTCCTATGTAACATAGAACATGAAAAATGAAGCTCAATATCAAATTTTCATTTATCTTGTAAAAACATGTAATGAGCTTACTAATCATCATAAAATGTATCCAAACATTATTCTCATGAGTTTCTTGACATTTGATTCATGCAAAATGACATTATAGCAAAAACCCCAAAAATAGTGTACATACAAGCAAAAAAATTATAGATCTAAGGTGAAAAACATGTAATACCCGGATCTAAGCATACTAGAACCTAGCTTGCATGTATGTAACATGATTTTAAACAAAAATCCGCAACAAATCACAGTAAAAATGAAGATCTTTCATCAACCCACAAAAAAACAACGTAAAAACATGAAAAACTAGGGTTTTGATGAATAAAAACGAGATTGAGATGATAAAACTTACAAATCCAAGTAGTAAAACCACAGATCTGGAGGAGAATTACGTTAGGAAGCTTTTAGAGAGAGAAAGGGAGTGTTTGGAAAAAGATTTGAGTGAAAATAAAAACACATTCCGGTAATAAAAGTCTATCGCACAGACCTCATTCCGGTACTAGAGGTCGCGTACCGGAATGCAGTGCAAATTTCAAAAAAACTTGTTCTCGAGAATTTGCGGAATCAGCACCCAGTACCGGAATGCAGTCTAGAAAATTCAAAAAATTTAAATGTAAGTGCCTTTTAAAATGATGTATTCACATATAAATATCCAATCCATGATAATTTCACGAAAAGTAAGAATTTTTACTCCAAAATTATCAAGATGCAAATAACATAGTGTAAAATTTCTTAATTCATATATAAATCAAAGTCAAGTTATGACAAATAGTCTAAAGGCTCAAAAGCTATCAAGATGTAAACGATTTATGAAGATAACTTAAGAAATTCATTAAAGAGACAAAAATTTTGTCGCACAAACGTTCAAATTTGAGATAAACAAATATCGCATCGGGGGTGGCTCTTTGAGCATCTTTCTTGTGTAAGATAGTGGGTGCCCTAGGATCTATCTAGAGTATATCAATCACCTAGAGGGGGGTGAATAGGTGTATAAACAAAAATCACAAATCTCAATGCGATAAAGTAAATGCGGAAAATAAAATCAGCACACCGAGATTTACGTGGGAAACTCCACCTTGGAGAAAAACCCACGGGACCAACACGCGAAAAAACAATCCACTAAGAGTAAAGAATTACAAGGTGATTACCGACTCCACGGACTTAACCTCTCCCTTCTCTTCAGCGGATCACGCGCACCAACGGGTTGTCCACGCCCCACATCCGAATCCACGAACGCCACGTCCCGAATCCACGAGACGCCCAACTTCGAATCCACGAAGCCTTCAACACGTCGAATCCACAACGCCCACTCGAATCCACGAGCGCACTCCGTCCGGAGCAAAAACAATAACAATGATGATGGTTTATTGCTTGGAATATCATTGAAGATCTGTGGGAATAATCTCTAAGCAATCCTCAAATTGATTCTAAAAGAATATTAGAAATTAGGGCACCATGAATCAATTTGAGAGAAGCTTGATGTAGAAGATGAGGAAAACGGTCACCTACAAGCTTCTAGGGTTTCTAAAAGATAATCTATGCTTCACCACGTTTTAGAGACACCCCCACATCATATTTATAGGTTAGAAGCAATCCGAAATAGATTAGGATTAAAAAAACAGTTTTTAGAAAGGTTTGGAAGCAAACCGATTTCGACTAGGATTGAAAAACTGATTTTAGAAAGGTTTGGAACCAAATTAGGATTGCTAAGATATTTCAAGGAACCTACCATCTTATTTACAGGTTTGGGGGACATTAGAATTAGAGTAGGATTGAAAAAATAGAATTTCAGAAAAACTCGACGAGTTGAGGTCCGGATCGCGGGTATGGGGTCCGGACCTTGAAACTCTTCAGGCGTTTCATTGTCCGGACCTCAGCCATCAGGATCCGGACCCGGTCTGCGAAACTGTCTGTCATGCTCACGGGTTCCGGACCTCAGCTTCCAGGGTCCGGACCCAGACAGCGAAACAGCAAGTATGCGTACGGGTTCCGGACCTCAGCTTCCAGGGTCCGGACCGGGTCTGCGAACCAGCATAACCTGCTCACGGGTTCCGGACCTCATGTTCCAGGGTCCGGACCTCGTAGGATGTATTTTTCCGATTCAATTATAAATCATTTAAAAACCTATTCTAATGTCTCCAAACTCGTAAATTAGATATATAAATCATCATCAAGATTATTTAAACTTACCAAGCATCGAGAATTCATACGTTGAGTCTTCGAGTCTTCAATCTTCGTCTTTTCTTCTTTGAACTTTCAAGACTCCGACTCACTTCACGAAATATGCCAATATAAAATCCGTAACATCTTGTATGTGGATCACCTTATAACTCCAAAAAAAATAATGTAACATATTTCCTTTGCATACTTTTGCAATCATATTTTTTCTTTTGGATATGCATTTCAATTCTCATGTGGTAGCTGCACACACTAACCGGACGACCGGGGTGGTAGCTCTTTCCTCCATGTGGTGGTAGTTTTCACACTCCTTTAAAGGATGTAACTCTTTCCACATCTTTCAAGCATATTAGCAATTATATTTTCAATAATACTCCCCCTTGCTCTAGCAATCTCTTAGTTGAAAGAATATGTGTCAAATTTTAGTCTGTAAGAGAATAACTATCCATCAAATTCAACACACACAATCGAGATTGATTACGCTCCTAGAGATTATACATGATTACCCAAATTTGATGAATATAAGTATTATGAATTCTCACAATATATTATTTCCAAGGATAATAATAAGGAAGTAAAGCCGATAATTAACGTGAGATTAAGAGGGAATGAATGGATGTGAATCAAGTAAGTTCAAGAGACTGTTTGATGTTGAATAAAAACATAAAACGTCAAAGTCTTAAAACATAGAAACTACAAAGAAAGCATTTTAAAGCAATGATCCATTAAGATATGCAATAAATACCGATCAATGTAATATTTCAAAAGATATTAATGCTTAAGACAAGGAAGGATATCACCTTTCCGAACCCAAACTTGTCGGATTCTCGATTGACTTGTTTTGTTAGTATTAGGCACCGTTTGCATCGACTTTTGTTCATCCATTGGTCGCCACTTTGCATTCCCTTGCTGTGGCTTTGACTTTAGATTGTTCCGGGGAACTCGACTTGATTGATGTTGCTTTTGAATCCTCGGGAGTTGTCGGATTGTCGAAGATGCCAATGAATGTTTCTTTTCACTTTTAGGACATGTCTTTTTGATGTGTCCTTTAATCTCGCATCTATGGCATATTTTCTCCTTTAGATTGGATGAATCTTTAGATGCTGAATTTCCACCCTTCTCAACATGAGTTCTTTCGTATCCGACTCCAAGTTTGTCCGTTTGACCAAGTCCGAGCATGTCATCAAGCTTCTTTGACCCGGATGAGAATTTTTGTATGTCGGATTTGAGTTGATAGACTTGTTTGGTCAAAAAATGGTTGGATGTATGAATTTCTTCATGTTGTCTTTCTAGAAAATTGATCCTATCCAAATATGATTTGATCGTTATTTTCGAGTGGTCTAGCTTCTCTTAGAGGATCTTATTACTTGTTAGAAGTTGTTCCCTTTCCTCCGCAAGAGCTTTAGTTGACTCCTTCAATTTATTGTTTTCACTTTCAAGCTCAAGTAGTCGTCTCCTTAGCTTCTTGTTCAGCTTAGCCATCTTTTTCGATTCAATGAGTAGTTGATTGTAGGCAACGGCTAAGTCTTCATCATCGGACTCTCCCTCACTTGACCCATTGTCGCTCGACGTATTATGCAAAGAGGAAAAAGTAAAAGGGCCAGCAATAATAGATGATAAACAAAAAATGGAGAAAGAAGGTAAAGAAGTATGAGAACATAGAGCTATCGCATCATTCTTTTCCTCTTCACTTGAACTCGATTCGCCCGAGGTAGAATCGTCCCAAGTTTTAGCTTGCAAAGCCTTCTTCTTATAAATCTTTTTAGTGGGACAATCCGTGGAAATATGGCCGTAGCCTCTACACTTGTAGCATTAGATTTCCCCCTCAAATTCATCCTTTTCTTTAGAAGACTTTGCAAGCTTCTTCTCTTTAGAGGATTTAGAACGTGAAGATCCGTTAGAAGAAGGCTTTCGGTTTGAGGATGAAGCTTGAATGCTTTGGTTCTTCCGAAACTTCCGACGAAACTTCTTAGTAAGAAGTGCCATTTGTTGTTCGAACTTTGCAAGTGAAACTACATCGTCGGATTCTGTATCCTCGTCTTCCTCTTTTGTCGATTTAAGTGCAACACCTGTACTTTTAGAGAAAGACTTGGAAGAAGATTGATTAGTAGGAAAAGTTATTTTATATGTTTGAAGTGCACCTACAAGTTCTTCTACTTTCATCTCATCCGGATGTTTAACCGTTTCAATAGCCGCTACTTTAGCCCTAAAACGCTCCGGAAGTGTTCGAAGGATTTTTCTAACGACCTTAGATTTCGAGATCTTCTCTCCCAAATTCGCACACGTGTTAATGATATCTTGAAGTCTATTATAATAATCAATAAAGGATTCATGCTCCTCCATGCGAATCGAGTCAAATTGACTAGTAAGCATTTGGAACTTTTGAATTTTTACTAGACTTGTACCCTCATGTGTAACTTGTAGAGTATCCCAAATCTCTTTAGCCGTATCACATGCGGAAACACGTGTGAACTCAGTAGGGGAAAGAGCATTAAATAAAGCGTTAATTTCTTTCTCATTAAACGATGAAGCTTCATTATCATCCTTCGACCACTTATTCCATGACTTAGGTACAGTCGTGTCATTAACCACTTCGGTTGGATGTTTCCACCCGAATTCCACGGCTTGCCATACCCGCTCATCAATTGCGATGAGGAAGGCTCTCATCTGGACTTTCCAATAGGCGTAATTGGTTCCATCAAATAACGGTGGCCTATTTATATTACCTCCTTCACCCATTATGAAAGATAAAGCCTAGATCCCGCTCGAATACCAATTGTAAGTTACGGGGTGCCATAGAATCTATCTATAGTATATTGATCACCTAGAGGGGGGTGAATAGGTGTATAAATAAAAATCACAAATCTCAATGCGATAAAGTAAATGCGGAAAATAAAATCAGCACGCCGAGATTTATGCGGGAAAACTCCACTTTGGAGAAAAACCCACGGGACCAATCACGCGAAAAATAATCCACTAAGAGTAAAAAATTACAAGGTGATTACCGACTCCACGGACTTAACATCTCCCTTCTCTTCAGCGGATCCACACCACACGTTCGAATCCACGAACGCCACGCCTCGAATCCACGAGACGCCTCACTTTGAATCCTCGAAGCCTTCACGATCCGAATCCACGAACCGCCTTGATCACGTCGAATCCACGACGCCGTTTGGAACACAAACTCAGGATTTGTACTAGTGATTCCTTGCTTAGAAACTCATTAAGAACCAGAGGAAAAAGATCTAAGCAAGGTGAAGATCAATTCGACATATGTAGATGAGAATCGAACTATCTCGAATTGATCTCGAAGGCTAGTTTGATCGAAAAACAAAAATCCTAGCCTTTAGGATTTCTCTCTTATAAATTCTGAGTTGTTCAACGTCAAAGAGAACCCTAACATGTTATTTATAGCCGTTGGAATCAAATAGAGTCGGATTAGATCAAACTTTTCAAATCTGGACACTGCGTAACGGTACACGTGATGAGGTACCGGAATGTAATGACGGAACAGAAACTTTACGCCACTGCATTCCGGTATAAATTGAATCAGTACCGAAATAAATCAAATCAGTACCGATACTAAATTGAGGTACCGGAATGCAGTTCAATATCCAGAAACTCAACTTTCGAGTTTTGAGGAACTTCAACTAAGATTCCGGTACCCTATATAAAAACTCTAGTTTTTCAAAACGGTTTTGAGGAACAAACTTCAGGTACCGGAACTCAATATAAAATAGTTCTATATATGAAACTAAAGTTCCCAAAAACTCGTCTAATCCATGTTTAAACATATAATATGATTCCAATACCATAAATAATGATGAATCACCATATAAACATTAAAACATACCTTCACGTCGTGATTCATCCTACGAGTCGTCAACACATTGTTCTTGAGGTCTCGGATTCTTCAACTTATTCAAGTAACACCTCGACCTTCAAGACTCCGACTCAACAACTCACGAAATGCGCCAATACAAAATCCGTAACATATGATAGAACTCCGTATTTGGTTTATTTTGATTACCGATAGAACTCCATATTTGGTTTATTTTGGTTCGTGGTTGGAGTTGGGGTTGGTTCTTGAACTTGGTGTCTAGCTTATCAGAGCTGCTTATAATTTGGTTCATGAGTTTGGTATATAGCTCACAATGGTTCGTGAATTTATAACGAGAGCTCCTTACGGCGAAAGTCCATGTTTAGTTCAATCCATTTTCGGTTCATGAAATTAGTTTATAATAAAAGCCCCTTTTTTATTCATGTGACTTTAGTTGGATTTTTCATCCATAAATTTGGTTTGTGACCCATGTTTGGGTTTGGGTTTGCATTTGAGGCATTTGGATGATATGGGTTTAATAGATTTGGGTCTGATGCTCTTGGGCTTGATGGTTTTATGGACTAGGGTTTATTTGTGAACTAAAATGTTCTTGGGTTGGATCTATGGGTTTTATTTGTGAGTAAAACGAGTTTTGGTCTTATTTTATTTGTGGGCTGCTTTAAGCTTTGCATGTACATTGGGCCTATATGTGAATTATAGATTGGGCTCATTTGAATTTATTTTGTTTGGAATTGGGGTATGAAGAAAGACCCCTTTAAATTTATTTTAATTGGATTTGGGGTCCGAAAAAATCTCCTTTTTAATTGAACTGAAATTCGGATGTTCGAGGACATCACTCGAATCAGTTCGGGTCAGAACAAAGGAGTTAAAGCTCAGATGTTCGAAGAACTCATCCGAGACGGCTTTATTGAATCATCATTTTTTTTTTACCGCGACAGCGGCGGTAGCTTTAATTCAATATCCTCGAAAGGGGTGGAAGGGTCCGAAGAAACGGGAGGCTATTGCTTCCCTATCCCTCTTTCTTTAAACTAAAATTAGAGACGACTGTGATGATGTGACACATGAACCACCTATCCCATTGATTCATGAATTCGAATAGGATGGAGAGGTCCGAAGAAACGAAGGATCATCGATCTTCTCCCCTCTCCCATTGAAGACGTTAAGATGGTATTTCGCAGTGATAGCGTAGTTGGCGACGACATTAGGGGCGTGTTTGGTTCACCTATTTTTCACCCAGAACTCGGAATCAGAATGTACGATTCCGTTTGTAGGTGTTTCCTATGCGGGAGTACCATTCCAATTCCGATTCCCGGGTGGAATGGGAATCCCTCAATCACCCCCTTTTTTATTTTGGCCTAGGAGGCCGGATTAGAAGTTGAATCCAGGCAGAATGGATATTTGTTCGGATTAAATTTAATTTTTTAACCTTATTTTTAATTAATATATAAGTTTAAATTTAGAAATTAAATTTATAATTTATAATTTTAATTGTACTTGAATTAAAAATTAAAATTCAATTTTAAATTATCTTGTCAACCCAAATTCTAATGGATCCAGCAGAAATGTTTAGAAATTTATTTTTATTTATAGTATCATAATTTTGAGTAATTTTATTTGAAATTTTAATAACAATTTTTGTTTTTAGACTATTTGAAATAATGATATATTATTTTGGGTAATTTTATATTGTTAGCAATAATTTTAGTTTGCTACTTGGTATTGAAAATATGACTTTTTCTTCATTTTTTTTTTGAGGAAATGATTATATTTTGTCTAACTATTCTATTTATTAGAATCATCTAAAATTTTGTTATTTATATATTACTATATACTTATTACAAAAAAAAATAATAATAAAAAAAAGTTTATTTTCATATTAAATAATATAAAATATAAAATATAAAATATAAAATTGTCTTACTTTTCATTAATTATTTCAGAAGTTGCTTATTTATATTTTAAATAGAGTATTCAAAATGATTAAAATTAATTAAAATATATTATAAGAACAAAATTAGTATATTAATTTGATTTCATTTCTGATATCTACCTGAACCAAACACTGACATTGGAATGGTTCATTCTGATTCCGATTCAGGTGGCGAACCAAACTGGATGAGGTAATGAGTTATTCCGATTCCGATTCCGGTTTATTTTTATTTCAATTCTGATTCTAATTCCGACTTCGAACCAAAGACAACCTAGGTGTCGAAGGTGTGTGACCTATGCGCGGCAAGAAAAAAAGGAAAACAAATAAGAAACGAATTTTTCTTTTTTGGGTGAAAGGAGGAAAAAGGGAGAAAGACCTCCTCTCCCTTTCTAGCTGTACGATTAAAGGGAGATGGAGGGAGTTTTTACCTTATCAGAGTGGGGAGGACGACGAACTAGAGGAAGTGGCTAGGTGGGGAGGTCTATCTTTTTTTGGATTTCTTTTGTACATTCCTAGTGTTTATATCTCAAAAAAAAATCACATGCTTATAGTATCCGTCTCTTGCTCGTCTCTTTTTTTCTTTTTTTTTGGTATTCTATTTATAGTAGAATCGGTTAAGATTTAGTAGAGAAATTTGAGAGATTTGTTGAAGGATCGGCGAAATCGAACGAGAGTTAACAATTCTAACATGAAGTTGGATGTGGTAGATTGAGGGATGAGTGAGAGTCGGTTGAGAGATATTTTAGGAGTCCGTTGGGGATTCAAAATTCAAAGTTGAATTTCGAATAAATGGGAATATGGATTAGGTCATTTGTGTGAGACCCTAGGACTTGAAATAGTCCTATACATAAAGTATAATAGGATTAAACCTGTGAGAATTCGAATTTTGGAAATTTGAATTTCTGTGTTCCTCTCCCCTGATACTGTGTTTTAGATCTGTATACTATATATATACAGGTATATATATATATATGTATATAAGTTGTATTTATATGTGTTTTTGTAGTTTTTTGAGTTTTGTCGCGGAGAGTGAACGGCTTAACGGCGCGATCCGGAGTCCGAATCTGACGATCCAAAATGATAGATTCGATGTCTCGGCAGTGCTGAACGCGATGGCATGATCTGTGTCGACATGCGACAGACGGATTGAGAGATCTTCCATCTTCTTCGCCGAGAGGTCGAATTGTACATTTTTGGTTTCGCGATCTGGACCCTGTTTCTCGCACCGTTTCGCGTGAGATTGCTTGTGGAGGGGTGTCTGGGCTTTTTGTTCCTGCTGTGAGGGACCCAGGGGCATTTTGTGGTGTTTGAGGGGCTTTTGTGCACATGTGCACAAGTGTTTATGTGTATGTGTGTGTGAGTGGAGAGAGAAGGAAACTCTCTCTTCCTCTCTCTTCCCTAGGGGTGTAATGTGGGCCGTGCCGGGCCGGCACGGCCCACATTTTTCGGGCCGAAACGGGCTAGGGGCTGGCCCGGCCCGGCCCGGTTTCAATTTCGGGCCGTGCCGTGCCGGGCCCAAGCCGCCTAGCCTCCGGCCCGGCACGGCCCTTCGGCCCGGAAGGCACGGGCCGTGCCGGGCCGGGCCGTGCTTCGGGCCGGCCCTTTAAGATATTTGTTTTTAATTTTTTTAAAAAAATTATTATAAAATTTAAAAAGAGAAATAATAAATTATTTTTATTTAAACTTATATTTTGATCAAATAATTAAAAATTTATAAAAATAGTTATAATATAGTAAATATTTAAATTTTTTTTAAAAAATTGTATTATTTTAAAAAAAAGAAAAAGAAAAGGGATGGGTTTTGGTCCAATGGACCAAAATGCTTTGGTCCATTGGACCAAAACCACTCCTCCCAAGGTCTGCCTAGCAGACCTTGGGAGGAGAGCTCCTGGGGAGGAGGCCTCCCCAGGAGCTGAGACCCCGAGGCCCAAGGCATCTTGCCTTGGGCCTCGGGGTGCGGGCCGCGCTGGCCCGGCTGGCACGGCCCAACCGGGCCGTGCCGTGCCGGGCGGCCCGCCTCTTCGTGGCCCGGCACGGCCCAGGCCCGAATCGGGCCGTGCCGTGCCGGGCCGTCGGGCCCCAGGGGCGCGGCCCAGCACGGCCCCGTAGCTCGGGCCGGGCCGGCCCGGCACGGGTGCTACAGCACCCGTGCCGTGCTGCAGCCCGGCCCGCGGCCGTGCCGGGTCGGGCGGGCCACGTGCCGCCCGGCCCGTTTTACACCCCTACTCTTCCCTCAGCTCACAGGAGTGAGCCACCCTCTCCCCAGCCCCTCTGCCAACTCCCCGAGTGCCGCCGGCCGCTGCCGACCCCCTTGGCCGGCGCAAACTCCGGCAAAGCTCTCTCCCTCCCTTTTTCTTCTTCTTCTCCTTCTTCTTCTTCTTCTTCCCCTTCCCGGCAGTGTGCACCCCGGTTAAACCCATGCCTCGGGTCCCCCTGAGGTGGCACGACTGCCGGGGACCTGCGCCGCCGCCGGGAGCCGCCGGGAACCGCCGCCGAGCTGCTGCAACTGCTGCTACGGCAGCAGCTGGCCGAGGCTGGTGGGCCCGAGCCGCCGCCGCCTCCCGCCGCCGCAGCGACCTCCCGCACCTATGCTTTGTTGTTGTATTCTTTGGACCTGGTGTGTCGAGCTTCTTCCCTTGGGTGGCCTTACCCACTGGAACTGATGTTTTATAGTTCTCAACCCCACCATATTTTCCAGGTCCACAACGTGAGCGCGCGGCGGCGCGAGGGAGGGGGCGTAGCTTGAAGTTAGCGTCCTGCCATTGTGACAGAGATATATTGTACCATGTGCCTGGATCAGCGTACTTAATGGTATATAAAAGAGAAAATTGTAATAACAATTTGATTGTATTTGGAAATGAAAATGTAATATGTAATTTGAAGTGAGGACCTGCTTGTAATAGCGTAGTTACTTATGTTTAGGATGCTTTCTTATACAATCTGTGTATGAATTTATTCCCATTTAGAAATTTTTGATTGTACCAATTGGACCTTGGACGAACAGGAAAAACTCTGTCCGATCGGCGGTCTGGCGCACGCGCCCGTGCGGGGCTCCTTCCCAACCTATTTGGGGAAGGGACTGCGGGCGATGAACATCAGTACCATAAGAACAACGATGTACGAGAAACCCATTTTCCTATGCCCAAAAAAATCAAAAGAAGCTCAAGATCAAAATTTCCATTTATCTTGTAAAAACACTGTAATTGAGCTTACTAATCATCATGAAATGTAACCAAACGTATTCCTCATGATTTTCATGACATTTGATTCATGCAAAATGACATTACAGTAAAAACCCAAAATAGTGTACAAACAAGCTAAAAAATTATATATCTAAGGTGAAAAATATGTATACCCGGATCTAAGCAATACTAGAACTTAGCTTGCATTGTACTAACATGATTTTAAGCAAAATCCGCAACAAATCGCAGAAAAACAAAGAATTTTCATCAACCCACACAAACAATGTAAAAACATGAAAAACTAAGGATTTTGATGAATAAAAACGAGATTGAATGATAAAACTAACAAATCCAAGTAGAAAACCCATGATCCTGGAGAGAGGACTTTAGAAAGGTATTTAGAGTAGAGAAAAGAAGAGTTTTGAAAGAGATTAGAATGTTTTTGAAACACTAATTCCGTATTTAAAATAACAGTCGCGCAGAACATCTATCCGGTACTAGACACTCGTACCGAATGCCGTGCAAATTTCAGAAAAACTTGTTAACGACAAAATTTGCTGAATCAGCACCATACCGGAATCATGTCCAGAAAATTCAAAAATTTAAATTAAGTTGCCTTTTATCACATAATAGAATATCCCAATCCATGGATAATTACAGTGAACAGTACGAATATTTTACTTAACTCCAAAATTATCAGGATGCTATTAAAATAGTGTAAAATTTCTAATTCATATAAAAATCACAAAATCAAGTTATCACAAATAGTCTAAAGGCTAAAAAACATCAAGAAGTAAACGGTTTTATGAAGATAACTTAAGAAATTCATCAAAGAGACATAAGTTTGTCGCATAAACGTTCAAATTTGAAGATAACAAATATCCGCATCGGGGTGGCTCTTTGAACATCTTTCCTTGTATGTGGACCACCTATACTCCAAAAATAGATTTTGTGACATTTTTTTCTTTTTTTGTGTATTTTGCGAATTTTGCCTTTTTTTTTTTTTGCCCGGATATGCAATTGAATTCATGTTGTACTGCACACACAAATAATAATCGACGACCGGATGTAGCTCTTTCCTCCCAATGTGTGGTAGTTTTCACACTCCTATTACAGGATGTAACTCTTTTTCCACCATCATTCAAGCATATTAGCAATCATATTTTCAATAATACTCCCTTTGCTCTAGCCATCTCTTAGTTGAAAGAACATGTGACAAATTTCTAGCTTTAAGAGAATAACTTCCATCAAATTTCCAACACAACACAACTCGAGATAGATAAGCTCCTAGAAATTATACATTATTAACCAAATTTATGAATATAAGTATATGAATTCTTCACAATATATTAATTTCTAAGATAATATGAAGAAAGTAAAACTGATAATTAACGTGCGATTAATAGGGAATGAATGGATGGTGAAATCAAGTAAGTTCAAGACACTGTTGATTAGTGTAAACCCAAATCGTCAAAAGCATAAAGTATAATAAGCCAAATGCTACAAAGGAAGCACACCAAAAACATAAAGCAATGATCAAAAAGATATGAATTAGAAATCTGATCCATGCATCATGCTAAGTCAAATTAATGCTTAAGACAAGAAAAAATAATCACCTTTTCGAACCCAAACTTGTCGAATTTTTTGGTTGACTTTGGTTTTTTAAAGTTGGAACAACCGATTTTTTGACTTTTTGTGTCAACCTCGGTCTCCAACTTTGTTATTCCCCTTGTTGTGGCTTAGACTTTAGGTTGGTCTTTTTCGCACTTCGACCCGTTTTAATGTTGCTTTTGAATCATCGGAGTTGTCAGGATGTCGAGATGCCCAATGGAAAGTTTCTTCGCTTCTAGGACATGTTATTTTTGATGTTGTCCTTGATCACCGCATCTATGGCATATTTTCACCTTTAGATTGGATGAATCATTAGAGTGCTGAATTTCATCCTTCTCAATATATTCCTTTCGTTCCGACTCCAGTTTGTCCTTTAACCAAGTCCGAGCATAATTATCTAAGTTTCTTCAAACGACGGAGAGAATTTTTGTATGTCCGGAATTGAGTTTTAGACTTTTGTAAAAAACTTGGTTGAATGGGTATGAATTTCTCATATTGTCTTTCTAGAAAATTGATCTTCTCCAAATATAATTTGATCGTTATTTTTCGAGTGGTCTAAGCTTCTTCATGGAGATCTTATTACTTGTTAAGAAGTTGTTCCCTTCCCTCCGCAGAGCTTTAGATGGACTCCTTCAATTCATTGTTTCCCTTTCAGCTCAAGTAGTCGTCCCCCTAGCTTCTGTTCAGCTTAGACCATCTTTTTCGATTCAATAGTAGTTGATTGTAGGCAACGACTAATCTTCATATCGGACTCTCCCTCCCTCACTTGACCCATTTCGCTTGACGTATCATCAAAAATTGATGCATAGTAGAAAAGTTGGACATACTTTTTTATATTTCATATAACCTAGAGGCATAGTAGTATCATGTTATTAGCATTTTTTTTTGTTACCGTAGTTATTTATTTCTCGTTTTTCATTACTTATGTCTTAGTTGGCTTATTGGTATAGAACGTCCTTCTCGACGGTGGTATTCACTGAAAACTATATACTATAATTTTCACATCTGTTGTTTGGTGTATTTTTTTTCAGAATCTTCTTGTGCGGGGAAGGCCCGCAATCACAGGAAAGCAATCACGTGATAGTTAAGACATTTCTACCCCATCTTGGATAATATAGAGGTTGACCCCTTTTTGTATATTGACAAAACTATGGAAGGAAAAGACGATGTATATATTTATATTCATGTTTAAGTTATGAAACTCCTATGATAAGATGTAATGAGATTGTTAGTTATTTTGGAATTTATATCTACAGAAGGTTTAATGTTTTTAAACTTAAAATAGTTGATATACTTGCTCTTGATACCTATCCAGTTGTATTTCTCCTTCATATAATATTGTATAAAAATTATGAAATTAGTTGGTTTTTGGCACTTTTTGCGTATGAGGGCATCCTTGTGTAACGCGGGTTTATGCACGTACCTAGAGAGGATTTTCGCTGTAGTTCGGGGCATGACATACAAATTGAATAAAATTTCTCAATAAGCTATCAATTTTGATAGTATTAGCAAAATATGAGATCTTTTTTATTTAAATTTGTTGGATACGGGGAGCCCTAGGATCTATCTAGAGTATATCGATCACCTAGAGGGGGTGAATAGGTGTATAAACAAAAATCACAAATCTCAATGCGATAAAGTAATGCGGAAAATAAAATCAGCACACCGAGATTTACGTGGGAAACTCTACTTTGCAGAAAAACCCACGGGACCAATCACGCGAAAAATAATCCACTAAGAGTAAAGAATTACAAGGTGATTACCGACTCCACGGACTTAACCTCTCCCTTCTCTTCAGCGGATCACGCGCACCAACGGGTTGTCCACACCCCACATTCGAATCCACGAACGCCACGCCTCGAATCCACGAGACGCCTCACTTCGAATCCTCGAAGCCTTCACGATCCGAATCCACGAACCGCCTTGATCACGTCGAATCCACGACGCCGTTTGGAACACAAACTCAGGGTTTATACTGGTGATTCCTTGCTTAGAATTTCATTAAGAACCAGAAGAAAGAGTTCTAAGCAAGATGAAGATCAATTTGATATATGGAAATAGAGATTAAACTATCTCGAATTGATCTCGGAGGCTATTTTCATGGAAAAAGGTTTAGAACGAAAATCCTAGCCTCTAGGATTTCTCTCTCATGAATTCTGAGTTGTTCAACGTCAAAGAGAACCCTAACATGTTATTTATAAGCGTTGGAATCAAATAGAGTCGAATTAGATCAAAACATATCATATCTGGACACTGCGTACCGGTATACGTAAGGAGATACCGGAATGGAAGGACGGAACAAAAACTTTACGCAGTGGCATTCCGGTACTAATTAAATCAGTACCGGAATACTTTGAATCAGTACCGGTACTAAAAGGAGATACCGGAACGCAGTTCAAAAACCAGAATTTTAACATTCGGCTTTTGAGGAACTTCAAATATGATTCCGACACCATAAATAATGATGAATCACCATATAAACAGTAATACATACCTCCACGTCGTGATTCATCCTGCGAGTCACGACACATTGTTCTCGAGGTCTCGGATTCTTCAACTTCTTCAAGTAACACCTCGACCTTCAAGACTCCGACTCGACAACTCACGAAATGTGCCAATACAAAATTCGTAACAATCTCCCCCTTTGGCAATTTCGTGACAAAACCTAAAATACAAAATTCTACCCGAACCAAAATAAATGAAATCCAATGTCATCACCAATACATTGAACTCCACGCGTGTATGATCCAAAATAAAACCAAAATTACATATGATCAACTCCTAAGACAAACTCTATGACTTAGGACCTAGAGTCTTGAAGTCTTCAAAAAAAAATGATTGCATAAAGTAGAACAAGCAAGTTAAGTTTAAATACTCACCCTTCGTGTCTGATCAATACTCCCGCTTCGTGTATGATCAAATCAATAATTTCTTCGCCTCGCGCTAGTTCATCTTCTTCTCCCCCTATGTTTAGTGTTCAACTTCTTCACCATTAAATTAAAAGCATGGTTCTCTCCCCCTTTGCATGGTTCTCTCCCCCTTTGTATGATACGTATAATTTCAAAAAACTTACATCTCTCCCCCTTTTTGTCAAAAATTGCTAACAAGATACAAAGAGATAACAAGAAAAGCCAACTAAGAGAGTAGAGTTAGTCCATAGTTACAAGTCCAAAACAGAGAGATAGTATTTAAAGCTAGCAGAAAGCAAAGACTTGCATAACATAAAGACAATAAAAAACTAAAGCAAAATAAGCATAAAAGAACATCACTCCTCGTCATCCTCGTCGTCGTCACCATCTCCTTCTTCGCCCTCAGGGCCATGCAGTTGCGGCTCAACTGAGGACGGAACAGGAGGATACGAAGTGCTCGGTCCAGCACCGCCGGCAACATCGTCATGTCAGCAGCCAAGCATCTCCAAAATTTTCTGAACACTGTTTTCTCGCTTCTTTAACCTGTCTTCCATAGCTTTGAAGCCCTGCTCAACACGCTTCTTTAAAGAGCGGACTGCATGAGGAACCGACTCAACGGTAACCGCTCCCCCTGAGCTAGATTATCCCTCACGCGCAACAGGACGAGCTGCTGTACTGGTGGTAGCAGGAGTATACCCCTTGACCTGTTGATATGTCTTTAGCGTGCTGATTGACTTGGCCAAAGTTACTCCGTCAATAGGACCCAAGCCATAGTCATACTTGTTACAAGTGATGTCCATTCCGTTAGCTTCCAAAATCCGTGTAATCAGGAGAGGAAAAAGGAAGAAGCTCACGAAGTCTCGAGGCGTGAATCACACTAGACATGCGCTGCCACATCAGGAATGGAATATTGATATTAAGTCCCTGCGCACACTCCGGATGACCAAGTAGATATAGAAGTACTAGACGATCCCAACGGATGCGTTTTGTTCCAACAATCGGCACAATATTATAGCAGACAATCAAGGAGAGAATATGATACTCGGGCTTCAACTCCCTTGATTCCACATACAACCGGTTTGTATAAGTTCCCGGTTTACATAGAGCATTTGTCACTGTATTCCAATGTGAGGAAGGCTGAATAGTCCCATGAGAGTAGTGTAAGCCGGTAGTAATCACGTTTAATCCAAAAGTATCACCAACAGTTTGGGGAGTGACCACAACCCGTGTTCCTCGGACAGAAGTTTCAAACCGATAATTCCCTGTCTCCGAATCATCATCAGTGACCTTTCCACGCATATAAAATTCACGTATCAACTCAACGCAGAAAGGGGTACGAGCCGGGATGCGACCGACTGGTTCAATTGGAGCTCTTTGAAGTAGGCGATCAAAGTCTGGAACTTCACGTGTCAACTCACTGAAGTTCACATATCGCTCTGCAAGACAAGCCTTGCTTGCATATGCCTTGTGCCGCTTGGATGAAATGGCTTCAGTTTCTGCACCCCTTTTTGTACGACGTTCACGTTCGGCTGAATCAGGTTCTCAAATAACCGGACCGCTGGTGCTTCGTCGAGGTGGAGAACGTGCTCTTGTCTTTCTTGTCGATGTCTCAGGAGCTATCCCCTTGCCCTTATCAGTAGGTTCTTCCGGGGCATACTCGGATCCCGCCGACTCGGTGCTCGACGAGTCTTCCTCAATACGTGTCCTTTTGGTGACACGTTTCTTTCCACGTCCACGTCCACGGCCTCCGCCGACAGCCATTAGCACCATTAGAACAAGGATGATTGAAAATGCCATTGTTCCTATACAACATAGAACATGAACCAAGTACTCAAATTTTCATTTATCTTGGAAAACCACGTAATAAGCATTCTAATCATCATGAAATGCATCAAAACAGTATTCTCATGAGTTTCATGGAATTTGTTTCATCCCAACAAGACATTATAGCAAAAACCCCAAAAATAGCTCATGAACATGCTATAGAACATAGATCCAAGATAAATAACAAGTTATTCTCGGATCTAAGTGTACTAGAACTAAGCTTGCATGTAACTAAACTTATTTCAAGCAAAAATTCTCAAGAAATTTCAGTAAAAACAGAGATCGATCTTCAACCCAACAAAATAATATTATAAATGTGAAAACTAGGGTTTCGAAGATGAAAAACAAGATTAAAGATGAGAAAACTTACAAATCCAAGTATAAAAACCACGAATCTGGAGGAGAAGGACCGTAGGAAGTTTTTGAGAGAGAAAGAACAAGTTTTGAAAAGGAGTTGAGTGAAAAATAAAACCCTATTCCGGTATTTTAAAGACAGTCGCGCAGACCTCATACCGGTATGCTAGAACGCGTACCGGTATGTAGTGCAAATTTCAAAAAACAACTCTCGGGTAGCAGAGACAAGACCATTAAATTTCGGTATATGCATTTAGTACCGGTATGCATTAAATAAATAACAAATGTAAGTGCCTTTTACATGAAATCTTCACATATAGAAATTTCAATCCATGATAATTTCACGAAAAATTAAGCATTTTACTCCAAAATTATCACAATGCAAATAAAATAGTAAAATTTCATAATTCATATATAAATCAAAATCAAGTCATCACAAATAGTCTAAAGGCTCAATTGCTATCAAGATGTAAACGGTTTATGAAGATGACTTAAGAAATTCATCAAAGAGACATATGTTTGTCGCACAAACGTTCAAATTTTGAGATAAACTTAAATTACACAAGGGGTGGCTCTTTGAGCATCTTACATGTATGTGGACCACTTTATAACTCCAGAAAAAAAATTGTAACATATTTCCTTTGCAAGCTTTTGCAAAAAAAAAAAATTTTATTTTTATTTTTTTTTCGGATATACAATTCAATTCATGTGGTAGCTGCACACACTAACCGGACGACCGGGATGGTAGCTCTTTCCTCCATGTGGTGGTAGTTTTCACACTCCTTTAAAGGATATAACTCTTTCCACATCTTTCAAGCATATTAGCAATATATTTTTAATAATACTCCCCCTTGCTCTATCAATCTCTTAGTTGAAAGAACATGTGACAAATTTTAGTCTGTAAGAGAATGACTATCCATCAAATTCAACACACACAATCGAGATAGATTAAGCTCCTAGAGATTATACATGATTATCCAAATTTGATGAATATAGTATTATGAATTCTCACAATATAGTATCTCCAAAGACAATAAAGATGGAGTAAAATTGATAATTAACGTGAGATTAAAAAGGGAGTGAATGAATGTGAATCAAGTAACTTCAAGGTACTGTTTAATGTTGAATAAAACATAAGTCGTCAAAGTCTTAAAGCATAAAAACAACAAAGAAAGCATCAAAAAATAATGATCAAATAAGATATGCAATAAATACTGATCAATGCAATATTTTAAAAAAAATATTAATGCTTAAGACAAGAAAAGATATCACCTTTCCGAACCCAAACTTGTCGGATTCTCGGTTGACTTGGTTTGTTAGTATTGAGGACCATTTGCTTCGACTTTTGTTCAACCTTTGGTCTCCACTTTGTATTCCCTTGTTGTGGCTTAGACTTTAGGTTGGTCTTCGCACTTCGACCCGTTTGATGTTGCTTTTGGATCCTCGGGAGTTGTCGGATTGTCGATGATGCCAATGAACGTTTCTTTTCTCTTCTAGGACATATCCTTTTGATGTGTCCTTTAATCCCGCATCTGTGGCGTACATTCTCCTTTAGATTGGATGGAGCTTTAGATGCTAAATTTTCACCCTTCTCAACATGAGTTCTTTCGTATCCGACTCCAAGTTTGTCCGTTTGACCAAGTCCGAGCATATTATCAAGCTTCTTTGAACCGGAGGAGAATTTATGAATGTCAGACTTAAGTTGACTAACTTGTTTGGTCAAACTTTCGTTGGATGTGCAACTCTTCTATAATTGTTGCTCTAGAAAGCCAATTTTTTCTAAATGAGATTTGATCGACATTTCTGATTGGCCTAGCTTCTCTTGGAGGATGTTATTATTTGTCAATATATGCTCCCTTTCCTCCGCAAGAGCTTTAGATGACACTTTCAATTCATTGTTTTTCCTTTCAAGCTCAAGTAGTCGTCTCCTTAGCTTCTTGTTAAGCTTAGCCATCTTTTTCGATTCAACAAGTAGTTGATTGTAGGCATCGGCTAAACTTTCATCATCCGACTCCCCCTCACTTGTGCCATTGTCGCTCGATGTATCATGCAAAGAGGAGGAAGTAAAAGGGTCAGCAATAATAGATGAAAAACAAACAGCAGAAGAAGAGGAAGCGTGTGAACATAAAGCAATAGCATCATTGTTTTCTTCTTCACTAGAACTCGATTCATTAGAAGTAGAGTCATCCCAAGTTCTAGCTTGTAAAGCCTTCTTTTTATAGGACTTTTTAGTGGGACAATCCGTGGAGATATGGCCATAGCCTCGACATTTGTAACACCGAATTTCTCCCTCAAATTCATCCTTTTCTTTAGAAGACTTTGCAAGCTTCTTCTCTTTAGAGGATTTAGAATGTGAAGATCCGTTAGAAGAAGGCTTTCGGTTGGAGGATGAAGCTTGAATGCTTTGGTTCTTCCTAAACTTCCGACGAAACTTCTTAGTAAGAAGTGCCATTTGATGTTCGAAATTTGCAAGTGAAACTTCATCGTCGGATTCTGTATCCTCGTCTTCCTCTTTTGTCATTTTAAGTGCAACACCTGAACTTGGAAGAGAAAATCTCGAAATCTAAAGTTGTAAGAAAAATTTTGAGAACTCTTCTCGAAAGATTTCGTCCGAATGTTGGATACGAGGAGCCCTAGGATCTATATAGAGTATATCGTTCACCTAGAGGGGGGTGAATAGGTGTATAAACAAAAATCACAAATCTCAATGCGATAAAGTAATGCGAAAAATAAAATCAGCACACCGAATTTACGTGGGAAACTCCACTTTGGAGAAAAACCTACGGGACCAATCACGCGAAAAATAATCCACTAAGAGTAAAGAATTACAAGGTGATTACCGACTCCACGGACTTAACATCTCCCTTCTCTTCAGCGGATCACGCGCACCAACGGGTTGTCCACGCCTCACGTTCGAATCCACGAACACCACGCCTCGAATCCACGAGATGCCTCACTTCGAATCCTCGAAGCCTTCACGATCCGAATCCACGAACCGCCTTGATCACGTCGAATCCACGACGCCGTTTGGAACACAAACTCAGGGTTTATACTGGTGATTCCTTGCTTAGAATTTTATTAAGAACCAGAAGAAAGAGTTCTAAGCAAGATAAAGATCAATTCGACATATGGAAATAGAGATTAAACTATCTCGAATTAATCTCGGAGGCTATTTTCATGAAAAAGGGTTTAGAACGAAAATCCTAGCCTCTAGGGTTTCTCTCTCATGAATTCTGAGTTGTTCAACGTCAAAGAGAACCCTAACATGTTATTTATAGACGTTGGAATCAAATAGAATCGAATTAGATCAAAACATACCATATCTGGACACTGCGTACCGGTATACGTAAGGAGATACCAGAATGGAAGGACGGAACAAAAACTTTACGCAGTGGCATTCCGGTACTAATTATATCAGTACCAAAATACTTTGAATCAGTACCGGTACTAAAAGGAGATACCGGAACGCAGTTCAAAAACCAGAATTTTAATATCCGGCTTTTGAGGAACTTCAAATATGATTCATACACCATAAATAATGATGAATCACCATATAAATAGTAATACATACCTCCACGTCGTGATTCATCCTGCGAGTCACTGACACATTGTTCTCGAGGTCTCGAATTCTTCAACTTCTTCAAGTAACACCTCGACCTTCAAGACTCCGACTCGACAACTCACAAAATGTGCCAATACAAAATTCGTAACAAAATTTTTATTTATTTTGTGAATTGCAAGTTAAATAGATGTTGAAATATGAAATAATATGGTATTTTAACTTGTTTTAGTAAAGTTTTACAACCTAGTTTGTTAATTGTTCAAATTTTTTGATCTAATTGAGATGATGGCAAAGTGCAGAATAGTAATCAACATAATATTTAATTCAGGGGATAATTGGAACGTAGGCTAAAGTGCAAGGAGACTTTTTATAATATAATGCTGTGGGAATTTAGATCAATATAAGACACGGTTGGTTCAAAACATGGATTGAAATTGGAATGAAAATGAGAAACATAATAGCAAAATCCCTCAATATGTTTGGATTAATATAACAATTGAAATCCGAATAGTTGATTCCTATCTTCTTTGTTTGGCTGAGATGGAAAATATTTTAGTTATCAAAAAAATATTAAAATAAAATTTTAATTAAAATATAAAATACAGAATTAAATTTAAAATTTAGTTAGCAAGTCAAAATATAGAAATATATTTATAGTTTAAATTCAAGCTAAAAACTTAAAATTTAAAAATTTACATCAAAATTTTAAAAATAACAAAACAAAATTTTAAATATAATTTTTTTAAAAAAAAATAAAGTTTAAAGTTGAGTTGACGATTCAAAACATAAAACTAATTTACAATTTGATTCAAATTCAAACTTAAAAATTATAATCTAAATTTCAATTTAAATTTGTAAATTTAATTTAAAATTGAAATAAATGTTAAGCTTAATATTTAAATTTAGATTGAAATTTGAATTTAAATTAAATTCATAAATCAAATTCAAAATGCTTGATTGATTATAAATTTCTATTTAAGTTCAAATCAAAATCTAAAATTCAAAATTTAATTTCTAAATTTAAACTTATACTTTAATTAAAAATTAAATTAAATTTTAATATAAAATATAAAATATAAAATATAATTAAGATATTTTTGAAATAACATTCATTATGCGTAACTTCAATTTCCAATTTACCCTCGTAGGCGGGACGAAAAAATAAAAAACAAAAAAAGATTGAGAATTTTCATTCCACCCGAAAATAAGAATCGAAATGAAATTCCAGCATATTAGACACTCATAAATAAAATCGTCCATTTCGATTTTAAAGTTGATGAGGATTGGGGAATTGATGTGTGGTGACGTGGCAGGCACAGCGGATACATATTCCCCAACTACTCCGGGGTCAGTCCCTCGATCAGAATTACCAGCCCGCGGCTCGCTCCCTCGCCGCCTGCGGTTTCTGCCACGGAAAGCGACCCCCTTATTTCCATTTTTCATTTTTTTTTGCCTTTTTCCCATCATCGTCATCCCTTCTCATCCATCATCATCATCCATCATCCATCATCGATCCTCAATTTTCTTTCTTTCTCGTTCACGGATCATCATCCGTCCATTAGAACGACATCTTATACACAGTGACAATTCCAAAATTAAAATCTAATGCATTGGATATTTTCTATAACATTTACAATACCTACCTACTAAAAATCGTAAAGTTGGGAGATCTGTTGGATTACTGAGAATACTTGAGGCCTTAATAACTAGAAATAAATTTTCTAAGCTTACAATTTTACATACAAGGGCTCTTTATATAGCATAGATAGTAGGGGTGTCAACGAGCCGAACACGAGCGAGCCGGGGTCGGCTCGTGTTCGGCTCGTTTAATAAACGAGCCGAACACGAACGAGCCGGCTCATTAAAGTATCGAGCCGAAAAATTCAGCTCGGAGCCGAACACGAGCTGGCTCGCGAGCTGACCCATGAATAATAAATTTAAAAAAATAGTTTGGATATATATAAAAAATAAATTTATAAAATTTTACCTATTAAACTTTAATCTAATGATTAAAATTTTGTATATAAATGAGTCTTTTTATAATTAAATTTGATTTTATATTTTAATTTTTGATAAAAGTTAAATAATAAAAATATATATTATATATATAAATATTCATATATATATATATATAAATATAAATTATATAAATTATATAAATATAAAATATATATATTCGAGCTGTTATCGAGCCGAACACGAGCGAGCTGACCCCGGCTCATGTTCGACTCGTTTATTAAACGAGCTGAAAAACTCAACCCGTGCTCGGCTCGTTTACTAAACGAGCGAGCCGATCTCGAGCTCATTTCGAGCCGAACACGAGCTGGCTCGCGAACGGCGAGCCGGATTGCCACCCCTAGTAGATAGCATCTACGGGATAGAATTTTGATTTTAAGATATTAGTAGTTAAAAATTTTGCTTTAAATGCTCTAGTTCATATTGTTAAACATGATTTATAGCATCTAAAACACGTAAAATTGAATTTTGTAAATTTTTAGAATTATAATAAAATCAATCAAGTGAGTATAAAATGAACATTTAAAATTGAATAATTTTCTAAAAATAGAAAATCTGATTTTTCAATTCAAAATCGAAGTTATTGATCTTGATATAAATAGTGGACAAAATTTCTATAAAGAATCAACTAATTTCGAGTCTTCTATACTACTAAACTTAAACAATACCCTATATCGGCCGTTTAAATTATTAATTATTAGGCCGTTTGATTGTAATGCATATAATGTTAAAAAATTATGAACTTCAATTTCTGAAATATTTAAATACTCTAAAATTTATTTAATAATATGGATTTTCGATTCCGAAGCTCTATCATCGAAATTGACTTATGAGTACGAAAACGATTATACACATAAAAATATAATAATCAGACTCGCAAAATATTAGATACATACACCAAGTGCAAGCAATAATTTCTAGCAAAGGTGCGCACCCTTGCTCGTGGCATTACCTCCCCCCTTTTCAACTCGGCTTATGTCCATTTCTATTGTTCTTAAATTTCATTTTCAAATTATTAATTAAATATAATTATAAGTGTACTTTAATAGTAGTGCTATTTGTACGTCCAAAAAAAGATACAAATTCTATGTCCGATCATCCAAAGACCATTATTGTATTCTTATGTTATCAACTTTTTTTTTTATAGTATTAAAAGTTTTAAAAAATTTATAAATCATAGGATAAGAGATTTGCGATGCTACTTGTACACCCCCAAAGGGATGTATAAGTAGCATTGCTTTTGAGATAGGAAAATATTACAAGTAGTAAATTAGTTATTTAGTTTCTTATATTGTAATTTTTAAATTTATTATTGTATAGAAGGATTAATAAAATTATTCTAAAAAGGAAAGTTTTTTTATTTTAAGTTCAAGGGAAAAGTGAGTAAATAGAAATGCCCATAGTATAAGATTTTTTTTCTAACTATGGCACTTTTCGTTATGTCCTAATTTGGTGTAGATTAAGATATGATATTAGTATATTTATTTTTAAGTATAATTTAATCAATGCTTCTCTTGCAATCTAATATTTCATCATTTCCTCTAAAAAATTTAAAATATCATGTATACCTTTTTAAATTAAAATAAATATATATATCATATTACTCTTTATGGTTACTTTTAATCCAGGAATATTTGTTATAGTCGTCAAATGTCTATTCTTTCCCTATTATAAATATATAATATACATTGAGAATCCTCAACAATAGGCTATTTTGAAATAGCCTCATCAACGTGAGGATTAATTAACTTCACTTATCTTGCTATTATCTTGAATTAAGTAATTTTAATTAGTTAAGTTAAATATTTTATTAAAATTAAGGACTCTAAGGGCCTGTTTGGCGATCATATAAAAAAAATATAGAGTTTTATTTTACATTATATTTGATATGTTGAAAAACTCTATACTCTATAAAAAAAAAATACTCTGTTTTTAGTGTTTGGATTGCATTTCAAAAAAATTACTTTTAAAATAAATTGAAAAAAATTGCAGTAAACAAAAAAAGCTTCTCCATTTGTGGATCAAAGCATGAAAAAAAGCATAATTCATTTATAAATTATATCAAATTGAGAAAATTGTCATAAATAAAGCTTAAAAAAATATAATTAAATCAGATTCATGAGACTTGATTTTGCTCCAAATTTTAGTTTGATAACAAATTAATTTGCAATAAATTATGCAAAATGATCACTATCTAAATTGCTGAATTCAAAAATTTCATCAATTTCACTAAAATATATCACCTAAAAAATCCTACTCCTCGCGAGGATCACCATGACGGATCCTTCTTCCGGAGACGCAGCGAGTCGAGCACCGCCGACACCGTTAGCTATTCCTCTGTCGCTGCGGCTCGCCGCTGCAGGAGGATGGTGTGTTGCCATGACGTGTTTGGAGAGGGAGGGGGGAGGAAGAAAGAGACAGGATGAGAGGATGAGGAAAAAGCATGATGGGTTGAGAGAGGGGGGAGAGGAGGAGGAGGGAAAGAGAGAGGATGGGGAGGGTGAGGAGAAAGAAAGAAGGGCGAGAAAGGGGCGAGCTTTCGAGCGCGACGAACGGGGAATAATTTTCCAGAGCTCCGACCTGTTTTTTTTTTTACCCCAATATTACACCGGATTGTCCATTTTACTCTGTAAATTTTTTATTTTGTTAGGCCATCCAAACGTAGCAACTAAAAAATAAACAGAGTTTTCTAAAATACAGAGTAAGTTGGCTTATTACTCTGTATTACGGGTTTCCCAAACGGGCCCTAATAGCTATCAGTTGTTAACGTGTGCCTAAAATTTCAAATTTAATTTAGCAACTCATAAATGTAATAATATTCTAGTATAATAGACTAAAATTATATAATTTTAAAAATAATAAAAGTTAATGCGCCATAATAAAAAAATTGACATTATGCCCGCCAACTTTTTTTTGTTGTTGTTGATACTCACTTAACTTTTAATTTTTCTTTTAATTTGAATCTTTCTAATTAGTTAATTTATAATTTTTAAATGTACTTGCTCCATTAGCTACTGGTTGTTAATTGTTTTAATTTTATTTGTTAAAATTACTCACGAATTTAATAAATTTTTTAATTTAGTTGATAAAAATTATTCGAATACTAAAAAAAATTAAAAGTCGAGGGAGCTATCAATCCAAAAATTTATTATAGGATAGATCATATTAGAGAAGTATTTATGATATTTTAAAATTTGTTAGAGATATAGTTTGAAGCTTTTGATGGACATACATGGAATTGCTTCTTATCTTTTTTGAGTCTAGCTATGATCCTTAACTCTAATTATTATTATTGTAGCAAAACAATTATTACTTTATATAATTTATATTTGTATTTTTATTATAGCTTAAAATATATGAAAAAATGACTGTTTATAAAGCAGTTAATAAGTGTATATATAGAATATATCCGTTATTATGTCTGAATCCGTAAATGTTGGGCCCCAGTGTCAGTGAAACAACTGTAACATATTTTAGTAAGGTATTCAAATTCGTCCATATGTGTATACATTGTGTATGCATCATGCATATATGATACATGGGTATGGTAAAACTGGATGAGCTTTGGTGGTGGGGACACGAAACGACGTTTTACTGTAAGAATTACAAAAGGAAAAAAAGCGGAAAAAACAAAAAAAGGGAAAGAAAGGGGCAGAGTCAGAGAGAGACTAAAAAGAGAGAGAAGAGAAGAAAATAGGAAAAAAAGGGAGAAAAAAAAGAAGAAGAAGAAGAAAAAAAGAAAAAGAAAAAGAAAAGAAGGGGAGAGGGAGAGGGAGAGGGAGAGGGAGAGGCGACGCACACCTCCGCTACTCTGCTCCACCAACAACCACCCTCCTCCCTGTCTGATCTTCTCTCTTCTCCGATTGGCTCTGCTTCTCGGCGGTGACGCGATCCCATCCGGTGACCTTACCCCCATTTCCCTCCTCTTTTCTTTTTCTTTTTTCCTTTTTGTTGTTGGGCTCTTTCTCGGTATTTAATAAGCGAAGAGAGGAGGGGGATAGGACAAGGGCTTTGGCGTTGAGAGAGAGAGAGAGAGAGAGAGAGAGAGCGAGAGGAGGGAGGGAGGGAGGTCTCATGGCGGTTATCGAAGGCACGGGAGTCGTCGATCTCGGAGCGAACGGAGACTACAACGGCGGCGGCGGCGGCGGCGGAGCACCCGACTCCCGTGCCGCCGCCGCCAAGGATCTCGACGGGATCCTGCCACCGCCGGCGCCGGCGCCGGCGATGCGGATGCTGGACCACGCTGGGGCCGCGGGGTTCCCGGTGCTCCGGCCCCACCACGATCCCTCCGCCTTCCACATCGGCGCCCACCATTTCGCCCGCGGCGGCGAGGAGCTGGTGCGGAGCGCCGCGGCGGCGGGGGGAGGAGGGCATCGGAGCATCGGCGCGGACGCGGCCGGGGGCGACGGATTCAAGCGGGAGATGCGTGATCTGGAGGAGCTCCTCTCCAAGCTGAACCCCATGGCGGAGGAGTTCGTCCCCCCCTCGCTTGTTTCCACCCATCAACACGGCGCCGGCGGAGGCGGCGGATTCTTCTCCGACGGGTTTAAGATCAGTAGTGGACTGGGGAATGGCGGCGTCGGCGGAAGGAGGGTAAGGGTTTTGACTCTGCTCTATTTCATCTTTTTTTTTTCCTCTCTACTTTTCAGGATATTATATTCGATCTTTTGATGAGTATCTTTCTCTTGATGCTGCTGCTGTGTAGAAGAAGAACGGATTCGCGCAGTGGAATCGCCGGACGAACAGCAGGACGAGTTTGGCTCAGCGAGAAGAGGCAATCCGGAGAACCGTCTATGTTTCTGATATCGATCAACAGGTGAGAACTCGACTCTCTATTTTACCTACAAAATATCAGGTGATGGCTCCTAGTGAGCTAGGTTTGTAGGTTTTCTCTCTCCTCGTAGCTTGGTTCGCCTTGGGCTTTTCTTGTTTGATCGAGGTATTGCATTTTGCGGGACTATATTTTTGTGTATTTCTTGTTTTATTGAGGTGTTGCATTTTGGGGACTATGTTTTTGTGTATAAGGCGCTTGTTATCAGGGTTACTGCAGATGGATATCTACTTATTTTATTAACCTTGGCTTTCCTTAGTATGATACTAGAGTCCCCGGAGATGAGATGTTCTGTGAGATGGTTGAACATTTTCCTCCTATGGACCTTGAGAATTTTTACCTGCATTTTTTCTGATGCAGAGTGATCGTTTGTTTTTTTCGCAAAAATGTTTATGCAAGTATGTTCGGCTATGTCTACTGGTGTAGCCATGTTAGCGGTTGTTTGCATTCCATTCGGAACACCTTCTCTTGAGAAGCAGAAGCCAAGCATTTGGGAAGATGAAAGAATTAATGAGGCTCCGAGATTCCAAAGAAGCAAGTTCACTATAAGCTTTTGTGTTTATCTTTGCTAGAAGGTTATGAGAGATTTTAACAAAAGTTTTTAGGGCTTCTCAGACTTATCTCTTTGAATAACATCTTGGTAGACATTATCTTGCTAATGGTTAAGTGCTCATTTTGTTTAGTCCGTGTAGTTAGTTCCGTGTAGCAATGAAGTCCTTCAGTTAGTCTACCATATGAAAGAGGTGCAAGTGGCATGGTCGTTGGACTATGCTGATCAGACAGATTTTTGAGGTTTGGATTTTGATGATGATGTTGATGTGGAATTGTTTTTTTGTCAGTAGCCTTAAGGGATTAGTTGATATTTAACGGAAAAATAACGTTAGGGGCTAAATTTTTGTAGTTGGAAAAATCTGAGGATGAGGCTGAAATCTGGATAAAATTACTAAATATGCAGTGAACCTGTTAGATATCATAGTCAAATACTCATTTTAGTGTGTCAATTTCCGTTCAAGACACTCATCTTTTATATGGCTTTTCAGCTGTCAGATGTTTTTGGAGTTGGGTTCAAAAGTATCCAACTTTTAAGAAAGAGACAACAATTAAGGGGTATCTAACCTTTTCAAAAAGTTTAAAACAAATATTAGAGTTGAAACAGTAATTAACGTCATTTCAGGCCACCATGGATATATTAAAGAGATGCCGTAAGCTACATAAATAGTTTAACGAGAACATGACAAACTTGCATTTGTTGTCTATCAAAGGTATTAAAATTCAATATGGTAAGTGAACCAAAAATTTGTCCTAAGTTCAACCAATATTTTTATTTATTAAACTTATTTGGACCTAATTTAACTAAATTCAAAATGTTTCAGTTTTAGATTGGTCTTCAACTGTAGATTCAGATTGGCTTGGTCTGAATTCTTGGGTTACACTTTTGTTTTAGTGTTTTGAATGAAACTTCAAGCCATGCTTGAGAGGAATTTTAATTTATTTAATGAGACATGAATAATTAGTACAACAGATGTATTATAAGCTTTGGCAGTAAGACCTTTTTTAAGTGTTGGGAACACTGGTTTGTTCGCGATGTTATATTCTAATTGATTTTCATAAACCGTTAGCATACAAATCTGCTATTCAGTTAACCTATTAGTCGAATATGTATGGTATGTCAACATTCTTTTCAGTACAATTATGTAGCCTTCTCCGAACAAGTTTTAAGAGTAACTTATCCTAAGTTTAGGGTTGTGCAAATGCATTGGATAGACTGAAAATCCGAACTGGCAGAAGCACTTACTTTGGTATAGTTCTGTGTACTAGAGTCAGGCCTACTTTGGTATTGTGGTAACGAAAAGTACCGTGGAAGACCCAAAAAATCCAAAAGCGCTTACAATCTTTCATTCTCCAATTCTCTAAAATTGCGGTTGCAACCGCCGCCGGAGAAGCATGTGGCTACATTGCAATTTTATAGCGTAAACAAGGGAAATGTTAAAAACACTTTTACAATTTTTGGGTCTTCCATAGTATAAAAATGGTTTCCATAGTATAAAAATGGTGCCTTTAGCCACCACATGCCCAATCTAGGTCTTAATAGGTTGGGAGGAACTCTAATACCAGAAACACCAAATGAATATGTCACAGTGTTGGTTTGCAGCTTAGGGAAATGACAGAAAACAAACTGATCTGGTTGTTTTTATAGATACTTAATATCTATGACGAGTTTAACACTTTAAGCTCTGATTGCCTACTGCCAGTCCTAATGATTCCATCCGCTAGGTAGGAAGCCTCTATAGGAGAGAGAGAGTTTTTAAGCGAGTGGGGCTAAAAGGTAAGAGGCACTTGTTAGTGTGTGACCCCTATGCGCTTATTTAGTCTCATGTCTGTGAGTAGAGACTTGATTCTTTGGATTAATAATTTCCAGTTTGAATGAAAGTTGAGAGCAACAATTTCCTGCAATTAATTTTGCGAAAAAGCTAGGCCATTAAATGCTGCTTATACATGAGTAGATTTTGTTATATTTTAGCTTTTCCTTTGGTAACTAGAGATTGTCCAATCCTATTTATAAATTAAAGAAGTCAAACTTAAAGTTTCTGTATTGGTTATTTTTCCTTGGTAGCGATAGTTGCCATGGTCTTTCACTCTTTTCTAAATTCAGGATCTGTTCATTACACTTTTGTCCTTCTTTGTGCTGAATTTTATGCATTATTTTTCGGTGTTTAGGTTACTGAAGAACAGCTTGCGGCACTATTTATCAACTGTGGGCAGGTTAGCGCCCTTCATTTCCTGTGGTTTTTAACTAAGTAGATTCCTATGTTCCATTTTAATGCTACTTTTATTGCGGTTGTAGGTCGTCGATTGCCGTGTGTGTGGGGACCCAAATTCTGTTCTCCGATTTGCTTTCATAGAGTTTACTGACGAGGGTAGGTTTCAGCGAACATATTCACACGCTCTCACTAGTATTGATTTTTATTTTGCAATGTGATCAAGAGTTGTCTTCTTCTGATGCAACTTCAGAGGGTGCAAGAGCTGCTTTAAATCTGTCAGGAACCGTTCTCGGATATTATCCAGTAAGGGTTCTTCCTTCAAAAACTGCTATTGCACCTGTCAACCCAACATTTTTGCCCAGGGTAAGAAAATCTAGATAGTTTCCATTTCATCCAACTAGAGCTAGAGTAACAGAATGCATTTACATTTACTTAAGGGAGCTACTCTATGGATATTGATACCTAACAAGTTGTTCCTAATGTGTCCTTCAGTCTGATGATGAACGCGAGATGTGTGCTAGGACTGTATATTGTACAAATATTGACAAGAAGGTTGGCTGCATTTTCATTATTATGTTTTTTTTGGGTTACAGGTTCTCTTTACATCAGCTTTCCTACTTACAAAATGATTGTGGTGTAGGTTTCTCAAGCAGATGTCAAACTCTTCTTTGAGTCGATATGTGGAGAGGTATATTCCCTTTGTAATCAACTTTTGTTTATTTTCGTATTAAATGTTTGTTTTGATGTTGTCAACCATTTGCACAAATATTTTATACTACTCCCACTTGATGCAGGTGTATCGCTTGAGGCTGCTTGGGGACTATCATCACTCCACACGCATTGCCTTTGTTGAGTTTGTACTGGTATTATTCTTGTCTTCATGAACTAATTTCAAAATAGTACCTCATCTAGTTGAGGAATATATACTGTGGCTGAAGATATGCATAAGTTTAAGGTATCTATTTTGAAAAGTTAGACAATCGTTCGTTCTGTCGATTAAACTGATTCCCAAGAGCTTTTTGGCAGTAAACTGTGCTGCCTTATAGTGCTCTGTTGTCAATGAAAGTCTTAAACCTGTCCTCATTAATAGCAGCATTTTTATATTGATTTGTGTCTTTATTTCCACTATCTAATGGGGCCTCGTTGGAACTTTGATGCATGAGGAAACTACTTTAATATCAACCTGCAGAAGACGACTACTGCAAGTTAGACAAGAATAGTGAAGTGTGTCATCATCTTGTTTGTCCTTTTTTTTTTTCATGTTAGTTCTCCAAAGGTTGTTTTAGGTGATGGCTTAAATGCTTCCAGAATAATCTATTTCCCAGTCTATATCCCATTCTAGGTGGACCTGACTACATGAATACTTAAAGAAATAGTGGAAATTGCTTCAACGAACATAAGTCAACAGTTATTGTAATTTAGAAAAGATAAAGATCACGGCCTTGTTTATTACTGCTTACATTTCTCTGTTTTATCTTTAACTCATTCTGTTGGCAGATTGACTTCTGTAGTCTTATTATTTGTTGGTTAGCTTCCAAGCTTAAAAAGTAACAACTGGAAATAGATCCCTATAGAGTTAAAAAGTATATTGAATGTGTCCCTACGAATATCTGAATATCAACCATGTCCCTTTAAATTTTAAGTTCATGCATGAGTACCGCTGGACTTAATGGCAGTTGATGGTGATGCACTTCATTAGGTGTTAACTATGCACTGGTTCTGCAACCATGGTAGTAACGGAAATGGTAATCCTGGTCCTTTGGATCTTGGAATGGAGAAAGTTCTCACTCTAAGATCGATTTATCTCTTTGGGATTAATTGCGACTGCATGTCGCTGATGAGAGGCATGAAAGTTAATTGCAGTATAATGAAAGACAACCCTTGCTAGAAAGAAGGGAGCATGATGACTTTGGAAAGTTGAGGTGACCATGATGGATCAGCTAGCAAAGAATGACAAGAGGTACGCTAGCAGGACTATAAAGAGGAGATTGGCTGCAGAGGCCATAACAAGCTGATGGGTAGCTAGAAGAATGGTGGGTAGAAGTGGTCTCTTACAATCTAGTGTGCAAATGGAGAGGATTAACATGAATGGCGAGTGGCAATAGTGTGTGATTTGGAAGCTGTTAAACTCTTCTCCGACGACTACCCGGTGCTGTGAAGGGAGTTTCAAGCCACATACATGGGTATGTGGGCTGACAATATATTCCTTATTTTTTTCCTTTGTTCTTCATCGCATGGAGAGAAATTATCTGATTAAGCCATCCAATGGGCTTTGATCTCCTATGGCGCATTAGAAAGTGGAATCCAATTAGGATATTTATTTTATTCGAAGAAGAATTAGATTCTTTTAATTGATTTATCCTTTCCTTTTTTGACATTTTGGACTATACCCTAGCTATCGGAGATGGATAGGATAGAGAGTAGAGGATGGGTTGAGGTAGATGTAGAAGGTTCTGTGAAGTGTAATGGTGTAGGCAATGAGAGAGTCGATTTATCAGGTTTTACTAAATAGTATTAACACTTGGAAGATGACCATTGCTCAAGAATTGAGGGACACTTTTGCGGCAGGTAATCAAGTCATTTCACCAACTAATTGTTCAGTTATGACAGTTGACTGACGGTATGTGGGCTGACAATATATACCTTTGTTCTTCATCTCATGGAGAGAAATTATCTGATTAAGCCATCTAGTGGGCTTTGATCTCCTATGGTGCATTAGAAAGTGGAATCCAATTAGGATATTTATTTTATTCGAAGAAGAATTAGATTCTTTTGATTGTTTTATCCTTTCCTTTTTTGACATTTTGGACTATACCCGAGCTATCGGAGATGGATAGGATAGAGAATAGAGTATGGGCTGAGGTAGATGGAGAAGGTTTTGGGAAGTGTAATGGTGTGGCCAAATGAGAGAGTTGATTTATCAAGGTCTACTAAATAGTATTAACATTTGAAAGAAGATGACCATTGCCCAATAATTGAGGGACACTTTTGCGCAGGTAATCAAGCCATTTCAAAAACTAATTGTTCATTTATGACAGTTGACTGACGGTGGGTCAAAGTTAAGGTAATAAATTAACTTCTAAGTTCTCAATCGATTTGTTTGACAAACTTATATTTGTAAGGTCAAATATGGATATAAGTGCATTTGGGGAAATGTTTGCAGTATCACTTTTGGAAAAACAACAGTGGGACATATTTACTACTTTTTTATCCTTGCCAAGCAAACTCCACAGAAGTATATTGCAAACAATTTGCTATCACTGATGCATCGAATAGCATATGATTTGAGTTTAGGAAACAAGAAAATGTAAGCAGTACAAAATGAGGTTAGAATGAGTCATTTCTTTGTTTCTTTCATTTTCTTTATTTCTCTTTTCTACTGTATTGGGTATATTACACCATTGGTCCCCAAACTTTTGGCCCAGTTTCATTTTGGTCCTTGAACTTTCAAGTTTGACGTTAGAGACCCTAATGTCACGGGCTTAGTGATTTTGCTCGCACAAGCCCGAGCGGCGCCCGCATTCTTACTCGAAGGTGTGCAAGCCTGCCTCGATCTTGCTAGTCTAGACCTAATGCCCTCGAAGACTAAGTGCAAGAAAGAGAGACGAGAGAAAGAGACAGGTTCTGCCAAAAAGTAAGTACTCTATTACTTCAAAACAAAAATTACAAATACACTCTCCCTTATGCTTTGGCCTCAGCCATTCCCCCTATTTATAGGCCTACGGTACATTGAATCAACCCACAAACTAGCCTAGAAAATGGTAAAGAAAACCGTTGAATTGCCCATGGCTCTTTGGCTTCTGCTGGGTAGTTTCTGAGGCATTTACTTTTGCAGTTTGCATAACCTTTCGTCTCCTAAAGAAGGTGCTGGAATGGTGCCCCTTTGGCTGCCCGTTTTAGTTAGCGAAGTTGGGCCAGGGACTTGGGCTGGGCTGAAATTTCTCTGAGTCCCTGACACTAAGCTTTTATAAAAGTTTCAGTTTAGTCCCTATACATATTTACTATTAGAGGGCAGATCATTGCCTCCATTAAGTGCATCTGTACATTATGTAACACTCATGATGCATTTATCTATCTTTTATACCATCTCACATGTCATCTATACCTGTTGTTGACTTGCAATCTTTCCTTTATGTATAAAATGGATCACTAAGTATCATATGTATGAAGGACTAATGGATTCATGGATATGCATATGAACTAGGTGCAAACAACAACTTTTACGAGGGAAGAACTAAAATAAGACATTGTTAAAGGTTTAGGGACTAAAATGATACAATGCTGATAGTTTAGGGTCTCAAATGTTGAATTTAAAAGTTTGAACACCAAAATGAAACTTGAGTTGAAGTTCCAGGACTAGTGGTGCAATCTACCCTAATGCTACTATACAGGTCCTTTTAGGTGTTAGGTAAAATGCTTCTCGGTCGTAATCCTCCTCTAGGTGGGTACAACTATATGAATCCTTGAAAGAAACTACGGAATCCCTCATCTCTATGGAATCCATCATCTAAGTACTCTTTTGCCGCTAAAATATATTTTAGTTTTCCTCCCCTAAGGAAGTATGCTATTGTGAATTATTTGCTAATCATAATTAACATAGCTAAATAAAGGTGACCTATAATAGTATAGATATTTTACTATACCACTACCACTTAATTATTTTAAGAAGGTTCATATGGAAACCAAATAGACTAGGACATAAGATTGGTTAAAAACCACTTATCCATAATTCCAAAATCTGAATGAACTGAAGAATTTGTTGCTTTCCTTTGTTTCTGTATTTCTTCTCTCTCTCTCTCTCTCTCTCTCTCTCTCTCTCTCTCTCTCTCTCTCTCTCTCTCTCTTTTTAATTGCATATTTTTATAGTTTTTTGAATATTTTAGGTTGAAAATGTTGAAACTGCTCAAAGTGCCAATACTTGCAGTAGCTGACATAAAATTCAAACCTTGATTCAATCAGATAACATTCCTTTCTGATTCTCAACAGATGCCATTAGATAAATGTGTAAAATTTTTGGAATTTAAGTGTAGTACTATGGTACTCTAGGGATTAATGCGTCAATATTCTAAATCTTGATGGATAAATATGATACTAGCAAATCCTGTCAGTTTCACATTCGAGTAACATTTACTTGGTTGGTCACTTTTTTAATGTCCTTAGCACTTCGAAGTTCGAGCATTGTTAATTCACAAGTTACATACTTATGTTTTACATATGCTTTTCGTTAGCCACCTTTATTCGCATGGTGTTGTCATAGAATTCATTTTTCAAAATTAGGGAAATTTGATATTGACTAAAAATTGTTCTCTTAAATTGTACTATTAGTGGATAAGGTTAAGGAAGCTAATAAATAGTGTTATAAGGAGAAATATTTGTGTGGCAGCTTGCTTTTGTAATAGTGAAAGCAATGAAGTCGATTTTCTTGTTTGCATTCGCTTATTTGCATTATATCTGGATTTATATGTGATCTTGTGCCTATGTTAATGAGTCAACTTGTCTGATATGTTGCTTTAATTTGATCCTGCATTCTATGCTTACTATGATATTTGTATTTTGGGATCACCTGCCAAGGTTATATCAAATAGCTTTATATTATAGCTGCTTCCTTAATCAGCATATTGTTATGAGTTTCTTTATTATTTAGTTTTTATATTTCGGGATCACCTACCAAGGTTATGTCAAAGAGCTTCATAATCTATCTGTTTCTTTAATCTGCATATTATTATGGTTGTTCTTTATTATTTATTTTTTATCAGCCTTTTTTCATTTATGTGATTACCAAAGATTGACTCACTCTGCATTTAATGTATAGTTTTGATGTTAGAATGCATCAGAATTTTTCATCATTGGGATTATCTCTTTCAGGCTGAGAGTGCTACAGCTGCTCTGAACTGCAGTGGTGCAATACTGGGATCTTTGCCGATAAGGTATGCTGCTTTTTCTTTTTCAAATTACTTTTTCTTTGTTTGTTTTGACTATTTTTATTTCTAGCTGGTACTCAATGAATTGGTAAAATGTATGGAGGCTACCCAAACTACTAACAATTTTGAACGTACTACCTGACTGTAAACGTTTTGACCAATTTATTTCATGAACCTTTTGTTAGACAACATGAGTCACTTTTTATTTAACGGTCTTGATTAGACTATTTTATTTGATGGACTTGATTAGAATATCTCACATGATTTGCTCTACTATATTCCTTTCAAGCAAGAGCCTTCAAATATCTCAGTTCAAACAAGTTGAAAAGTTTGGTACCATAATCAAAACTTTTTAGGTTAGGTAGTTGTCCCAAAACAGACTTCCATACATTTTTACCTAAAAAATTGTGCTAGTCGTACTTGAAGTTGAGTTAATCTACTAAAAAATTATATTGGTTTTTGTCAAACAAATATTTCAGGGTCAGCCCGTCAAAGACTCCTGTGCGACCACGTTCACCTCGGCAGCCAGCGCATTGAATGTTTGTAGGTACAAGAGGTTCCAATAGTACTATTTATATATATACCTTACACGCCTAGAAATTTATGAAGGTACGAGTTTTTGGTCTAAAGTTATTTTACCGTATGTTTCTTCAGTATATCTTCCTACTTTTGGTAGAGTGGAGGGGAGGGGGGCATGGGATGTTCTTTGCTTGCACATATAGTTGGTTTTAGTACATTTCTCTTCTGATTATGCGACAAGACAAACTGCTGGGCATGTCTATGAGATTGTTCAGTTGTTTGTGAAAACTTGTATGCGAACTAATCAAGCCTACATGATATGCTCTGTTGTTATTACTATACAACTGTGTGCCAAGAGCGCTCAGATTAACTATCAAACTTGAGAATGATCTATCTTTTTTTTCTCTCATTGTCAGTTAATTTTTTACTACATAATGTGATTACAATCGTGAAGTACAGCAAGTGTAAAATGTAACGTATAGTCCTTGTACCATCGCAATATTGCAATTAGTTCCTGAGCTTTTCACTTGAACCCTTCAGTCCATTATTTAGTAGCTGATGTAAAGAAAATCTGCCCTTTATTGTAAAATTATTATTTCAACCCTGTTTGATTGAAGCTAAAATGAAATGTCAATAAAAGATGGCAGATTTTTTAGGCCAGAGATTAGATTGCAATGTGTGAGAGAGTTTAGCGCCTGAAGTGTTTAGGTAAAAATTTCAAGAGCCAAGTCGCAATATCAGAATAATATGAGGACTACTTGTGCATTTTATCCTTGTTATCCGCTGTGGATTTTAACACTCGAATGACCTTTCTATGTGTGGTAAGGAAAGGTATGCTTGTTTCTCTCTCTCTCTCTCTCTCTCTCTCTCTCTCTCTCTCTCTCTCTCTCTCTCTCTCTCTCTCTCTAATTAATTGCATATGTGGTAATGCCTGTGCTGGTGTGAACTTTTAGTGGTTGTGTTTTAAAATTTAATGATTCTTCCCGCAGTTACTTGTTAATTGTTATAAAAAATAGATAAATTGTTAATTATAAATATTTTTTTTGATGAATTTAATAAATTCTTGATTTAGTTGATTGATATTAGTTAGTTTAAAAAAAGTTAAAAGTTAAGAAGGTTATAATAAAAAAGTTGGGAGTCGAGGGGCCATTTCAATGTCTTATGGTTTAGGGAGTTTCGTGCGTTTTTAACCTTTTGAAATGTGGTTGGCTCTTGGTGGCTTGTTAGGATTCATCTTTAGTTTTGTTTATGTCTTTTGTTTGATTACATAACGATGTGAACTATCTTAAATTTTGATGTTGATATCTTAACTTCAAAAAAAAAAAATGATTGACTACTTGACCTATTATATTTTTATTATATGAAAATTCAAAAATGGTCCCTGTATTATCTCCAAATGGCAATTTAGCTCACATACTTCTAATAAAAATAGTTTAAAATTTTGTTTGTGATCAATTGAAAAGTAAGACTTCTTTCGGAAAATAATAAGTAACCATGTCTGAACAATAATTGAATGAGTGATTTATGATAAATGAGTGAAATGCTTATTTCCGATAGTGACCAAGGTACAGTATATAGATAGTAGGGGTATAATCCATACATATTTTGATTTGTCCTCTACGCATTAGTTTGAAAGGTAAACTGTTCTACAGGATAAAATGAGAAAGGCAATTGTGGGCAAACAAACTTATATCAGCACACTACAGGGAATTAGAAAGCCATCCGCCTTTGAGGATCCTTAAAAAGCTCCATTTGGTATTGTGAGGAGAAATGGGTTGTGAGGAGATTGCGTAATTTGCGTTGAGAAAGCACGATGACAAATGTAATCCTCCAATCTGCATGTTTTTATTAAAAAAAATTTAAATTTAAATTTAAATTATAATCACTTGGTCCTCTAAATTTCAACTTTTGTGGTTTACAATTTTGATCAACAGGTTGGAATTTTATATTTTGACTCAAAACTGGAGTGAACTGCTATCGAGCGCTATTGGGGTTGATCGCCGGTTCGGATTCAGTTTAGGCTGACCGAAGGTCGACTGGAAGGTGAAGCCCAATTGACCGACCAAGCTCATGCGGTTGCTTACAACTATGCCCCCCCTTCGCTACTGCTCTCTGCTATCTACACCCTTCTTCCTACGGAAGCAACCACAAACCACGTTCATGTGTCCTTCTCTCCGCCTTATTCACCACCTCTACCTTCTTCTACACCGAGCCATGTCTCTCGCCCTTTGTGTGGGCCACCATAGAAGGGAGCCATATATTCTCTCCTTCTTGAGCCACATTATGCATGTGGTAGTCGATAACTGAGAAGACGTAGAGCTTGGAGCTTCAAGTGAAAAAATCGCATGCCGAAACAGGCTGTTCGTTGACTTGGAACTCGATGGTCAAAACCTTGGGTGTCTACCCTGCGTGTTGATATTTTTTGATATCTTAGCATTTGGATTAGAACTTGGATTATTGGGCATCGGGCAATGTTCGAATCTATATTTTAGAAGGTTCTAAATAGTGAACAGTCGCCGGCCCGACCTTTGTGGTCGGTCGGTATGGGTGCTCATTGAACCCCAGTCTTGGGTTACTAGCGATCATTCGACTCCCTGTTGTGGTCAACCATATGACCAGCCACGGTCAACCGACCTTGTTTCCAAGGTCGACCGTGGAACACCCAGCAAGTATATAACTTTGGACTTCTTTCATAATTTCTTGGATAGTTAAAGTGCAGGTTAGTAGTCCTTAGAGTACGTAAACTTTTAATTGGGTCTACGTTGCAATTAATTTAGGGTGCGACCGAAGGACTTCTTCAATCAACCACTTGCTTTTTCCTTATGATTTTGCTACAATAGGTGCGTAGGAGCTATCTCTAAGGGCGCATTTAGTTCGCACTATAAAAGATTATTAGAAATAAAAAGATACTTAAGAATTTTATTTTTACTCATCCTATTATTAAGAATGTGAAATTCCGGTGATTGTTCCGCATGATCGTATTATTTAGTCATATTATTTAAGATTACGAAAAATATACAATTAATGTATTTGTTTCGTTAATTAATTTTAAATAATGTTGTCAAAAATGTCAACATCCTTTTAGAAAAAAGGGAGAGAGAAAGATTAAGTTTAGTGAGAGATATGAGGTTAGAGAATAAAAAAAAACAATACTAACTAGCCGGCGGGTAGGGAGAAAGAAAAAGATTAGACATATTATGATTATCTCAATCTATTAATGTGAAGATACTCACTCTCCCTCAAAGAAATAAGATTAGTATTTTGGAATGAATTTCATTCCTAAGTAAATTCAACATTACTAACTAGATTACTTAGTGCGTTTAGCCAAAAATCATCATTTTTTTTTATTCCTATTAGATCACTAGGAATTTTAAAAAGACAGCGCGAATCAAACACACACTAAGAGTTACACTAGTTAAAATTAAACTACATCCTTCTTGTTTAATTGTCGAAATTCTCCTTCTATGCTCATGTTGGAGTGTTGGACACATGAATCTCATGGTTGAGTGATAACATCTTTTTGCTGTCATATCTATCTATTCTCATGGACTATATAGTTTTGCATGACCTTAGGAATGGCATGGGATTACTTAGACACAAGATCTAACTGTATGTACACATAGTACGAATTTTACTGGACATACGTGCATGTGTAGGAGTCGTGTCATAATTTGTGCTCTCTGTTGGAGCTCTTATCATGAATGATATATTTTGTAGATTTATGATTGAGGTCCTAATTAAGAGTATATTGGTTGGCATGTTACATTCGTCGGCACTTTAGCATGATGTACGGGTGCCTTCTATCTGTTCTCATATGTGGGAGTGTTGTGTCGAGCATGACGACTCGAATTGGTCGAATTGGGGCATTGGGATCATGTCGGGTATACCTAAGTTGCATACTATGTCTGGAATGCATAGTATGTTGGTATCGGGCGAGATTCTGTTAGAAATTAACCGGCACAAAAAAAAAAAAGCAGCGGAAAATAATTTTGCATTTTAAAATTTTTCGGAAGCCAAATATATATCACATAAAAAAATCGAAAACCAATAAATCAATCCAGTGCCGACGGATCACTCTCATGTTACTATGCAAAATTTTAATCTAAACAAAACTCTTTATGTTTAGAGATCTTACCGTGGACCAGTTAAGATCTCTTGATCTACTGTACGGTTGGTAGCATATGCTTCGATCATTGATCTGAGGTTCTTATGTAGCCGCGCACGTGCCCGACCTCTACGCGTATCCACACAGAATCGGCCGGATGAGTCACGGACCATCTGGATGGTGCTAGCAATCCCTTCATGATCCATTAGTCGATAAAGAATAGAGAAGTTGATCGGAGAGAAACACGCGCGCGGGAGAGAAATCGGAGAGAGATTGATCTCGATATGTGTATACATCAAAATGCATTATACATCTAATTAATTAAGGTGCATGGCACCTTAATTAGAATACCTCCATCCGTACGGCATTACATGCCGTACGGCTCTTTTTTTTTTCTTAGTTAATCTCGTATTTATATAAATCTATATAGGTATATATATAGAATCTTATTTAGAAAAATCTTATCTAATAAAATTTTTTCCCTTCAATAAAATTAAATATTCATACTTATCCAATTAGATCAAATCTAGTCAAAATCTTATCTCATAAGATATTATGAATATTTAATTATTCTCTAATTAATCCAATTAGAGATAAATATTAATCTCTCCATATTTAATTAGATCTTATCTAATTTTATTCCTATCCAATAAAATTACTTACTAAATATTTAAATCTCATTTAAATATCTTTTATGATTAAATATTATTCACTAATCCAATTAGGAATAAATTTAAATCTCGCGCATAATTCTCAGACTAATTCTGAGATCCTAATCTAATTAGGACTATCAACTGAGTTGAATAATTAAATCTAATTTAATTAAGCAGCTTCCTTTTATTTTCATCGCTTACACTAAACTCTTTAGTGAACGACTCTATCCATACGATTCGGATGCACACATGTGTGTGACCGCATAGGTTCATTACCATTCGGTAGTGGAGCTCAACTTCAAACTCTTTGATATTTAATAAGAACTTTTCTAATCGATAAATAAGAATAATTCAACTCGAATCATTCATATTCTCTCACCGTCCGTGAGTGACACCTAACAGTATATCACGGCACTCCAGAATGGTGATGAAGTATGAACCTTTCTGCTTACAGTTGCCGTGTGATTAATTCCTTCCAACATACAATGTCCCAATCGAACTAAGGTCATGGTTAGTCGCCAAACCTTATCATTCGACCATATGACTAGAATATCTGAAATTAACTCAATATGGTAATATAGTTGAAAACTTTTTTCACATATCATGTACCCTCGCCAGGGGTTTTTCAAGTTGAGACCGATAGATTGCATAGGACGTTCTCCCTCATCATTGAGAGTGTTAGATTCCTTATTGTGCATTCACATGCCTCCCCGTATAAATTACTACAGTCAATCAGTACCGAATATAGACCCGTGTCTAGAGGTTAAGTATTAGTACTGTCAAACGATAGCAACCTATACGTGAAGCAGCTATGATGCCTCAGGTCTGAGGAGTACTTAAACACAACTGTAACAATGAACTTGTCACTGGCGAGCATGGAACCATGTGACTGTTCAACTAAATGGTCACGCTCAGTGTACTTGTTCTCTAACAAGCACATGTATGCTTGTTCTAGTGTCACTACACTAGTGACTTAAAATTCGTCACCTCAATTAGAAACATAGCATACACCGGCCTATCCGGAATATCACCGTCCCTATAATATTCCTCTGGCTAGGAGCATTTAAAGAGTGTCGTACAGAAAAGTACATATCTCAAATTCCTAAGTCTTAGGAATATGTCTTCTCAAACAAAGACTCTATGGACGATTCACGTCAATATTGCACTGCTATACAATAGACATGAATAGAATATTCGCCCTCATATTATGAATTATAAATGATTAATACGTAAATACCCTTAAGCTAGTGTCACTAGATTGACTTTTGGGCATATAACTAACAATCTCCCACTTGCACTAAAGTCAAACACTCACATATCTTATATGCGACATTTAAAATCAACTCTTAAACCCTTGGAGAGTAAGCTTTTTAGCGAGTGCATCCACTGAACTATTCATGGTTATCATTTTTTACTTAGCAATATTATTGGGAGTATAGATCATTTCCATCCACTAAATATGTCTGGATCATTGATGAGACCTAGGCTCTATATGAACCATATGGAGTTCTAAACTCCATGAATCATAACACATTTTATAATGCATCTCATACAGTGCCACACTTGGCCTTCATGTTATCTTGCTCAAACTCTTCAAGCAATATGAACTCTAATACAATCTCATGAAATCTCTCTCTTCTCTCTTCAGTGTTAATGCTTCGCAAGCATCAGGTAATATCTGTCAGTAACATTTACTGTATCAATCATCATACATAGAATAATACACGTGTAGGTTCCAAATATCGAATCATAAGGGATCCCACACAAGTGCATTCTTTCTTAGTATGTCACACATACTGTTAGAGATGACTTTCTCCCAAAGGATAATAATGTCTCTCATTAGAATTCAATCTTATTGAACTCTTCAACATAATTTTCTATGTACACAATTCAAGTAATTTATTAGATCTATCTCTATAGACCCGCATTGTTCAGATGAAAAAATATATAGCTAGATTTTTCATCAAGAAGTTCTTGACAATCAATATTATCATACTGATTAAGTTTCTCAAATATCAAATATTATTTATGTACAGTACATAAAGCACATTCTGTGCTCCCACTATTTCTCTTGTACACTTTTGACTCGTCCATACTTTTGATGCACCAAACACTTTGCTTGTATTTTGAAGCAGACGTCATATTACAAGAAGATCGTTTAGATCCATTTACAGTTTGTGAGGAAATTCTTCCACTGTTCCCAACAGTAACTTTCCTTAATAACATAAATTAAGGATCAACTATGATATCTCATATCACCATGTGTAACAAGCAAAAATAGATTATAATATCCACCACAAAGCTGTCATTGTAGTCGAGACTTTTTCTTTGACCACAACATTTTGTTGGTGATAGAGTTTCAAAGGTCTCTACCTTTTATTTATACAAATCTTTTAATTCTAAAGACTCACAAGGTACCATGCCTTATAGAGAGTCAAGAATTTAAGACCCATACAACATCCATTCAAATTTGCTTGTATGCATCTATCTTCTCGGATCGATATCTCATATCATTTCTTCACATTTAAGATAATTATTATCTCTTTTTAGAAGAACACTTTCTTTCAATACTTCATGATCAAATCCAATTTAATCTAAGATTGAGAAAATATGTTGGATTTTATGTGTACAAGGAGGTAATACAATCTAGCACTTATAGACCCACCGCTCAAGAGACATTTTGTTGAGCCAGATAGATTCCTCCCACTGCTTCTTTCATAATAAACTTTTTATCGAAAAAATTCTTTTCTTGGGAAAAATACAATATCTCAACTCCTTGAGATTGATTGAGTCTATATACGCTAGATGTAGTTTCCATCCATCTATTAATATTTCGAAAGCAAATGATGGACATCTGCAAGTCATAATAATTGTCTTCCATCTTTCCGCATCTTATGCAATATTATAGGAGAAAATTTCGGAAGTAACTACTCTTAGTGGGAATAGATTGGCAAGATTGGCACATCGGTAGAGTGAATAATAATACAATTACACAGTTAACTTTAACTTGTACCGAGTCTTATAAGATACGACTTCTCCTTTGAAATACCAAAAAGTATTAAAAGGAGACGGTAAGGAATGTCGATACACTAGAGGTGATGTAATGCTCAATACTAAGGCAATAGCCCACTCGATCCAATCGATGAGTATTAATACCCTTTCTCGTGCTTAACTTTCTTTTTGATTTTTTTTTTTGAACTCTTCAAAGTACTTAGTTTCGTGATCTATAAAATCCATATACCTTTACTATGACCTTCATTAGTAAAGGTAATGAAACATTAGAGAATCATCGATGATCATCATATGATCAATATACATCACTATGCATTAAGGTGAGTATCTACCGGCTACTATACTTTGTCTTCACAAAGGATGATTTAGTTATATCAGTTTGGAACTGAACTCACAGATTGGGTATGGTTTCGAATAAAAACTCAAAACTATTATTAGCCAATCTGTTTATCCCATCCGTACCGATGCAACCCAATCACAAGTGCCACATGTACTCTTGATTCTCTAACCTCTAGTTTACATCAAATTTGATAACTTTCTTATCATATTTGAACTGTGCAATTTACCATTTTATAAAAACTAAAGCCATCCTTCAAGGTGCTGATACTTTTCAAATAAATTATATAATAATCAATTTTGAAAATAGATTTAATTATACTTTCTCAAAGTAAAAACGTACATCAGTCCTTAAAGACATCATTTAAGTTTTTAATCAGATGGTAAATTTATGTCTTTCCTTTGAGCTAATATGGCAACTCTTGCTACATTTTCAGTACAAAGGATATATCACTCGCGATGCCCATCCTTTTAAAAGAAATACTTTTCAACTTAACCAGTAAGACACTGAACTTATCATATCCAATTGGACTATGTGGAATTAGAAGTTACTAGTTCGACATCTCTTATTAGGGTTCATATTATCTTATAACAACCCTACCTGTGACGATCACAGAGGTCCATCTTGCAAGTTTGAGTACTTATCTATGAAAACTTAATATCTCATATCGAGTATACTCCACATTCTATACAACTCTTGTATGTAGACATCTAATGTCATGCATTCAACAACACTTATCATACAACTCTTGTATGTATCTCTTTAATATCTTATATTTGGAAAGAAGACATCGTTTATTATATAACTCTTGTATAAAATGTAATAAACCATAAATATTCTGTATGTTTTTCACAACACACTATGAATATTAATAGTTTTGTTTACCTAAGCAGCCAATTGCTCTAATGTGTAATTAATGATGTCGTACTTATGTTGAAATTATATTTTCTTGCTTATGAATCTCCAAATAAGAGATTATGATGGAGTTAAATATGTCGACTGTGCACTTCGAAATTGAGAACAATTCTCTATATCCTACCCAATCAATTAGTTGTCGAGAGATTCAAAAAATTGGTTTAAATAAGGTCAAGTGCGTAGCAAAAACAGAAATGATAATCATTTTTATCCTATTAGATTAGGGTCTTTAAATCCAATAGGTACCTCCCACTAAATTTATCGAATTTTCACACTCCCTAGGTGGAAAGACGGAAATCATCAACCCTTGATATTTCTAGCGGGGATCGGGGTCTCATAAATTATGACTTACCTCACCGGACGGTTTCTTGGAAAGCCGTAATTTAGTGAGCGGGTAACACCTTACCTCGGCACATCTCATGTACGATCCGTTCATCCTTCGGCCTCTAGGGTTTTACACCTCACCAGACAGTTTCTTGGTGCAAACGCCCTAGTTAAGTCGAACCCACCTTTCCTATAAGTATGAAACTACCAAAAAATTCTCACCGGACAGTTTCTTGGATCCGTTGGTAATTCCATCTTTTAGCATAGTAGGTGACCCCCTGGGAAGTTGGGGAAGGGTATTTCGACGCGGTGGACAACTTTGTTTTGGATTACGGCGAGGTTATGGCGTCCGATTGAGAGATTTTGCAGAATTTGGTTCGTTAAGCTTGGGTCGAGGCTTTTCGGCGGAAATAAATTGCGAAACTTGGTCTCTCGGCCCTAGACGTCGATACGAGGTGGGTGGTGCTCTTCGAAATAGTTGGATTTCTTCCTATGTCTATGTTACCATTTTGTTCATATGTATGTATATGTGGATGAATGGAATGTTGTAATAGTTAGGTTTTTACTCTTGCACTTGTGATATGCCCTCATGCAAAACTATGCTATATTGTATTTCCTGGGTAAAATTTATTGTACTTGTTTTGTTTATGCCTTGGGCGGACAGGGGAAACTCTGTCCGTTCGGCGGTCTGTACACGCGCCCGCATAGCCTCCGCTGTGTGATGGGGCGGGGCATGACAGACATCCTAGGACTACTTCCGTCCTAGCACGCTTAACTCTCTTAACCTCTTGGGCCTAGCCACCGCCCAAAATACTTAAGCCTTAGGCTTAAGTATTTTGGGCGGTGGCTAGGCCCAAGAGGTTAAGAGAGTTAAGCGTGCTAGGACGGGAGCAGTCTTAGGATGGGTGACCCCCTGGGAAGTTGGGGCGTCACAGTTGGTATCAGAGCCAATTACCAGCCGGAAGTGTGAGATGAGTCTTGGCTGAGCCAGGGTCGGAATGACAAGGCTAGCAAGGCGAGTCTCACATCGCCTGGTACTTGTGAGTCTGAGCCTGACGAGGACGTCAGGGCTTAAAGGGGGGGAGATTGTGAGACCCCAGATAGTCCTACATATAAGATATAATAGGGCTAAACTCTTAACCCGGCTTAAACATTTTGGGTGGTGGCTAGGCCCAAGAGGTTAAGAGAGTTAAGCGGACGGAAGTAGTCCTAGGATGGGTGACCCCTTGGGAAGTTGGGGCGTCACATAGTATGACAAGATGTTTGCACTGCCCAAACACAAGTAGCCCCATGGGACCATGCGTGACTACTCAATGTCGGAACAGTACTCTTACGTTGTGATTGGTGAAAGGCCACGAAAGAGTATCATATACCCCTTCGTTCCTACTTAATATATTATAGGGAGATTAGAGCTTTATTAATTTGGTCTCATCATAATAGAAACATTCACATATCACATCTCATGATATAAAAGTGGCATGTATCATATACACACAAAATAAATAAATAACAGTAAGCTAAAAGGGATGATCATGAACTTTTATGATTTGACTCGAGCCGATGAGTCAAATCGGTCTATAGGGTAATTGTGACATTCACATACACATTCTCAACTTTTGAGAAATGCTATTCTTCAACTTCCGGATTTAGCAGCATCTTATGTGGTCAAATAGATCCCGTCTGCAACCATTCAATCTTTTTCTCCTGGGTCCAAATGTATGCCACGGTGCCGTAAAAATTACGACCTCAGTCCGTCAACTCTTGCGGTGCACACTCCCCTATGGAACCCTAATCTTACCTAATCTAATTATTACAAATTAGACTAGTAGGGATACGCAGATCCCAATAAATTACATATTAATTTAAAGAGAAGAACAAAGGCACGCAGGCCCTATTCACAAATACCAGAAACTAAATAACAAATAATTGTGTAAATTACACCCATAAAAAAAAAATATCACATCATCTCAAAAACATCCAGATATATCCATAATCACATCACAGAGGTCTGGTCTAGTTCATGATCATCTCCTATATAATTAATTATACAAAAACTGCAACTGATCCGTCTCGGATCTCGATTAAATTTTTCGAAACTACACAATACGTTATCTCGCATTTTTGTGTGACAATATTGTTGTATAAAACAACAAATCGTAGCACATGCAAAATGACAAAACGATAACGATCTAATCATAGAAAGAATTCAAAAAATTCGATCGAACCATACCGATCTTTAATATTTTTACATAGAACATGCGAATCGGCTCTGATACCACAGTTAGAAATTAACCGGCACAAAAAAAAAAAAACGCAGCGGAAAATAATTTTGCATTTTAAAATTTTTCAGAAGCCAAATACGTATCACATAAGAAAATCGAAAACCAATAAATCAATCCAGTGCCGGCGGATCACTCTCATGTTACTATGCAAAATTTTAATCTAAACAAAACTCTTTATGTTTAGAGATCTTACCGTGGACCAGTTAAGGTCTCTTGATCTACTGTACGGTTGGTAGCGTATGCTTCGATCATTGATCTGAGGTTCTTATGTAGCCGCGCACGTGCCCGGCCTCTACGCGTATCCACACGGAATCAGCCATACCCGATCGATTTTCGTCTCACGAACCGGATGAGTCACTGACCATCTGGATGGTGCTAGCAATCCCTTCATGATCCATTAGTCGATAAAGAATAGAGAAGTTGATCGGAGAGAAACACAAGCGCGGGAGAAAAATCGGAGAGAGATTGATCTCGATATGTATATACATCAAAATGCATTATACATCTAATTAATTAAGGTGCATGGCACCTTAATTAGAATACCTCCATCCGTACGACATTACATGCCGTACGGCTCTTTTTTTTTCTTAGTTAATCTCGTATTTATATAAATCTATATATGTATATATATAGAATCCTATTTAGAAAAATCTTATCTAATAAAATTTTCTCCCTTCAATAAAATTAAATATTCATACTTATCCAATTAGATCAAATCTAGTCAAAATCTTATCTCATAAGATATTATGAATATTTAATTATTCTCTAATCCAATTAGAGATAAATATTAATCTCTCCATATTTAATTAGATCTTATCTAATTTTATTCTTATCCAATAAGATTACTTACTAAATATTTAAATCTCATTTAAATATCTTTTATGATTAAATATTATCCACTAATTCAATTAGGGATAAATTTAAATCTCGCGCATAATTCTCAGACTAATTCTGAGAGCCTAATCTAATTAGGACTATCAACTGAGTTGAATAATTAAATTTAATTTAATTAAGCAGCTTCCTTTTATCTTCATCGCTTATACTAAACTCTTTAGTGAACGACTCTATCCATACGATTCGGATGCACACAATTCCTCATGTGTGTGATCGCATAGGTTCATTACCATTCGGTAGTTGTAGTACCCCTGGGGCCTAACTGACGGAATGACTGTAGTATCATTGACTGTTCGACGCTTCTGGAGAAGGTCGAGACAAGTCGGAGTCGTTTCGGCGTCAAATAGACGCGAAAACGGACTCGGAGCGCCGAAGCAAGCCAAAACTGAAGTTTTGGGCTTTTGAACTTTAGGGCGCCCGGAAGTCTTGTTTTGGGCGCCCAGATGTGCAGCGCTCATTTATGAAAACTGCTAAGTCATTTCGGATCTATGTTTCGGGCGCCCGGAAAGTGAGTCCGGAAATCCTACCTCGTGAGTATCGATCTGCTTGTCACGTGTTGATCGGTTGGTGAGATCCGCCGGACCAGGTTAGGGCACACCGGACCGCGGCGGAGAGTCCGATGCTCGAGTTGGTGCAGGCTGAAGAACCGGGCGCCCACTTCATGAGTTTCGGGCGCCCGAATGTGTGGATTTTCTGCTGAGGACAGGTTAGTTGTAATTCTGTTCTTGAGGCTCATTGCACCGAAACTAGTGGTCTATAAAAGAAGTGGACGACCCTCCCTGAGGCTCTTTTCTCCCCTCTTCAAGGTGAACTCGGATCTTGCAAGGGAAACCCTCTCTTCTCTCCCAATTTCATCTTCCTCTATTGATGATCTTGGTTTCCTGCTGAAACTGCAACGTCGACCTGGGGTGTTCGTACTCGTGTGCAGTGTAGGAGTGTCCAAATCCAACGAAACTTGGTTTGTTGGATAGAAGACTCGTAGAGGAAGACGTGTAACCCTTCCAATCGCGAATTGGACAGGTATGTAAGCTACAGTTGATGTTTCACTGGACCCCTTGTGTTCTTGAGCTGAAACTTGAGTTTTTCCTTTGATCTTTTGGATCCAATCTCTTGGGAGCTGGAATTACGAAGTGAAGATTGGTCCTTCCTCATTCTTTACTGGTTTGGAGGTTCTTTCCACCTGAATTGAGGATTCGAAGGTGAGTTCTAGCTCAGATTTTGAGTAATTGCTTAAGTGCTGAATTTTTGGGTCATTGATGGAATTTCTTAGATTTTTAGATCCAGATCTTTGTGAGGATCTTTGGAGAGGTTTTGGTTTGTTCCATCACTGTATTTGAGTGGTTTGTGACCCTTTTCCATGAGCTAGATTCGTTGGAATCCCTGAATTCTTGCTGTTTTTGAGTTTTGCTTAAGTGCTGGAACTTCTGGATCCAAGTGCAGGAGGGTCCAGAAGTGAATCCGGTTCAGTGTGTGGACCTTTTGGGCATCGAGTCGAACTCCGATTTGGCTGAAATTTGGAGGGTGTATTCTTGAACCTCTGCTGGTGAGTTGACCCAAATTTCACTGCATTTGGACTTAGGATTTGGATTTTATCGCATTTTGAATACATGTAGATTGTGCTGCCAGGCTGCAGTTCTGGGCTGATGTTCTGGGCGCCCAGAACAGTGAGCAGGTGGGTCCGAATCTCGAGGTTGCAGATTTGAGCTCGATTTTAGCCGGTGTTGTTTGGAGGCCTTCCACTCGACTACTAGCCGTTGTTGGATAGCTTTTGAGGTGGGTTAATGTTACCGAAATCGCCGGATTTCCTCCTAAGTTGTAGAGAGTGCAGCATGCTGTTTTATTATCTGTTTAATCATGTTAGTAGCTCGAATTCGTGAATTTGCATGTGTTTATATGAAATCTAAATTTGGAGCATAAATTGATAATTTATCGACATGACTTTACATGTTGAACTGGGAATTGACTTAGGAGAAAACTCGCGAACATACAACCGTCACTTTTCGAACTGTTATCAGATTTAGCTCTAGGAGCCGTTTCTGTTCCTGTATCACCGCTGTTAGTGCGAGGTGGATACTTAGTTCGTTATAGGACGAGTTTACGCTTGTGCTGGGATGCCGAGCTTGTATTTACAGCAGGGTTAGACTGTTCTGTATTACCGGGTGCCGTCGGGGTTGACGGTGGACCCAGACTCTTGTTTTAGCTTCTGGTTGTGCTGAGGGCACGTGAGCTTAGAGTTTTTGACCCCTTTTGACCCCTTTGTTCTTTGACTATAGCCTGCCGGAGCCTGTTTGTGCTCGACAGAGATACGCGTACTAACTCGGCTGGGTAGCTCCCCCGAGTGCCGCTCCGGAGTGAGGCCTCTTTTGCGTTGATGTCGCTACAGATTGTGGATCTGTTTTGGACCGGCTACCCTTTTTGGTAGTGTGCGGTGTGGCTAGGCAGTTGGCTGGACGAGCCCGTTTGGGCGGTTCCGATAGATTGGGTCAGGGATGATTTCTCACTTTGGTGATGCTTACTTGAGAGTTGACGGGGATAGTGGTAGGGTAGTGGCATGATAGCTGTAGAGTTTATTCCAGCTTACTTTGTTGTTCTTTACCTACCAGCTATACTGTTAGTCTCGTAGACTTAGTGGGTGGACCGTTGAGGTCGGTATCGGTACCCACTGAAGACTACTTCTTTTGATAGTAGTTCTCACACCCATTGTTGCCACCTTTTCTTGCAGAGCCTTCGTCGGTTGCGGCTGCTGCTCTTGTTCCTGCGGATCGAGGTAAGGGAGTCGCGAGCTAGATCCCTACCTGTCCCTGTTGTTCCTAGAGGAGGACTCTACTGGAGATAGTTTCTTTTTGAGTGGTGCCATGTACATATACTGTGGACTTGTTCCTATTTTGGTTGTAATGAACCTGTTGTATTTTGGATCCTATATGTACAGGTGGCTTTTGTTATTAGTATATTTTATTTCTGCTCTATATATCTCTTGTAGTGGCTTGTATGTTTGTTACAGGTTAGTTATCGCTTCGTATACATAGAAATATCTATGTATACGGCGGATCTGTTGGCGAGCCCGGGGAAACGAGTAATCCGGGGCGTGACAGATTAAGTGGTATCAGAGCTTAGGAATAGGTCGTTGGGACTTAGTAAACCCTAGGCTATGGCAGACCCTAGGAATGCAAGACGTGAGAGACGTGACTTGCCGCGAAAGTCATCGATTTGACTGTTGAACTCATCCTTAAGTGGAGGGAGTGATCGAAGGCGTGTGTCCTTTCCTGTCGCGAACTTGCGTTGGCTGTAGACGACGTCAAGCAGCGAGGGAAAAGAGACGACCTTCTGGACTTTCGCATGATTGGGTCTTGAGTTGTTTGTGTGTTGACTGATCTGTGTGTTGCGCGGGTGAGCATGACGCCTCCCCGACACCGAGGTCGACCCCCGACGCGGGCAACCCCGCGCCTTCTGTGGTGCCTGAGCAGGCGGGACCTAGTGCACCCCCTGATGTGTGTGAGCAGTTGACTGCGCTAGCCGAGTCAGCTAGGCAGCAGAGTGCACTTTTGCGGAGGATGTGTGATACCATTACTCACACGTGGAGTGCAGCACCTAGAGCGACGGAGTCGCAGGAGCCACCTCCTGCTATTCCAGCTGACGTTCCAGCTGCAGCCATGCCCCCAGCAGCGGCAGTTCCGGCCGCACCGGTTGGCGACACTTCCTGGTCAGGTGGACAGATGTCGGAGGCTGAGCAGGAGCGGATGACCGAGAGACTGGCTTGTTTTTGCCGATTTGATCCACCCCATTTTGATGGTAGCCACGCCGAGCCATGGGTGGTGGAGGCCTGGGTAGGGGTGGAAACGAGCCGAGCCCGAGCGAGCTTATCTCAGCTCAAGCTTGGCTTGAAATTAATTTCGAGCCTAAATTTAGGCTCAAGCTCGGCTTGAAATTAATTCGAGCCGAGCTCGAGCGAGCCTAACTTCGAGTCGAGCGAGCTCGAGCCCTAAACGAGCCGCTTGAAATTCTAACATCATGCAATTTAAAGTTTAATTTTTATAAAATATTATCTAAAATTTGATACAAAAAATGTCTAATAGTTCAACATACAAAATGAATGCATGAAATACAGTATTATAACATTAAAACAATAATATAGGAGAAGCGAATTTACGAGCAAGTGAAAGAGAGAGGGATAAAGCAATTAGAGTAGAATTTTGTTGGTTTGATTTTGTGGGCTAGCAAATATACCCAATAACCTAAACTCTATACACATATGATTAAAATATATAATATATATTATTATATATATTTAATATAGAGTCCTGCTACTATGCTATCGATAGTACTAGCGTTTTGTGCTATCGAATTTTCTGCTGTTAGATCTACCCTTTTGATCATTTTTATCCGTTAAATCATACTATTTTCTCAAATAGGGTATATCCCTGTTTAATAAAAAAAAATCATACTATTCAACCAACCACCTACTCAACCTTAGGGGACCACTATCATCCTAACGGCACATCTTTTCATCCAAGGGCCGAAAATCTAATAGCACCAAGTGCTTGGTACTATTATCTAATAGCCTAATTAGGCTACTATACTATAATAGTATACTATAGTAGCCTAATTAGCCTAATATAATAGTAGCCTAATTAGGTTATTAGATAATAGTACCAAGCACTTGGTGCTATTAGATTTTCGGCCCTTGGATAAAGTGATGTGCGGTTAGGATGATAGTGGTCCCCGGTTAGGATGATAGTGATTTTCTAGGGTTGAGTGAGTGATTGGTTGAATAGTATAATCTAACGAGTGAAAATGGCCAAAAAGATAGATCTAATGGCGAAAAACTCGATAACACCAAGCGTTTGATACTATCAATAATATAGTAGCCGGACTATATATATATTCGAGCTTTTCGAGCCTAATTCGAGCGAGCCCAGTAATGCTCAAGCTCGGCTTGAAATAAATTTCGAGCTTTTTTTTCTGTTCAAGCTCGGCTCATTTAATTTCGAGTCGAGCTCGAGCGAGCCGAATATCGAGCCGAACGCGAGTCGAACACGAGCCGGGCCTGGGTAGGCGAGATGGAGAAGTTATTTGAGGATCTCTTCGTGCCAGAGCTGGAGCGGGTTCACTTGGCAGTTCACTGCCTGACAGGTGATGCACGCATCTGGTGGACGAGGACGAGATCGAGCAGGTCGCTGGATGCGCTGCGTTTGAGTTGGGCCGAGTTCTGCGGGATGCTGTATGGGTCCTATTTCACTAACAGCGTGAAACAGAAACTCGAGGAGGATCTGAAGAGGTTACTGCAGGGAGATCGCACAGTGCAGGAGTATACCCGGGAGTTTACCAGACTCCTGAACTGTGTTCCTTTTGCTGCGAGAGATGAGGCTCACAGAGTTTATTTGTTCGAGCGAGGATTGAGACAGGAGATATTTGTCTTAGTTCAGGCGCAGAGGTTGCAGATCTATGGAGCTTCACCGACTTATAGCCAGATGGATCGGGCTTCTCTACCCCGTCCAGGTGAGCGGCGACAGCAGGCACAGAGCGGTAGAGTCTTCGCGGCTCAACTGGAGGACTCCACGGCGGCTGATCATGTGGTGGCAGGTATCATTTTAATTTCTGGCATTAGAGCTCGTGCATTATTTGATACCGGCGCATCACATTCTTTTGTTAGTCGAGCAATTGCATCTTTGCATGGGCTAGTGTTAGGGCCGTTACCCTGTGTACGAGAGGTACAGATTCCCGAGCACGTTTTGCTTGTGGAGGACTGTTGTCAGGCTTGCCCTGTGCAGCTTGGACCTTGGGTGATGCCCGCAGACCTGTTGGTCTTGGGGCGATTGCAGGATTTTGTTGTGGTGCTCGGCATGGATTGGCTGACGTGCTACTTCGCGACGATCGACTGTGGCGAGAGGACCGTGACGTTTCGCGAGCCAGGCCAGGAGGAGTACGTGTATCGAGGCTGCTGGAGCACGTTGTTTGCGACGTGGATTTCGTCGGCACGAGCGAGACAGATGATGAGTCGAGGATGTACCGCATTTCTGGCTACCGTTGTTGAGGTATCTGCGGTGGCACTGGAGCTCGAGGACATCTCTGTAGTCCGCGAGTTCCCGGACGTGTTTCCCCCGGAGTTGACTGAGATGCCACCAGACAGGGAGGTCGAGTTTGTGATTGACGTAGTCCCAGGAACCGCGCCAATCTCAAAGACACCCTACCGAATGGCACCGGCTGAGCTGAGAGAGCTTAAGGCGCAGCTTCAAGATTTGATGGATAAGTGGTTTGTGAGACCCAGCGTATCGCCTTGGGGAGCGTCGGTGTTATTCGTGAAGAAGAAGGATGGTTCACTTAGACTTTGTGTGGATTATCGAGAGTTGAATAAAGTGACCATCAAGAACAGGTATCCTTTGCCGCGCATTGATGATCTGTTTGATCAGCTGCAAGGATCTTGTGTCTTCTCGAAGATTGACTTGCAGTCAGGTTACCACCAACTGAAGGTGAAAGCTGAGGATATTCCCAAGACGGCTTTTAGGACTTGGTACGGGCATTATGAGTTTACGGTGATGCCGTTTGGATTGACTAATGCCCCTGCCGCGTTTATGGATTTGATGAATCGAGTGTTTAAGCCGTTCTTGGACCGGTTCGTGGTGGTGTTTATTGATGATATCCTGATCTACTCTCAGAGTGATGTTGAGCATGAGGAGCACTTGAGGATAGTGCTGCAACTTCTGAGGGAGAAGAAGTTGTATGCCAAGCTGAAGAAGTGCGAGTTCTGGCTTCGAGAGGTAGCTTTCTTGGGCCATGTGATTTCAGCCACTGGAGTGGCGGTGGACCCGCAGAAGATTGAGACTGTGCGGGATTGGCCCAGACCGACGACGGTTACCGAGGTGAGGAGTTTCCTCGGGTTAGCTGGATATTACCGTCGATTTGTGGAAGGCTTTGCGAAGCTCTCCACACCCCTCACTCGTCTGACGAGGAAGGGGATTAGATTTGTTTGGAGTGCTGAGTGCCAGCATAGCTTTGAGGAGCTGAAGGAGAGACTGATGTCTGCTCCCATCCTTACCCTTCCAGTTATGGGGGAAGGATTTGTGATTTATAGTGATGCATCACACAGTGGCTTGGGATGTGTGTTGATGAAGCATGGTAGGGTAATTGCCTATGCCTCACGGCAACTGAAGGATTATGATGTTACCATCCAGTATCACCCCGGCAAGGCGAATGTAGTGGCAGATGCGTTGAGCAGGAGATCAGTGCAGAGCCTTAGTATGATGATCACTCAGCAGGCGCCATTACTTGAGGAGTTGAGGCGGCTTGAGCTTGAGGTGGTATCCCCTGGGGTTACTGCAAAACTTATGTCTTTAGTTTTGCAACCCACTCTGTTGGATAGGATCCGAGAGAAACAGAGTGCGGACCCCTATTTGATTAGGATTCGAGATCAGATTGCCAGCGGGCAGACATGGGATTTTGGTGTTGACAGTTCGGGAGTACTGCGGTACAGGGACCGACTGTGTGTGCCTATGGATTCTGAGATCCGAGAGGAGATTTTGAGTGAGGCACATTACTCGCCTTATACGGTTCACCCCGGTGGAACCAAGATGTATAAGGACTTGAAGGCACACTTCTGGTGGAATGGAATGAAGCGGCATATTGGGAGGTTTGTGGCTCAGTGTTTGACTTGTCAACAGGTAAAGGCGGAGCACCGAGTACCTGCTGGCAAGCTTCAGAGTCTCCCAATACCCGAGAGGAAGTGGGACCAGATCGCCATGGACTTTGTCGTGGGATTACCGAGGACGCAGGCTAGTTTCGATGCTATTTGGGTGATAGTGGACAGACTGACCAAGTCTGCCCACTTCTTACCAGTGCAGACTACTTGGTCCAGGGACAGACTCGCTCAGTTATATTTGGACGAGATAGTGAGACTGCATGGAGTGCCTACCTCGATTGTGTCTGATCGAGACACCCGATTTATCTCACAGTTTTGGAGGAGTCTACAGACAGCATTGGGTACTCAGCTGCGGTTTAGCACGGCTTTTCATCCACAGACAGATGGTCAGTCTGAGCGGACCATTCAGACTCTGGAGGACATGTTGAGGGCATGTGTCCTAGACTTTGGTGGAGGGTGGCATCGACACTTAGGACTGGTTGAGTTTGCGTACAACAATAGCTATCAAGCGAGCATCCAGATGGCTCCGTTTGAGGCATTGTATGGGCGCAAGTGTCGTTCGCCCTTGCATTGGAGCGATGTGGGTGAGAGGAGGACTTTGGGTCCCGATATCCTGTTAGAAGCGGAAGAGAAGGTCAAGATGGTTCGACGACGTTTTGAGACCGCCCAGAGTCGACAGAGGAGCTATGCGGATACTAGGAGATGAGACTTGGAGTTCCAGATTGGAGATCATGTGTTTCTGAAAGTCTCGCCGTCCAGAGGAATTCGCCGTTTTGGAATACGTGGAAAGCTCAGTCCACGGTTTGTTGGCCCGTTCGAGGTGTTAGAGCGAGTGGGGCCGGTAGCGTACAGGATTGCCCTACCACCGCGACTTTCTGGAGTCCATGATGTGTTTCATGTCTCGGCCCTGAGGAGATATGTGTTCGACCCCTCCCACGTGATTGACTTCACTCAACTCGAGTTGGCTGAGGACCTGCAGTACGAGGAGCGACCGGTGCGGATTCTTGCTCGCGAGACGAAATAATTGCGCAACCGAGTCATACCGTACGTGAAAGTGCAGTGGAGTAATCACGAGGAGCGTGAGGCGACTTGGGAGCCGGAGACGGTGATGCGGGAATCCTATCCCTACCTTTTCGAGCTGTCTTCTTGAGGTATGAGTTTGAGTTTGAGTTTCGAGGACGAAACTTTTCGTAGGGGGGAAGGATGTAGTACCCCTGGGGCCTAACTGACGGAATGACTGTAGTATCATTGACTATTTGACGCTTCTGGAGAAGGTCGAGACAAGTCGGAGTCGTTTCGGCGTCAAATAGACGCGAAAACGGACTCGGAGCGCCGAAGCAAGCCAAAACTGAAGTTTTGGGCTTTTGAACTTTAGGGCGCCCGGAAGTCTTGTTTTGGGCGCCCAGATGTGCAGCGCTCATTTCTGAAAACTGCTAAGTCATTTCGGATCTATGTTTCGGGCGCCCGGAAAGTGAGTCCGGAAATCCTACCTCGTGAGTATCGATCTGCTTGACACGTGTTGATCGGTTGGTGAGATCCGCCGGACCAGGTTAGGGCACACCGGACCGCGGCGGAGAGTCCGATGCTCGAGTTGGTGCAGGCTGAAGAACCGGGCGCCCACTTCATGAGTTTCGGGCGCCCGAATGTGTGGATTTTCTGCTGAGGACAGGTTAGTTGTAATTCTGTTCTTGAGGCTCATTGCACCGAAACTAGTGGTCTATTAAAGAAGTGGACGACCTCCCCTGAGGCTCTTTTCTCCCCTCTTCAAGGTGAACTCGGATCTTGCAAGGGAAACCCTCTCTTCTCTCCCAATTTCATCTTCCTCCATTGATGATCTTGGTTTCCTGCTGAAACTGCAACATCGACCTGGGGTGTTCATACTCGTGTGCAGTGTAGGAGTGTCCAAATCCAACGAAACTTGGTTTGTTGGATAGAAGACTCGTAGAGGAAGACGTGGAATCCTTCCAATCGCGATTTGGACAGGTATGTAAGCTACAGTTGATGTTTCACTGGACCCCTTGTGTTCTTGAGCTGAAACTTGGGTTTTTCCTTTGATCTTTTGGATCCAATCTCTTGGGAGCTGGAATTACGAAGTGAAGATTGGTCCTTCCTCATTCCTTACTGGTTTGGAGGTTCTTTCCACCTGAATTGAGGATTCGAAGGTGAGTTCTAGCTCAGATTTTGAGTAATTGCTTAAGTGCTGAATTTTTGGGTCATTGATGAAATTTCTTGGATTTTTAGATCCAGATCTTTGTGAGGATCTTTGGAGAGGTTTTGGTTTGTTCCATCACTGTATTTGAGAGGTTTGTGACCCTTTTCCATGAGCTAGATTCGTTGGAATCCCTGAATTCTTGCTGTTTTTGAGTTTTGCTTAAGTGCTGGAACTTCTGGATCCATGTGCAGGAGGGTCCAGAAGTGAATCCGGTTCAGTGTGTGGACCTTTTGGACATCGAGTCGAACTCCGATTTGGCTGAAATTTGGAGGGTGTATTCTTGAACCTCTGCTGGTGAGTTGAGCCAAATTTCACTGCATTTGAACTTAGGATTTGGATTTTATCGCATGTTGAATACATGTGGGTTGTGCTGCCAGGCTGCAGTTCTGGGCTGATGTTCTGGGCGCCCAGAACAGTGAGCAGGTGGGTCCGAAGCTCGAGGTTGCAGATTTGAGCTCGATTTCAGCCGGTGTTGTTTGGAGGCCTTCCACTCGACTCCTAGCCGTTGTTGGATAGCTTTTGAGGTGGGTTAATGTTACCGAAATCGCCGGATTTCCTCCTAAGTTGTAGAGAGTGTAGCATGCTGTTTTATTATCTGTTTAATCATGTTAGTAGCTCGAATTCGTGAATTTGCATGTGTTTATATGAAACCTGAATTTGAAGCATAAATTGATAATTTATCGACATGACTTTACATGCTGAACTGGGAATTGACTTAGGAGAAAACTCGCGAACATACAACCGTCACTTTTCGAACTGTTATCAGATTTAGCTCTAGGAGCCGTTTCTGTTCCTGTATCACCGCTGTTAGTGCGAGGTGGATACTTAGTTCGTTATAGGACGAGTTTACGCTTGTGCTGGGATGCCGAGCTTGTATTTACAGCAGGGTTAGACTGTTCTGTATTACCGGGTGCCGTCGGGGTTGACGGTGGACCCAGACTCTTGTTTTAGCTTCTGGTTGTGCTGAGGGCACGTGAGCTTAGAGTCTTTGACCCCTTTTGACCCCTTTGTTCTTTGACTATAGCCTGCCGGAGCCTGTTTGTGCTCGACAGAGATACGCGTACTAACTCGGCTGGGTAGCTCCCCCGAGTGCCGCTCCGGAGTGAGGCCTCTTTTGCGTTGATGTCGCTACAGATTGTGGATCTGTTTTGGACCGGCTACCCTTTTTGGTAGTGTGCGGTGTGGCTAGGCAGTTGGCTGGACGAGCCCGTTTGGGCGGTTCCGATAGATTGGGTCAGGGATGATTTCTCACTTTGGTGATGCTTACTTGAGAGTTGACGGGGATAGTGGTAGGGTAGTGGCATGATAGCTGTAGAGTTTATTCCAGCTTACTTTGTTGTTCTTTACCTACCAGCTATACTGTTAGTCTCGTAGACTTAGTGGGTGGACCGTTGAGGTCGGTATCGGTACCCACTGAGGACTACTTCTTTTGATAGTAGTTCTCACACCCATTGTTGCCACCTTTTCTTGCAGAGCCTTCGTCGGTTGCGGCTGCTGCTCTTGTTCCTGCGGATCGAGGTAAGGGAGTCGCGAGCTAGATCCCTACCTGTCCCTGTTGTTCCTAGAGGAGGACCCTACTGGAGATAGTTTCTTTTTGAGTGGTGCCATGTACATATACTGTGGACTTGTTCCTATTTTGGTTGTAATGAACCTGTTGTATTTTGGATCCTATATGTACAGATGGCTTTTGTTATTAGTATGTTTTATTTCTGCTCTATATATCTCTTGTAGTGGCTTGTATGTTTGTTACAGGTTAGCTATCGCTTCGTATACATAGAAATATCTATGTATACGGCGGATCTGTTGGCGAGCCCGGGGAAACGAGTAATCCGGGGCGTGACAGTAGTGGAGCTCAACATCAAACTCTTTGATATTTAATAAGAACTCTTCTAATCGATAAAGAAGAATAATTCAACTCGAATCATTCATATTCTCTCACCGTCCATGAGTGACACCTAGCAGTATATCATGGCACTCCAGAATGGTGATGAAGTATGAACCTTTCTGCTTACAGTTGCCGTATGATTAATTCCTTCCAATATACAATGTCCCAATCGAACTAAGGTCATGGTTAGTCGCCAAACCTTATAATTTGACCATATGACTAGAATATCTGAAATCAACTCAATATGGTAACACAGTTGAAAACTCTTTTCACATATCATGTACCCTGGCCAGGGGTTTTTCAAGTTGAGACTGATAGATTGCATAGGACGTTCTCCCTCATCATTGAGAGTGTTAGATTCCTTATTGTGCATTCACATGCCTCCCCGTATAAATTACTACAGCCAATCAGTACCGAACTTAGACCCGTGTCTAGAGTCTAAGTATTAGTACTGTCAAACGATAGCAACCTATACGTGAAGCAACTATGATGCCTCAGGTCTGAGGAGTACTTAAACACAACTGTAACAATGAACTTGTCACTGGCGAGCATGGAACCATGTGACTATTCAACTAAATGGTCACGCTCAGTGTACTTGTTCTCTAACAAGCATCTGTATGCTTGTTCTAGTGTCCCTACACTAGTGACTTGAGATTCGTCACCTCAATTAGAAACATAGCATACACCGGCCTATCCGAAATATCACCGTCGCTGTAATATTCCTCTGGTTAGGAGCATTTAAAGAGTCTCGTACAGAAAAGTACATATCTCAAATTTCTAACTCTTAGGAATATGTCTTCTCAAACAAAGACTCTATGGACGATTCACGTCAATATTGCACTGCTATACAATAGACATGAATAGAATATCTGCCCTCATATTATGAATTATAAATGATTAATACGTAAATACCCTTAAGCTAGTGTCACCAGATTGGCTTTTGGGCATAAAACTAACACTTTCCTCAGTCGAGGTTTGCTGATATTGTATTAGTCATTGTGATAAACAATGGATTGGATTTTCCTTGAACACTGAATTATAGATATACTATGTGAACGGGGCAGCGACCGCGTCGTACTGTGATTCCGGGCGATTTTATATGCCGGTTAGAGGCCTGAGGCATTGCGAGTCTAGGGCTCGAAGCAGTGAGACAAGTGCATATATATACAATTGTGTGGGTCAGGAAATTAATTCAGTATTTATTAACGACAGTGTAGTTGTTGTGGTCTGTGGAGTAGAGATCTATTATAAGAGATGCACGTGAGTTGATGTACATCGAGTTTAGTAGGCAGGTACGAGGACTGACGCTGTTAGTGAGACAAGGTTAGATGTGAATTTAGTGCCTGTACACCAAGATGGCCCGGTAAAGATAAGGTGCCGAGGGGTTATTGTATATCGTGTGTGTATATAATACTGGACGACACTCAATTTGGATAAGTTTGTACGATCGATATATACCAGGATGGCTGGATTATGCAACGCCAGAGAGGTACGACCTAGATAGTATCAAGGAGGACAAGTAACATACACCAGGATGGCCCAATACGTTATCACGAGTTATCCTACAGGCTGGTGTGATTTGGATGGTGTTTTGGTTGTTCGTCTGTATTGGCAGTACCCATGGCACTATTCACTACAACAAATCTTGCACCTAAGGACACTTTAAACAAAAACTAGCGACGCTTTAAAGCGTCGGCAAAAATAACCCTGTCGCTTGTAAAAGCGTTGAGTAAAGAGTCGTTAAGTAAACATGTCGGGATAAATATACCGACGCTTTAATATAGCATCGAAAATTTTTCATCAGTATTAAATAAAAGGGGCAATTACTTATATACCCCTGAAAAGTTCCCGACTTTCTGATTTACCCCTCTTAGAAGGCTAATATTGAAAATACCCTTCTTACGTTCCAAGTTCTTTCTAATATACCCCTGAAGTTAAACTCTGTTAGTGAACTGTTAGAGCCGCCATTATTTGTGTGAAATTACCATTTTGCCCTTTCAAATATACTCTTTTATCATAACCAACTTTTCTTATATACCCTTCAAATTGTAAGTACTTTTCTTATGTGCCCTTAAAATATCAATTTTTTTTCATATTTGCCCTCCAATGGTAAAACATTTAACTATGATAAACATTTAACTCTTATTTAATCCTAGATAACTTAACGAGGGGTAGCAGCGGGGGTATTTTGGATAACTGTGGAACGTATGAGGGGTATATTAGAAAGAAAAAAGTAGCAGGGGTAAATTAGATATTTTTGAAGTTTTGAAGGGTACGTAGGCAATTATCCCTAGATAAAAATATGTTTGTTGGCGACGCTTAATCATAGTGTCGGCACATGCCAAATAGTGAAGACGCTAGAATAGAGAGTCATCTAAAAAGCGTCGTCTAAAATATTTTTTTTGGTAGTGATTTATTATACCTACCTTTGTACCTCACTCGATGGTTGCATTGGGAATCAAAGGCAAAGCATATTGGAAAAATATAGATTATGATATTACTATCAATTATTTAAGTGAGCAACTAATCTATAAACTTAAATGAAAACCCGTTTTCTTTTGTTCACCTGGCGTCATTCGCTTAATTAAGCCTTTTGTGGACCTACCTGTCATCCTAAATTATCTTCCTTAATGAAATTTATATGGCCCATAACCTGTCAGTTTTTTTTTCCTCATTCTCTTTCCATTTAATTGGTTCAGAGGCTTTTAATCCTATTTCCATTAACCGGTTCATCTTCCCCAGCCGGTTACGATTCACCCCAATGTGGCGTCATTTGCTTAATTAAGCCTTTTGTGGGACCTACCTGTCATCCTAAACTATCTTCCTTAATGGGATTCATATGGCCCATGGGGCCCACCTGCCAGTTTATTTTCCTCATTTTCTTTCCATTCAATTGGTTCAGAGGCTTTTAATCCTATTACCATTAACCGGTTCATCCTCCCCAGCCGGTTACGATCCACCCCATTCCATCTTCAACCCTAAGCGGTTCGCTGCCCCCTAGACATCGCTTCGACTCCTGAGTTGCCCTCCCTAGACGGAAAACTGGGGCGAGTTCATCGTCGGTCCTTCTTCCCTTCTCGCCGTTTTCGTTAGCGGCGCTTCGTTCTTGCGTATTGATCCCCCTCCAGTCGCAAAAATGGTTTGGACTCATTCTTTATGCTCCCTCCGACTCATTGGATATATGTATTTGTCGAATCCGAAGGGTCGTTTTATGCGATATTTGTTGTTGCCAATATAATATGCCTCCATAAAATTTTTTTTTGCAGCAAAAGATCTCTATTCCTCTGCCGGTGTTCTCTTCTTCTCTGATTTGGTTTCCACCTTTCATTTTTTGTTGGAATTTCAATTTGGCTACTTATTGTTCTTTTAAGAAAATACTAAATACTTTTATTTTGTCTCAGAAAATTGACTGCTTCTAGGTGCAACAATTAATCATATTAACAAGTTCTTTTTTACTTTGAATTTGATCTTTTATTTGTTTACTCCAATTTTTCTAATATATTTACATTTTAAATTAATATTAATCTTCTTTTATTAGGAATTTTCTGCCTTTGTACGGTTGATCTGCGATTGATTGCTTCAAATTTTGTAAGTTCTCTGGTCTAATTTTATGTATATAGTGATTTTTTTTTGACTTACAATTTGTTGCTACAATTAATTAAGGAATTTATTTTTTCCCCTATCTTGATCATAATGCTATTATATATGACGTAATCTAATTTGGTTGCCAATTTACACATATTTTTTCAACGATGCTAAACATTAACCTATTGGTTACAAATTTAAGTATTACACATTTAAAGCATGACAAATAAATTGCCCCTTGAAAAAAAAACTTAACAAGCATAAAACTGTCAAAAAAAAAGAGAACATCAAGCTGTAAAGAGAAATAAAAGGATAAATTCCTACCAACAATTCTTTCGATGTCGTTGTCATAGTTTATTTTTTCTTTTTTTGTGGCTATTCGAATATTCTAATTGTTAGTTACTAAACAGTATAATTATAGAAGAAGAAAAAGTAACAAAATTTATAGTAAAAAAATCAAAGTTATATGTTGAATTTACAAAAAGAAGCTGAAAATAAAAGCAAAATCTAGTATTTTGAAAAATAAAAAAAATAGACCACTCTCTAAAATACAACATATAAGAAGAAAAAAATTTAGTAAATATGATAAAAAATTGACTATAATAATATCTACCCGCTACATCGTGGGTGTCACTATACTAGTTTAATCATTAATTTTTGGATTAGTATATTATTAATTTTTGGATTAGTATACTAATAGCCTGAAATGTGTGACTAGATTGTCTTGCAGTTTTGAGATAGGGTAGAGCACTCTAGGAGCAGACTATATATGTGGCGACCTGACACAGTTATAGTTAGTATACACATTATTAGTAGTTGATTCATATTGCCCTCTTACCTTCATTATTATTTGTGACGTATTTCCTAGCGCTTCCTTGCTGCATTCCTTCTTATATAACGCCACCCTGCTTTTTTATTTTTTATTTTTTATTTTTTTTATTTTTTTTGCTGTCAAGTGATAACGTAGTAAGCATTTTTGCTTTTAAAGTCTTGTATTTTCGTAAGTTTCAAATCTAAATTGAATTTGTTTTTTATAGAGGTGCGGTGGTCATGACTCAAACTGCAATAGTTCGAATCATGCTAGAAAAATATTATATTTGTTTCGTACATAATATCACATTGTCGTTATTGTAATGAGTCAGTTATGATATATTTTATATGGTGCTACTGAAAAACAAAAAATAATATTTTTCTATGCTTTCGCTCCAACTTTATTTTGATCAGTAGTATTTAGATGACAATCTTATAGAGTTAAAGGCCCTGTTTGAGTGTTGGAATAAGTTATTTAAGAGCAACTTATTTGATATGAAAATTTTCTAGTATGATAGTAAGTGAAAATTTTAATTTTTTGCTTTTCAAAAGGTCTTGCTATATATGATATAGAAGGATAGCATACGTCACCTACAAGGGTGATATTACTTGGCGATTAGGGGTCAGTTTTGCACAGCTGATATCCATAGAAAGCGTGTTGTGTTTGGTGGTAAATGCGAGCTTGATTCAAGGATGCTCTAGAGTTTAGTAGAGGCTTGATGTTCTGAGAATAATACTCATTTCTCATATAGTGATATTGATATTTTTCTTTTGGAATATCAAAATATAAGGAGACATTCTTATTCTCATGTATGAGAAATTTACTCCGAGGAATCGCGATCTTGATGAGTATAATAACAATCTCCGTCTCATTGCTGGTCGTATATAAGTGACTCGCTGTCTTTTTTTGATGAGGCCATGTTCGACCAGTGTGGTGGTCATTATACTGGTTCATTAATCGGGCACAATAAATGTAAGGCCATATTCATGATATCATAATTTTGTCGGTTCGTTATGGGGCCAATTCAGATGCACATGGTTTTCCCGTAGGTCTTCGTTATGACACCTTAGTAGGGTGGGGTATCAAAGTCACATTTTATAAGGGCCTGACGTATATGGATTACGTTGAAAGTCCAACACGCTAGTATACCTTTTGATAAAGGGTGTTCAGAGCTTTATTTCTTTGCACGGAATTATTTCTTTTGATGGATGAGGAGTTGAACATGATGAAAGTTCGAAAGTATGTTATTTATTGGACATTCTTCCTGGGTCTTTGTCCGTAGATCTCACAATGGGATGGGCAGGATACGGGCATCTTCATATGCCGTTAGGCATGTCTCTCCAAGATCTTCATAGAATGATATATTTATAGGGCCTCAAAATAGGACGGGAGGGAAAGGGGCATCTTCACATGCGATTCAGCAGTGGCCTCTAAAAACTTCCTTTATATATATATATATATATATATATATATATATATATATACTTAAAATGGGACGGGAGGGAGAGGGGCATCCATACATGCAATTGAACATAGCCCTCTATGATGACATATTACCCTTTTAAACATTATTTCATTTTTTTTGGAAGATGGATTTTGCCTGCAGAAACAATCCGGCGTGTCGTAGTTGCTGTAGATAGATTCTTCGAAGCCACTCGATGTGTCAGAGTTATCGCGCATAAAACAACCCAACGGATGAATTAGCATTTCATCGTCGATAAAATGGCAACTAACGCCCGCGAGGGTATTCGCCAGAAGCATTCCCCTAACTTTTGCCTGTGAACCTAAAATAGGTTTTCTCAAAACGGGGATCCCTTTTTTTTGCCTGCGGAATTTGCATAGAAGCTGAGAGATTTTTTATTTTTTGCTTTTATTTTTTTTTCTTTTTTCATTCATTTTTCATTTTTTATTTTTTATTTTTTATTTTTTCTCTTTTTTTTTTCTTTCTTTTTTTTTCTTCTTTTTTTGATTTTTTTTTGAGTCATAAAAGTCTCGGCCAATCTATGAGCCTTTTGGTTGTGGATTGAAAATATGAAGCGAATTTACTAATTTAAAAGCTTCAGGTTAAACCATTGCCGGAGATGATTCAACGAGGGATCTTGAACTAGTTCAAAATATTTTTCCTTGATGAACTCCATGATTTCATCCACTTTGATTCTTCTCGAGGGATTAACTTTAGCCCATCTAGGAAAGTAGTCCATTGTAATGAGAGCAAACTTATGCCCCGGGGTGACAATGGATTGATGCCTCCAAGATAAAGGAGGGTTAATTGCCCCCATTCTATTTGTTCCCCGCATGACGAATAGCTAAGTGTGAGAATTCGAATTTGTAAATTTTTATTATGAAATTTGAATTCTGTGATTCCTCTCCCTTTTACTGTGTTTTTATCTGTATTTGTATATATATACATATATAAGTGTATATGTATATGTATAAATAGTGTTTTTTTATTGTTTATGTTTTTGCTGCGGAGAGAGGATGGTTTGAGACATGATTCGGAGTCTGTTTCTAACGATCCAAAATGGTAGATTCGATGTCTCGGCAGTGCTGAACGCGATGGCGCAATCCGTTTCAACATGCGACGGACGGATCGAGAGATATCGCATGTTCTTCGCTGAGAGGTCGAAATGCACATTTTATTGTTTCGCGATCTGGACCCTGTATCACGCATCGTTTTACGTGAGATCGAATGTGGAGGGGTGTCTGGGCATTTTGTTCCTGCTGTGAGGGACTTGTGGCTAAATTGCAGGGTTTGAGGGGCCTTTTTGCATTTATAGTTGTGTGCATAAGTGTGTTGTGTGTGTGTGAGTGGAGAGAGAGAGAGAGAGAGTTTATGCTTCTCTTCTCCCTCAGCTCTCCCCAGCAGTGTGCCACCCTCTTCCTCAGCTCCCCTGCCATCTCCCCAAGCGCCACCGAGCGCCGCCGACCTCCCCTGGCCGGCGGGAACTCCGGCGACTCCCTCTCTCTCCCTTTTCTCTTCTTTTCCTTCTTCTTCTTCTTCTTCTTCTTCTTCTTCTTCTTCTTCTTCTTCTTCTTCTTCTCCTTCCTTGCAGTGTGCACCCAGGGTGAACCCACACCTCGGGTCCTCCTGAGGTGGCACGACTGTCGGCGATCAGCCCCGCCGCCGGGGGCCACCGCCGAGCGCCGCCGAGCTGCCGCAACTGCTGCTAGGGTAGCTGCGGGCAGTGGGTTGGTGACCCAAGCAGCCACCGCCTCCCGCCGCCTCGGAGGGTGCGCGCCGCCACCCTCTGGACTGCCGCAGCTGGACCACCTCTCCCCGGTCGCAGCCGTGCCGCCGGAGCGCCGCCGCAGCCGCCGCGGGCTCAGCCTGGGCTGTTAGGCAGCCGCGGCCGAGCACCCGCCGCCGCCGCTGGGTTTTGTTGTCGCGGTCACCTCCCACCCGACGTCCGGCGACCCCCTCTTGTCGGTGCTCGCGTTGCCGCCGGCCGCCGTCGCCGTTTGTTGCCGGCGCCGCCGTGCCCTAGCCAGCCCGAGAGTTCTTCTTCTCCCCGCGCCGCCGCCGCCGCTTCCTGCCGCCGGTTGAGATGAGCATTCCCTTCCTCACCTCCCCCGCATCCAGCCCTGGCCGCCGCGCGCCGTGCATGTCGGCCGGCAGCCGGCCGGAGCTAGTTGCTCCGGCCAGGATGCTTTCGGCTTTGTTTTGGGCTGCATGCTTGTGTTCTTGCTCTCTGTTGCCTCCCGAAGCTCGGGAAGGTGAGCATGATGATCGCGGCGACGCGCTGATCATCATGCTCACCTTAGTTTTCTGTTTGGGCGAGCCGTTTCGCTGTTCGGCCTTTGTCGAGCAATATTATCGCATGTTGACACTGTATTTATGGGTTTTCTGTGCTTGCGACTGGTTCTGTCGTAGTGGGGCTGTGAGCACGGCCTCCGTTACGTCGTTACCTATCCGCTGGTGCTTGCGGAAGGTCGTGCGGACGAATGGAATGCTCGAACGGCCTTAATTATGCTTGTTATGTATGTAAATGTTGCTTGTTTTGGGACTTTGGTGATTGTGGCAGCGTTGCGACGCTGCGGGCAGCAAGGGCATGACCCTTGAGACCCTGTGGATTGGTTGTCCAACCCCTTCGCCCTTCGTGGAGATCCGGATTTATTTTCGATGTGTTTTTCGATGAAATAGTCGGCGAAACGCGTGTTTTTAGTCGTGTGACTCACTTGTTATTTCGCAAGTGACTTGGCTTCATCATTTAGCCTCGTTGGCTGTTCCTCATCGCTGTCCTGAAGTTCCGAGGACAGCGGATGAGTGACGAAGGGTTTCGATGCCAAATCGACATTTTTCGGGAACCCGGGAAGCCGTTTCGTGTGCGTTTGTGTTTGTGGCACCCTGAGCTTGTGCTCGCTGTTCCGCCACCTTGTTTTGTGTGTTTGGGGACAGCGGAGGACTTGGTTTGGCTGTTGGTACCCCTCTGGGGCTTAGCGTGGTTTCGGGATCGTCCCGATGGGTTTTCCGGGCGATCCGTCGGTTTCGGGATGTGAGCGCTATGTGTTTAGTGTCGACTTGGTGGACCTTGACCCCTGTGAGTCTTTCGTAGGTCCTGTCATGGTTTCCGAGAGCCGTCGGTGTTAGGCTCTAGCGTTTCTACAGGTGGGTACTTCGATCCGGAGTCGGTTCAGTGGACTACGGTGATACCTTTCTATCCCTTCTCTTACATTTCAGTTATTAGTTCACTTGACTCCCGTTGACTCTACTTATGTGTGTTTACCTTCGTAGAGTAGTTGTGGTTTGCATGATTATTGAGACGACCTCGTTGGTCGGTGTTGATCTCCTGTTGTTCCGAGCGATCCTCGTTTATTGGCTTATCAGTTGCTTCACGGCTCGTTGCCGTTCTGTGGATTGAGCATTCGCATCGATCGTCACTGCTCTTCTAGCACTTCACGTACACCAGCGGTCTGATCCACCGCTTGGGGGTGTTCTTTTCCGGAAAAGGATCGTGTGCATCAGACCCGTGAGCCTCTTAGCACGTGCATCTGCGAAGGTTATGTGCCGATGGTTGAGCAGGTTGTGACAGTATCAGGGATACGTCCCGGTGGCTATGGATTGGGTATACTTTGTGGTTATCTCCGTTGATGCATATACTATTTGCTTACAGTAGTATAGTTGTTCAGTTGTATGTCAGCCTCATACTTATTTGTGCTACTGTTTACCCTATCTATCTCTTTGTTGACCCTCGTGCCGGTGTGTACACCTCGCCTTCGTCGGCTTGCGGTACCCACTGGGAGGGGAGACATGTTTACAAGTTCTCACCCCCCGCCATCGTTGTTGTTTTCAGGTGAGCAGGGTGGTAAGAGGCGGGACGCAGCGAGGCACGCCTAGTTAGTGGTACTAGAGGTCCCGACTTGTGAGGCTTCTCTCTCCAGATTTGGTTATCACCCTTATTCTTTATCAGTTAATTATGGATGTGGTTCAGTTACACTGCGGTTGTTTTGTCTAGCATGTTATGGTTTTGGTACAGTTATATTTTGGATGTTCTGTCTTGCATGCTTAGATCTTGTGAATTTGGTTTAGCATTCATGTGTGGATTGCATGCTTAGATCTTGTGAATTTGGTTTAGCATTCATGTGTGGATTGTATGCTTAGATCTTGTGGATTTGGTTTAGCATTCATATGTGGATTACGTGCTCAGACTTTTTGGATGACCTAGCTGTTAGATCTTTCATTGTGGCTTTATATCGCATATCTTGGATTTCTACCCCTCGTGGTAGCGTTTCAAATAAAAGGTTTCCGTGTGGGAAACAGTTTCCAAACCGTTTTCGATTGACCGGCTTTTGGATTTCAAAAGAGAGTTCTCGTGTGGAGAACGGTTTTCAAAGGATCTTTAAATGTTTGAGATTAGGGTTTCAAAATAAAGCTTCTAGGTAAGGAGCAATTTTCTAGAATGATCTGTTGTTTGTGCATCGCATCATCCTTTGCCTAAGGACTAGCTTAGATTCATACAGGTTTAAGGACTGTTAGCTGTATGAATCTTATTGTGTTGTTGTGGTTTGTGTGATGAATGAATGGTGGTTGTGATCCTGTTGTATGTTGTGTACGCCGTGCAAATACAGGGGAGGCTCTGTCCGTGTGCACAGTAGACCCTGTATTTGTGGCGGGTCTGTACGTGGCGCGGGCTAGGCTTTCAAAAAAAATTGGCACGTATTTCCGCTTCTAAAACTAGCCCAGGGTGTGACACTAAGGCGCAATCATGCGATGTAGAGGATTTCAGATTGATGATATTGTGGTGCCTTCCTCGAAACAGACGGCAAAGGGCCACAATTGATTATGAAAATCGTCCTGCCCCTCGACAGCTTGAGCAGCACGCCAATAATCAAAATATTCTCCATAATGTTACTAAATAAAAAGGAGAATAAGCTAGTATCTCCAGGAAGATGAAAGATTGATTGCCCTCGATGAATAGCCCAAAAGCGACCTTTAGAAGGAGAAGACCACGATTGTCAGTAGAAATCGTCCTGCCCTCTGATAGCTTGAGTGAGAGGTTAGGGCATGATGGTAGCAAACATGTCCTTTGTGGTGGTTCCAAATTGGTGGAGGACCGACATGCATTGCTCAATCTCCACCGAGATAGAGGATGTGTTGTTGGATGCCATTACTCCTCTTGGATGAACTAATAGCTTCAGCTGAACATTTATACATAGGTCTCTTATCAGCATTATTGGATTTGATCTAAAAAATAGAGGGTGAAGTCATGTCCTACCGGACGTGCCATTTTCTGTGCCGCCATGAATGGCCTGGCCCACCGCAGGCCTTTCTCCGGCGAGCGGTCATTCATGGTATAGATCGAATTTATTTAAGTTTCAATTGGGAATCAGGTTCGTTGGATCATGACTTCCAGCATACTCAAAAATCTGCTGTTAATTACCCCGTTCTTGTAGTGTTAAGAAACCCTCGATTAAAAGACCAAATTTAATGCTGATGATAGAAAGAGACCATAGTATAAGATGAATTTATATTGATATAATTCAAGTACATGACTTAAGCAGGGGCATACCCTCACTGTACATTACTAAAATGCTCAGTTTATATGCTTGGTTGTCGTTCAAAATTGGGTTGCTCAGTTTAATGACTTGACGGTCAGATTTGCTCAGTTTAGCGACTTGGCGGTCAAAGTGAAGTTCAGTTTAATTTGAACTTGATTTTCTCAGTTTACCGACTTGGCGGTCAATTGATTTGAATCCGATTTGCTCAGTTTAGTGATTTGGTAGTCGATTTGATTTTGAACTTGATTTGTTCAGTTTAGCGACTTAGTGGTCGGTTGAAGTTGAGATGCTCAGTTTGACGACGTGGCGACCGGCTTAAAGTTGACGTGCTTAGTTTAGCGACATGGCAGTCGGTTTAAAATTGAGATGCCCAGTTTAACGATATGGTGGTCCATTTCAGGTTGAGGAGCTCAGTTTAATGACATGGCGGTCGACTTGAAGTTAAGGTGCTTAGTTTAATGACATGGCGGTGGGTTTGAGTTGAGTTGCTCAGTTTAACGAGATGGCAGTCAGTTTGAGTTGAGTTGCTCAGTTTAACGATATGACGGTTGGCTTGAAGTTAAGATGCTTAGTTTAACGACATGGCGGTCCGTGTGAGGTTGAGGTGCTTAGTTTGACAACATGGCGGTCGTTTGAAATTGAGTTGCTAAGTTTAACGACATGGCGGTCCGTTTAAAATTGGGCTACTCAGGTTTAACGACATGGCAGTTAGCTCAAAATTGAGATAATCAGTTTGAAGACATGGCGGTTAGTTTGAAATTGGGGTACTCAGTTTAACGACATGGCAATCGGTTAATTTGAACTTGATTTGCTCAGTTTAGTAACTTGGCAATCGATTGAATTTGAGATGCTCAGTTTGACGATATGGCGGACGGCTTGAAGTTTACGTGCTCAGTTTAGCAACATAGCAGTCGGTTTGAAATTGGGATACTCAGTTTAACGATGTTGTGGTCAGTTTGAGGTTGAGGTCCTCAGTTTAACGACATGGTGGTCGACTTGAGTTGAGGTGCTCAGTTTAATGATATGGCGGTCGGTTTGAGTTGAGGTGCTCAGTTTAACGACAAGGCGGTCGGTTTGAATGCGGTTTGCTTAGTTCCATGACTTTGCAGTCGTTTGGTTTTGGGTTTAGTTTAGTTTAACGACTTTGCGGTCATTTGATCCTGGGTTGTTTAGCGACTTTGCGATCACTTGAAGTTGGGTTGCATAATTTAACGACTTTGCGGTCGTTTGAATTTGGATTGTCTAGTTTAACGACTTTGCGGTTATTTGAATTTGGGTGGTCTAGTTTAACGACTTTGCGGCCGTTTGATTCCGGCTTGTGAATCGATTAACTTCACTCATCCAATTCAGCCCAGTTTGAACCCTTGATCTGCTTTAGTTTGGGCGAAGTCAGTTTGCTTGATTTGGATCATCTCTGAAGTTTGGCCTGAACTTTTGTTTAGGTTGGATTTAGGTAGAGTTGGCTTGGACCCTTTGTATTTGATTTGGGTTGAGCCACCCTAGGCTTTCATTTGGTTTGTCCCTTTTGAATTTGGTTTGGATCAAACCGTCATGCTTTAGTTCAGTACCCGTTTAGACTTGGTTTAGGCCGAACCCTTATGACTTAGTTTGAGACCTTTTTAAATTTGATTTGAGTCGAGCCCTTATGGTTCGGCTCAACTTGGACCCTCTTATACTTCAGTTTGGTTCGGGGCAACCCTTTATGATTTGGTTCGAGACCAGTTTGAGTTTGATTCGAGTTGAGCTTTTATGGTTTGGCTCAATTTAGAACCTTTTTGCATTTGGTTTGGGTCAAATCGACATATGGCTCCTTCTAGGTTTGATTTAGATTGAACCAACTTATGCTTGGGTTCAGCTTGGCTCGATCCTCTTGTGGTTCAGTTCGGGTTGAACTAGTTTCGTTCGGTTCGAGTTGTATAGTTTGCATTAACCAACATATAGTTCCGTCCAGGTTTGATTTAGGTTGAACTGGCTTATGTTTTGGTTTAGCTTGACTCGATCTTCTTCTGATTCAGTTCGGGTTGACCCGGCCTGTAGTTCGGTTTGAGTTGGTTCGGACCTCCTGTGGTTCCGTTCGAGTTGAACTGGATTGTAGTTTGGTTCGGCTCGGGTCAGACCTCATGTGGTTCCATTCGGGTTGGACCGGCTTGTAGTTTAGTTCGGCTCGGCTCGGACTCTCTGTGGTTCAGTTTGGGTTGAACTGGCATATAGTTTGAGTTGAATCCTTTATTACTTGGTTTAGGTCAAACCGGCTTGTGGTTCGGTTCGGCTCGGCTAGGCTCAGCTCGAACCTCTTGTGGTTCAGTTTGGGTTGAACTGGCTTATGGTTTGGTTTGGCTTGACTCGATCTTCTTCTGATTCAGTTCGGTTGAACTGACTTGTAGTTTGATTCGGCTTGGACCTCTTATGGTTCTGTTTGGGTTGAACCAACTTCGATTCAAGGTGAATCCTTTATGGTTCGATTTAGGCTGAATCAGCTTGTAGTTCGGTTCAACTTTGCTCGGTTTGAACCTCTCTGCTTCCGTTTGAGTTGAAACGCAGCTTATGGCTTGGTTTAGCCTGAACCAGCTTGTAGTTCAAGTTGAATCCTTTATCGTTCGGTCTAAGTAGAACAGATTTGTGATTTGATTTGATTCGGTTCGGTTTACCACTATATGTCGACCTGCTAGCAGTAATAACTCGTTGGGCCCAAACCATCGGCCCAAAATGCTTAAGCCCAGTTATTATTACTAGTGTGTCCGTCACTTATAAATCCATCACACTCTCCCACATTATCCGATGTGGGACTATTGGGATATCACATACTCCTCACATTTAAGCCCTGACGTCCTCGTCAGTCCGGCTCACACACATAGCCCAAGATTCACCAGGCGATGTGAGATCTATCTCACACTTTCGGCTGGTTATCAGGCTCTGATACCAAATGTAACGACCCGACCCGCTAGCAATAATAACTCGTTGGGCCCAAACCATCGGCCCAAAATGCTTAAGCCTAGTTATTATTACTAGTGTGTCCGTCACTTATAAATCCATCCGATGTGGGAGAGTGTGATAGATCTATAAGTGATGGACACACTAGTAATAATAACTGGGCTTAAGCATTTTGGGCCGATGGTTTGGGCCCGACGAGTTATTATTGCTAGCGGGTCGGGTCGTTACATTTGGTATCAGAGCCTGATAACCAGCCGAAAGTGTGAGATAGATCTCACATCGCCTGGTGAATCTTAGGCTATGTGTGTGATTGGGCCGGACTGACGAGGACGTTAGGGCCTAAATGAGGGGAGTATGTGATATCCCAATAGTCCCACATCGGATAATGTGGGAGAGTGTGATGGATTTATAAGTGACGGACACAATAGTAATAATAACTGTGCTTAAGCATTTTTGGGCCGATGGTTTGGGCCCAACGAGTTATTATTGCTAGCGGGTCGGGTCGTTACAGGTTTAGCATGGTGGGTGTGGTTCACCGTCTTGGATTTGACCTTTGGTGCACCATGTTGTGTTCGATTCACTATTGCAAGTTCGGTTTAATGTCTTCTATGCGCTTTAACATTTCGGCTTGGTTCACCGTCAGGAGTTCGGTTCACCATTTTAGATTTGGTTTACCAACTTGGGCTTAATTTATTTTTGATCCATCATCGGCGTGGACCGCCATCGACTCGGGTTTGGTTCAATTTGAGTTTGTATCCAAGCTGATTTGACTTACCTTTGGCCCCAACTTATTTATTTTCTCCCTTTTTTTATTAACTTCAAATTAAACTCATGATTACGTTGGGCTCGGTTCAAACAAGCATTTATGCAGTCAATTTGGTTTAACCGAATTAGGTCAAGCCTATCACGACGACGGCGTGTGGATAGAACATGTGCATATCATGAAAATGGTGTGTGGTGTTAAACTTAATAAGAAATTTAAGATCGTACATTCTGTCATGATTTCGATTTCTATACCCGAATTGTAGACGACGATCCTTACTTGTGGTTCATCCTCGTTCACGATCTGCAAAAGAGCGGGACATTTCGAGTCTAATTCCCTTATTCCCGGAGATGGAGCCGTCACAGGAATTAGGATTAGGGTTAGACCGGGACTCCCGTATGTTACATATTTATATATAACTTAATGTAAGAATGTTTAATCACGTCCGTCCATCAAGGACATGTCCAGATACATCCTAACCGTCTGATCTACCGTATCTTTATAGATCGACTTGAAACGATCGATTGTATCTTTATGGATCACCTTGAATAAATTACGTGGGCCACATCCAACATTCTCCCACTTGGCCTAGTGATATATTCATTACTGTATAGGCGATACAAAACTTTATTAGGTACCAACTAAATTATACAGTCAAGATCTCCCACTCGACTAAGAAATCACAATACTTTGATCATAACGGTTATGTCCCAACAAATGAACACTCCATTCCATGTATCAAAAGTACGTATTCCTTAATCAAATATCTTTATGAGTTACAACCGTATGAACTTATTACAAGTTCAACTCAGAGTCCCACTTTAGTGCACAATAATACTTTAATGTACAAAAAATAATTTTATGCGCATATGTGCAAAACCAAAATGTGTTCTTATTCAAATAAGAATAGTCTTTAAAGTCTTTATACGAGAAGAAAACACTTAAACTTTAAATGGACTCAAGATACCTATATGATGAACACGATCCTTGAATTTGTTTGCCGGCAATGCTTTAGTCATAGGATCAGCAATCATCATCTCGGTCCCAATTGTGTTGGATATCCGCCTTCTTCTTGTCGTATTCTTTCACAGTAAGGTACTTTATATCGATATGTTTGCTGCGGTCTGTAATTCGACTATTCTTGGCAAAGAACACCGCAGTAGAGTGGTCGCAATAAATCTTGATTGGCTTTGAGATAGAGTCGACAGCTTTCAAACCTGAGATAAAATTTCTCAGCCATAAAGCCTGTGACGATGCCTCGTAGCAAGCGATGAACTCTGCCTCCATGGTGGATGTAGCAACTGTATCTTGCTTAGTGCTTCTCCAAGATATAGCACCCTGAGCAAGGAGAAAAATATATCCTTATGTGGACTTTCTAGAATCCACACATTCAGCAAAATCAGAGTCCGAATATCCAACCACCTCAAGATGGTTAGAATGTCTGTAGGTGAGCATATAGTCCTTTGTTTCTTGTAAATATCTCATGACTTTCTTTGCAGCTTTCCAATAATCAAGGCCAGGGTTGCTCTGGTATCTACCCAGCATTCCCACTGCATGAGCTATATCAGGTCTGGTATAGACCTGCGCATACATCAAGCTCCCTACTGCAGAGGCATAGGGTATACTCTTCATATGTTCTCGTTCTAAATCATTCTGTGAGCACTGTTTCTGATTGAATTTGTCACCTTTTACAATAGGCATAGCTGTAGGTGCACAGTTTGCCATATTAAATCTTTCTAGAACTCTATCGATGTAGGCTTTCTGAGATAGACCCAAATTTTTTTTGAGATCAATTTCTGTGAATCTTTATGCCAATGACATAAGAATCTTCACCCATATCCTTCATCTCAAAATTCTTAGAAAGAAAATCTTTGATCTCTTTAAGTAAATTTAAATCACTACTTGCAAGCAGAATGTCATCCACATATAGGACTAAGAAAATGTACTTACTCCCACTAACCTTAAGGTATATGCACTGGTCCACAATATTTTCTACGAAACTGAATGTAGTAATTACATTATGGAACTTGATATACCACTGGCGGGAGGCCTGTTTAAGTCCGTATATAGACTTCTTTAGTCTGCAAATAAGATGATTGTTCTTATCAGTGCTAAAACCTTCGGACTGCTGCATATAAACTATCTCCTTTGTATCCCCATTTAGAAATGCCGTTTTTATATCTATCTGATGTAGCTCCAAATCAAAATGAGCTACTAAAGCCATGATAATTCTTAATGAATCCTTCTTTGATAGAGAGAAGGTTTCATGATAATCAATACCTTCCTTCTGAGTGAAATCTTTGGCAACAAGTCAAGCCTTATATCGTTCTATGTTACCTAAAGAGTCCCTTTTGGTCTTGAAAGACCCATTTACAGCCAACGGTTTTGACTCCTTGTAGTAACTCAACGATATCCCAAACTTTATTATCCGCCATAGATTTCATCTCTTCCTTCATGACATCATACCATAGGGAGGATTTATCTCCCTGCATGGCCTCTGAAAATGTCAATGGGTCTTTATGGTGCCCGACATCAAAGTTAGACTCCTGGAGATAGACTACACAATCATCAGGAATTGCCGATCTCTTTTACCTTGAGGATTTTCTTAAGCCAACCTCTTCTTGCAGATTTTTAATATTCTGTGCAGCTGGCTCTATAATTGTCTGTTCCTCTTGGGACAGCTCTTCATGGGGAGGTTCAGCTGGTTCAGCATTTTCATGCTCCAGAATTAGTTGGTCTCCAGTATGATCAAATTGATCTCTTGGAAGAGCAACTAAATTATTGTCTGTTGATGGATAACCAGTTGAATCCCTTATTTTCTCAAAATTTATCTTTTGAGGAACAACACTCCCACTAGCTTCAAAATCCTCAAGAAACTTGCAATTCCTGGCCTCAACTATCTTAGATGGATGATTTGGACAATAAAATCTGAATCCTTTGGAGTTTACCGCATAGCCAATGAAATATCCACTGACTGTTCGAGAGTCTAATTTCTTTATATGTGGGTTATAAACCCTCACCTCAGTTGGACATTCCCATACATACAGGTGATTTAAATTAGGTTTCCACCCTTTCCATAACTCAAAAGGAGTTTTGGAAACAGCCTTCGATGTAATCCTATTTAAAACATACACCACTGTCTTTAGGGCTTCACTCCAAAAGGAAGATAGAAGACAAGAGCTACTAATCATGCTCCTTACCATGTCCACGCGTGTTCTATTCCTCCTTTCGGCAACACCATTTTGTTGGGGTGTGCCAGGCATCGTATACTGAGCAATGATGCCTTCACCTTCGAGGAATTGAGCAAATGGACCGGCCATTTGACCTTTATCCGTATGTCTTCCATTGTACTCACCCCATCTGTCGGACCTCACAATCTTGATTTTTCTATCCAATTGTTTCTCTACCTTAACCTTATAAGCTTTGAAATCATCGAGCGCCTCAGCTTTTTCAAATAAGATATAGAGATACATGTATCTAGAATGGTCATCAATAAATGAGATAAAATATCTCTGACCATTAAAACAATGAGTAGGAAAAGGTCCACAGATATCTGTATGTATGATCTCAAAAATTTCAGAACTCCTTTCGGCACCTTTAGTGGTATTTGTGTTGGTATGCTTTTGTCACGCCCCGGGCTAGTTTTAGAAGCGGAAATACGTGCCAATTTTTTTTTTGAAAGCCTAGCCCGCGCCACGTACAGACCCACCACAAATACAGGGACCACTGTACACACGGACAGAGCCTCCCCTATATTTGCACGGCGTACACAACAACAACGACAGGATCACATTCACTACTCATTCATCACACCCAACAAGAACAACAACAAACATAATTCATACAGCTAACCGTCCTTAAACCAGTATGAATCTAAGCAAGTCCTTAAGCGAAGGATGATGCGATGCACAAACAACAATCATTCTAGAAATCTGCTCCTTACCCAGAAGCTTTCTTTGAAACCCTAGATCCAATCATTTAAACCCTTTGAAAACCGTTCCCCACACGAGAACCTTTCTTTTGAAAACGCTACCACGAGGGGTAGAAAACCAAAGTATGCGATAAATGAACGATCTGGAAGAATACTCTACCAAGAGTCTAAGCATGCAACAACTCATAGGAACTAAACCAAAACCACATAAGATAAGCATGCAATACAAACATCCAAAATGTAACTGAACCTCATCCACATCTAACCAACTGTCAAGGGATAGGATAATAACCAAAAATCTGGGGGAGAAACCTCACAGGTCAAAACCTCTAGCACACTATCTATGCGTGCATCGCTGCGTCCCGACTCCCACCACCCTGCTCACCTGAAAACAACAACGAGGGCGGGGGGGTGAGAACATGTAAACATGTCTCCCCTCCCAGTGGGTACCGCAAGCCGACGAAGGCGAGGTGTACACACCGGCACGAGGGTCAACAGATAGGTAGATAAGGTAAACAGTAGCACAAGTAAATATGAGGCCAACATATAACTGAACAACTATGCTACTGTAATCAACTAGTGTATGCATCAATGGAGATAACCACAAGGTAAACCCAATCCATAGCCACCGGGACGTATCCCTGGCACTGTCACCTGCTCAACACTCGGCACATAAACCTTCTGGACGCACTGCGTCAAGGCTCACGGGTCGGAACAAACTCAACGACCCTTTTCCGGAAAAGAACACCCCTAGGTGGTGGATTAGACCGCTGGTGTACGTGAAGTGCTAGAAGAGCTGTGACGATCGATGCTAATGCTCAATCCACAGAACGGCAACGAGCCGTGAAGCAACTGGTAAACTACCACGAGGATCGCACGGAACAACAGGCGATCACTGCCGACCAACTGGGTCGTCTCAATAATCATGCAAACCACAACTACTCTACTATCCAAGCACGCATAAGTAGAGTCAATGGGAGTCAAGTGAACTAATAACTGAAATGCAAGAGAAGGGATAGAAAGATATCACCGTAGTCCACTGAACCGACTCCGGATCGAAGTACCCACCTGTAGAAACGGTCAAGCCTAACTCCGACGGCTTTCGGGAAATGCGACAGGACCTACGAAAGACTCACACGGTCAAGGTCCACCAAGTCGACGCTAAACACCAAGCTCACACAATCCCGAATCGAAGGATCACCCGGAAAACCCACCGGGACGATCCCGAAACCACACAAAGCCCCAGAGAGGTACCTACAGCCAATCAAGTCCTCCGCTGTCCCCCAAACACACACAACAAGGTGGCGGAACAGCGAGCACAAGCTCGGGGTGCCACGAACACAAACGCACCCGAAACGGCTTCTCGGGTTCCCGAAAAGTGCCGATATGACACCGGAACCCATCGTCACTCATCCGCTGTCCTCGGAACTTCGGGACAGCGATGAGGAACAGCCAAAAAGGCTAAAAGATGAAGCCAAGTCACTTGCAAAAATAGCAAGTGAGTCGCGCGACCAAAAACACGCGTTTCGCCGATTATTTCATCGAATAACGTGTTCGAAAATGGATCCGAAACTCCACGAAGGGCGAAGGGGTTGGACAACCAGTCCATAGGGCCCCAAAGACCATCCCCTTGCTGCCCACAGGGTCGCAATGCTGCCACAAACACATAAATCCCAAAACAAGTCACAAATACATACATACAAGCACAAAACAAAGCCGTTCGAGCAATCCGTACATCCGCACGACCTTCCGCAAGCACCAGCGGATAGGTAACGATGTCACGGAGACCGTGCTCACAGCCCCACTGCGACAGGACAAGTCGCAAGCTCAGCAATTGCATAAAAATAGTGAAAAATACAATAACATAGCTCGACAAAGGCCGAACGACGAAACAGCTCAACCAAAACCACATCTAAGGTGAGCATGATGATCAGCGCATCGCCGCGATCATCGTGCTCACCTTCCCGGACTTCGGGAAGCAACAGGGAGCTCAAATAACCTTGCGCGACCAAAATCTATCAAAACAAGACCCCGGCCGGAGCAACCAGCTCCGGCCGGCATGCAAGGCCAGCGGCGGCCAGGATCGGCAGAGGATGTGGCAAGGAAGAGGGGGCTCACCTCAGCCGGCGGCGGGAAGCGGCGACGGCGGCGGCGCGGGGAAACTGGTAGCCCTCGGGTTGGCTAGGGCACAGCGACGCGGCAACGGGCGGCGACGGCGGCGGCGACGGCGGCGGCCGGCGGCGACGCGAGCACCGGCAAGAGGGGGGTCGCTGGACGTCGTCCTGCCGGTGACCGCGACAAAAAATACGGCGGGTGGCGGCGGCGGAGCAGGCTCGGCCGTGGCTACCCTAGCAGTCCAACCGAGGCTTGCGGCGGCTGCGGCGGCGCTCCGGCGGCACGGCGGCGGCCGGGGAGTCAGGGGGCGGCGCCGGATGTCACGGGGGTGGCTATGCTCACCTTCCAAGGCTGCGGGAGGCGGCGGCGGCCTGGGCTCACAAGGCTTGGCCAGCTGCTGCCCAAGAAGTGGCCGCAGCAGCTTGGCGGCGGCGGCGGCTCCCGGCGGCTCCCGGCGGCACGGCGACGGCGCCGGCGGTCGTGCCACCTCGGGGGAGCTCCGGCGTGGGTCCCCCCTCCCCCTGGGTGCACACCGCAGGGAAGGAGAGGAAGAAGAAGAAGAAGAAGAAAGAGATGGCCGGGGGGGCAGCGCTGGCCAGGGGTGGTCGGCGACGGCCGGAGGAGCTCGGGGAGGATGCTAAGGGGCAGGGGGAGAGGTGGCTCGCAGCTGGGGTGGCTGAGAGAGAGAGAGAGAGAGAGAGAGAGAGAGAGAGAGAGAGAGAGAGAGAGAGTGGTTCAACCACTACTCACACACACACACGCCAACATAAACACTTAGCACAATTGCACAAAAGCCCCTCAAACCCCACAAATCACCCCTGGGTCCCCCACAGCAGGTACAAAAGCGCAGACACCCCTCCACATTCGAACTCACGCGAAACGGTGCGAAAAACGGGGTCCAGATCGCGAAATAATAAATATACAATTCGACCCCTCAGTGAAGAACATGCGATAACTTTCAATCCGTCCGTTGCATGTCGACACGGATCACGCCATTGCGCTCAGCACTGCCGAGACATCGAATCTACCATTTTGGATCGTCAGGATCGGACTCCGGATTGCGCCGTTAAGCCGTACACTCTCCGCAACCAAAAATCCAAAAATCATAAATACATATAATACACTATATATACTATATATATGCACCTATACACACTAATATAAGTATACCTATACTCATACAGCTCAGATGCACAGTAACAGGGGTGAGAGACACAGAATTCAAATTCGCAGATCAAAGGAAATAATATATAAATCAGAATTCTCACATCACTCTCACCATACAAGAAGTTTCGTCCCCGAAACTTCCTCACACAACATCCGCGAACAACTGCGGAAACCTCTCGCGCAAAGCAGACTCCAGCTCCCAAGTAGCCTCGCGCTCCTCGTGATTCGTCCACTGAACCTTCACATACGGAATGCTCCGGTTCCTCAACTGCTTCACCTCGCGAGCCAAAATCCGAACAGGCACCTCGTCGTAGCTAAGGTCCTCCCTCAGCTGAATCGTCGTCGGGCTGATCACGTGAGAAGGGTCAGGAATGTACTTCCGAAGAATAGACACATGGAAGACATTGTGCACCCGTGCCAGACTAGGAGGAAGAGCTAACCGATAAGCCACCGGACCCACACGCTCAAGGATCTCGAACGGTCCCACAAATCGCGGACTAAGCTTGCTCCGCAACCCGAACCGCTTGATCCCTCGAGACGACGACACCCTGAGCAGCACATGCTCACCGACCTGAAACACGAGGTCCCGTCGTCGCTGGTCCGCGTAGCTTTTCTGCCGGCTCTGCGCATTCAGCAGCCTCTGCCTCGCACTGCGAATCCTGGCCTCTGCGTCCTCTAGCAAGTCAGGCCCGATCACACGACGCTCGCCCACGTCATCCCAACAGATCGGTGATCGACAACGACGTCCATACAAGGCCTCGTACGGTGCCATCCCAATGCTCGCGTGGAAGCTGTTGTTGTAGGCAAACTCTACCAAGGAAAGGTACCTGAACCAACCCTCACCAAAATCCAAAACGCAAGCCCGGAGCATATCCTCAAGGGTCTGGATGACACGCTCCGACTGCCCGTCACTCTGAGGGTGGTAAGCTGAGCTGAAGCTGAGCGTCGTCCCCAGTGCCTGCTGCAAGCTCCTCCAGAACTGAGAAACGAAGCGGGAATCCCGATCAGAGACGATCGACACAGGCACTCCATGAAGTCTAACGATCTCATCCAAATAGAGCTGTGCCAGTCGATCTCGGGACCAAGTCGTGTGCACCGGTAGGAAGTGAGCAGCCTTCGTCAATCGGTCCACGATAACCCAGATCGCATCGTGACCTCGCTGAGAACGAGGTAACCCGGTGACGAAGTCCATGGTAGTCTGCTCCCACTTCCATACCGGTATAGGCAACGGCTGAAGCTTCCCTGCTGGTCGCTGATGCTCGGCCTTCACCTGCTGACAAATCAAACACCGAGCCACATGCTGAGCTACGTCCATCTTCATGCCAGGCCACCAGAAACTCTGCCTCAAGTCGCGGTACATCTTCGTCCCTCCAGGATGAATGGTGTACGGCGACCGGTGTGCCTCAGTCAAAATCTCTCGCCTCAAATCCGGATCACTGGGCACACACCTCCGTCCTCTGAAACGAAGAGAACCATCTGCGTAGATCGTGAAGTCACCATCTCTACCCTGCTCGGCCTCTGCTCGCACTCTCTGCAGATGCGGGTCCAACAGCTGTCCACTGGCAATCCGATCAGACAAGGTGGGCTGCACCACCAGAGTCAACAGCTGTGCGGTAGCTCCATGAGGTAGGATCTCCAACTCAAGTCGACGAAACTCCTCCACCAAGCGCTCCTGGTCGGTGATCATGAGAGATAGCTCTGCCGAATGCTGCCTCCGGCTCAAGGCGTCCGCCACAACGTTCGCCTTGCCCGGATGGTACTGGATGGAGATGTCATAGTCCTTCAAAAGCTCAAGCCACCGTCTCTGTCTGAGGTTCAGCTCCTTCTGGGTGAAGAGGTACTTCAGACTCTGATGATCCGTGAACATCTCGCAATGCGCTCCGTATAGATAGTGCCTCCAAAGCTTCAGAGCGAAGACCACTGCTGCAAGCTCGAGATCATGCGTCGGATAATTCTTCTCGTAGTCCTTCAGCTGGCGCGACGCATACGCGATGACCCTCTCCTGCTGCATGAGCACGCACCCCAATCCAATGCGAGACGCATCGCAATAGACCACAAAATCCTCACCAGGATGCGGCAATGCTAGGACAGGAGCACGAGTCAGTCTGTCCTTCAGCTCCTGGAAGCTCATCTGACAGGCTGGAGTCCACAGAAACTTCTCTCCCTTCCTCGTCAGCTTGCTCAAAGGGGCGGCGATTTTCGAGAAACCCTCGACAAATCGCCGATAATAGCCAGCCAAACTGAGGAAGCTCCGGACCTCAGTCACAAAAGTCGGGACAGGCCAGTCCACCACAGAGTCCACCTTCTTTGGGTCCACCGCAATCCCAGACTACGTCACGATGTGACCCAAGAAGGAAACTTCCCGAAGCCAGAACTCACACTTCTTGAGCTTGGCATAAAGCCGATGCTCTCGAAGCGTAAGGAGGACTCGCCGAAGATGCTCCTCATGCTCCAAATCGCTCCTAGAATAGATCAATATGTCGTCAATGAAGACCACGACAAACTGATCCAAGAACTGCCGAAACACCCTGTTCATCAAATCCATAAAAGCTGCCGGGGCGTTCGTCAGACCGAACGGCATCACCGTGAACTCGTAATGCCCATAACGAGTCCGAAAAGCGGTCTTCGCAACGTCCTCGGCCCTGATCTTCAGCTGATGATATCCGGACTGCAGGTCGATCTTCGAGAATACCGCGGCTCCCTGAAGCTGGTCGAAGAGATCGTCAATCCGCGGCAGAGGGTACTTGTTCTTCACCGTCACCTTGTTGAGCTCTCGATAGTCAATGCACAAGCGCATACTACCGTCCTTCTTCCTGACGAAGAGGACTGGAGCTCCCCAAGGAGAAACACTCGGACGGATGAAGCCCAAGTCCAGAAGATCCTCAAGCTGAGCCTTCAGCTCCTTCAACTCAGCAAACGCCATGCGGTAGGGGGCCCTCGAAATCGGGGTAGAGCCCGGAACCAGATCAATAAAGAAGTCAATCTCACGGTCGGGGGGCATCCCGGGTAGCTCGGCAGGAAAGACATCAGGAAAGTCTCGAGCCACCGGAATATCCTCCAGAACCGGTACAACTCGATGAATGTCGTCTACCAAAGCCAGGTAAGCCGCACATCCACCGATCAACAAACTCCTAGCACGAGCGGACGAGATAGTCAAGGCGAAGAAAGAACTCTTACAGGCACGATAGATGAATTCCTCCTCGCCCGGCTCCGCAAATGTCACCGTCCTCTGCTCACAGTCGATGGTGGCGTGGTGCCTGGTGAGCCAGTCCATCCCAAGCACCACATCGAACTCCGACAGCGACAACACGACCAAGTTAGCCAAGAACACCTGGTCGCCAAGCAACATAGGGCAAGCCCTAATCCACCTATCAGCTCCAAGGCCGTTGCTAGGGGTCTGGATCCGAAGAGGTACATGGAGTGGACTCGACTCCAGATCATGCTCACGAGCGAAGGAACGGGAAATAAAGGAATGCGATGCACCTGTGTCAAACAGCGTTCTAGCATGAGAGCCGAAAATGGAGGTAATACCTGCAACCACGATGTCTCCACCGGTGTCTCCCTCAGGGTGGGACATGTTGAAGACACGTCCACCCGAAGCCTGGGGTGTCCCCTCCTGCTGGCGAGAAGAGGAGGGACGCCCAGACGAAGCAGCAGCTACCGGTGGCGGGTTCCTCCGGTTCTGCCTCGAAGTGGCCGGAGAAGAAGCAGAACTCAGAGCCGGACCTGTCGTGCACTGCCGAGACAAGTGTCCTCTCTGGCCGCACCGGTAGCAGTGGTCACGGCGCTGGGGGCAGGTGTTCGGCCGATGGCCCTGCCCACAGATGACACACGCCTGGGGCTCCTGCCACTGACTCCCAGATGGAGCACTCCTGGCAGACTGGCTCCTCGAGTGCCTCGGTGGCTTCTTCCTGGAGAAAGAACCACGCTAGAACTGGGGTGGGAACGCTTCCGGTCAGCGTTCCTCTCGGGCTGATCTCGCTCAGCGCGCGGCTCCTCCGTCTCGTACTGCACCATCTGGGCGCGCTCGTAATACTCGTCAAAAGTCATCACCCCATGGGAGGCGATCAGGAGGCGGATGCTCGGTCTCAGGCCTCTCGCGAACAGGCGCGCCTTGTGGTACGCGTCTCGGGCGGCGAAAGGGATCAGGCTGATAATGCGGGAGAAGTCCCGCTCGTACTCCTCCACAGTACGACTCCCCTGCTGGAGACGCTCCAGCTCGCGCTCCAAACTCTGGTTAGTGCTCTCCCGAAAGTAGTGACTGAAGATGACCTCTCTGAACTCGCTCCATGAAGGGTAGGCGGCAAGATAGCGGGTCGTCAGAAAGTGCAGCCACCAGTCGTAGGCCTCGTCGTCCAGACAATGGGTGGCCAACGGGACCTTATCCTGCTCGTCGATGCAGAGGTCGCGGAAGAGCTTCTCCATCTGTAGCACCCATCACTCTACGGATCGCCCTCCGTCCTTCTTGCCCGCAAACAGGGGCGGATCAAATCTCCGAAACTCCGCCAAACGTGCCCGGATGTGGGCACCACCCCCAACCGCGGGGTCGGCGAACCCACTCGGCACAGCCGACGTAGTCGCTGCCGTCGTTGTTGTCGTGGTCACACACGGTGCGGGTGCCACCGGAGGGTCTGCGGTCGTCGGGGCACTCGGCGGAGGAGGAGAAGGGGCTGGAGCGGCAGTCGCCGTAGCCTGCTGCTGCATGAACTGCAGAAACATGCCGGAGAGGGCCGTCAGCTGACCCCTCACCTCGGCCATGTCAGCCTCAAGCTGCAGGGTACGGTCAAGACCGGGCAGCACGCCTCCTGCCGGCTCCTCACTCGAACCAGCCGCAGAGCCCGCGTCTGAACACCAGCAGACGGCTCCGCAGGTGCACGCCCACCACCACGACCAGGACGGGGAGGTCTACCACGACCACGAGCCATCTGCAACACAAAAACCGCGTAAGAGGAAAGAGGGTCGGCAACACCCAACAAACGACCTGCCAAAAACAAACCCCTCGAACTCTCGCGCCTACACATCTTAGGTCTTCCTAAGGGTCAGCCTAACCAATGGTTCAGTTATAAGTTTATGAATGAATAAGTGTTTGTATCCTTTACGCTCTGATACCATCTCAATCTGTCACGCCCCGGGCTAGTTTTAGAAGCGGAAATATGTGCCAATTTTTTTTTTGAAAGCCTAGCCCGCGCTACGTACAGACCCGCCACAAATACAGGGACCACTGTACACACGGACAGAGCCTCCCTTGTATTTGCACGGCGTACACAACAACAACGACAGGATCACAATCACTACTCATTCATCACACCCAACAAGAACAACAACAAACATGATTCATACAGCTAACCGTCCTTAAACCAGTATGAATCTAAGCAAGTCCTTAAGCGAAGGATGATGCGATGCACAAACAACAATCATTCTAGAAATTTGCTCCTTACCCAGAAGCTTTCTTTGAAACCCTAGATCCAATCATTTAAACCCTTTGAAAACCGTTCCCCACACGAGAACCTTTTTTTTGAAAACGCTACCACGAGGGGTAGAAAACCAAAGTATGCGATAAATGAAAGATCTAGAAGAATACTCAACCAAGAGTCTAAGCATGCAATCAACTCATAGGAACTAAACCAAAACCACAGAAGATAAGCATGCAATACAAACATCCAAAATGTAACTGAACCTCATCCACAACTAACCAACTGTCAAGGGATAGGATAATAACCAAAAATCTGGGGGAGAAGCCTCACAGGTCAGAACCTCTAGCACACTATCTATGCGTGCCTCGCTGCGTCCCGACTCCCACCACCCTACTCACCTGAAAACAACAACGATGGAGGGGGGGTGAGAACATGTAAACATGTCTCCCCTCCCAGTGGGTACCGCAAGCCGACGAAGGCGAGGTGTACACACCGGCACGTGGGTCAACAGATAGGTAGATAAGGTAAACAGTAGCACAAGTAAATATGAGGCCAACATATAACTGAACAACTATGCTACTGTAATCAACTAGTGTATGCATCAATGGAGATAACCACAAGGTAAACCCAATCCATAGCCACCGGGACGTATCCCTGGCACTGTCACCTGCTCAACACTCGGCACATAAACCTTCTGGACGCACTGCGTCAAGGCTCACGGGTCGAAACAAACTCAACGACCCTTTTCCGAAAAAGAACACCCCTAGGCGGTGGATCAGACCGCTGGTGTACGTGAAGTGCTAGAAGAGCTGTGACGATCGATGCTAATGCTCAATCCACAGAACGGCAACGAGCCGTGAAGCAACTGGTAAACTACCACGAGGATCGCACGGAACAACAGGCGATCACTGCCGACCAACTGGGTCGTCTCAATAATCATGCAAACCACAACTACTCTACTATCCAAGCACGCATAAGTAGAGTCAACGGGAGTCAAGTGAACTAATAACTGAAATGCAAGAGAAGGGATAGAAAGATATCACCGTAGTCCACTGAACCGACTCCGGATCGAAGTACCCACCTGTAGAAACGGTCAAGCCTAACTCCGACGGCTCTCAGGAAATGGACAGGACCTACGAAAGACTCACACAGTCAAGGTCCACCAAGTCGACGCTAAACACCAAGCTCACACAATCCCGAATCGACGGATCGCCCGGAAAACCCACCGGGACGATCCCGAAACCACACAAAGCCCCAGAGGGGTACCTACAGCCAATCAAGTCCTCCGCTGTCCCCCAAACACACACAACAAGGTGGCGGAACAGCGAGCACAAGCTCGGGGTGCCACGAACACAAACGCACCCGAAACGACTTCCCGGGTTCCCGAAAAGTGCCGATTTGACACCGGAACCCATCGTTACTCATCCGCTGTCCTCGGAACTTTGGGACAGCGATGAGGAACAGCCAAAAAGGCTAAAAGATAAAGCCAAGTCACTTGCGAAAACAGCAAGTGAGTCGCGCGACCAAAAACACGCGTTTCGCCGATTATTTCATCGAATAACGTGTTCGGAAATGGATCCGAAACTCCACGAAGGGCGAAGGGGTTGGACAACCAGTCCATAGGGCCCCAAAGACCATCCCCTTGCTGCCCACAGCGTCGCAACGCTGCCACAAACACAAAAATCCCAAAACAAGCCACAAATACATACATACAAGCACAAAACAAAACCGTTCGAGCAATCCGTACATCCGCACGACCTTCCGGAAGCACCAGCGGATAGGTAACGATGTCACAGAGACCGTGCTTACAGCCCCACTGCGACAGGACAAGTCGCAAGCTCAGTAATTGCATAAAAACATTGAAAAATATAATAACATAGCTCGACAAAGGCCCAACGACAAAACGGCTCAACCAAAACCACATCTAAGGTGAGCATGATGATCAGCGTGTCGCCGCGATCATCGTGCTCACCTTCTCGGACTTCGGGAAGCAACAGGGAGCTCAAATAACCTTGTGCGGCCAAAATCCATCAAAACAAGACCCCGGCCGGAGCAACCAGCTCCGGTTGGCTGCCGGCCGGCATGCAAGGCCAGCGGCGGCCAGGATCGGCAGAGGAGGTGGCAAGGAAGAGGGGGCTCACCTCAGCCGGCGGCGGAAAGCGGCGGCGGTGGCGGCGCGGGGAAACCGGTAGCCCTCGGGTTGGCTAGGGCACGGCGGCGCGACAACGGGCGGCGACGGTGGCCGGCGGCGACGCGAGCACCGGCAAGAGGGGGGTCGCCGGACGTCGTCCTGCCGGTGACCGCGACAAAAAAGACGGCGGGTGGCGGCGGCGGAGCAGGCTCGGCCGCGGCTGCCCTAGCAGTCCAACCGAGGCTTGCGGCGGCTGCGGCGGCGCTCCGGCGGCACGGCGGCGGCCGGGGAGGCAGGGGGCGGCGCCGGAGGTCACGGGGGGGGGGAGGGGGGGGCGATGCTCACCTTCCAAGGCTGCGGGAGGCGGCGGCGGCCTGGGCTCACAAGGCTCGGCCAGCTACTGCCTAAGCAGGTGCCGAAGCAGCTTGGCGGCGGCTCCCGGCGGCTCCCGGCGGCACGACGACGGCGCCGGCGGTCGTGCCACCTCGGGGGAGCTCCGGTGTGGGTCCCCCCTCCCCCTGGGTGCACACCGCAGGGAAGGAGAGGAAGAAGAAGAAGAAGAAGAAGAAGAAGAAGGAGATGGCCGGGGGGGCAGCGCCGGCCGGGGGTGGTCGGCGGCGGCCGGAGGAGCTCGTGGAGGATGCTAAGGGGCAGGGGGAGAGGTGGCTCGCAGCTGGGGTGGCTGAGGAAGAGAGAGAGAGAGAGAGAGAGAGAGAGAGAGAGAGAGAGAGAGAGAGTGGTTCAACCACTACTCACAACCACTACTCACACACACACACGCCAACATAAACACTTAGCATAATTGCACAAAAGCCCCTCAAACCCCACAAATCACCCTTGGGTCCCCCACAGTAGGTACAAAAGCCCAGACACCCCTCCACATTCGAACTCACGCGAAACGGTGCGAAAAACGGGGTCCAGATCGCGAAACAATAAATGTACAATTCGACCCCTCAGCGAAGAACATGCGATAACTTTCAATCCGTCAGTCGCATTGTAGCACTTTGAATTTCGGTGCGTTGTTTCGAACTTTACTAAAATTTGATGATGTTCGGAAAGAGCCGGTAATGGCTGGTGTGGAATTGGGTTCCGAAGGTTTCGGAACATTATGGGTACGAGTGGAAACCCGAAAATCGAAAAATTGTGAAAAATGGACCAACTGGAGCAAAACTGCTCACGGGGTCCGGACCCTGGAAGCTGGGGTCCGGACAATGAAGTCCGCGGGTAGCTGCGGTCCGGACCCGGGCAGCTATGGTCCGGACCCGAGCTGGTCTCCGAGTTGGGGTGCGTACGGGTTCTGGACCCGGACACCAAGGTCCGGACCCGGCCTGCGCACTGACCAGTTATCAGTGCGGGGTCCGGACCCCATTTGCAAGGTCCGGACCCGGCTGAGGCAGAATGCCCAGTGAGGGGTATTTTGGTAATTTCGTGGGGGATGGGCTATGTATAGAGGGCTAGAGTCCCTCTCCTCATTACTCCTCCATTTTCCTTTCATTCCCTCTCCCTCTCCCTCACTTTCTCTCTCTAGAGATCTCTCCAAAGCTTGGAGAAGTGGAGGATTTGACCTTGCGAAAAGCTTCTAAGGTGGATTTGGAGCTTCTTGGTGCAAGAAGAAGCTTGGGAGCTAGGGCTTTGAGGTGAGTTCTTGTGATTTAGGGTTTGAACCTAGGATTTAATCCTTTGAAATGAGGTTTTTGGAAACCCTAAGCAATCTAAACCACAAATGGTGGAAGATTGGCCATGAAATCTAGGGTTTGGCTTGCATGCATGCAAACCCTAGGTAGATTTGGGGCTTTTGCAATGAGAGGTTCTAAAAATATTTGGACCTTCGGGAATTGCAATTGAGGCATTGGAAATCATGTTAGAACACTTGATTTCACATGTTGAGTTGAATTTAGGGTTCGTAATGAGTAACGAACCGTTTTCTTGTAGAAGCTTGGGTTGAAGCAAGAACTCAAAGCTTGGACACTTAGGAGCTTGAAGAACACAAGGATTTGAAAGCTCTTGAGGTGGGTTTGTGTTTACCGAAGTGATTAGGTCACTTCCATGTCTAGGGTAAATATCCATTTAAAGATAAAATGGTATGTGTTGTGAACCCTAGAATTTGCATGTTGGCAAAGGTAAAAATCATGATAGGATGAACAATGAGATCCTATTGCATGATGTATATTTCAAGTATAATTCAAATATTAATACTTGTTGCATGGTTGCATGTGAGGTTAAACCTAGTGTTATTGAACATAGGTTGGACATGAGGATTAAACCTAGTGTTATTGAACATAGGTTGGAACATGTGAGATTGAAACCTAATGTTATTGAACATAGGTTGGAACATGTGAGATTGAATCCTAGTGTCATTGAACATAGGTTTGACATGAGATTGGAACCTAGAGTCATGGAACCTAGGTTGATAATGAGAAAGTAAGCCTAGTGTTATTGAACATAGGCGAGACTTAATGACTTGAACCTAAGGTCATGAGACTTAGGTTAGCAAGTGAAAAATGTGAACAACGGGATGTGCGACGATTTTGCTATCCCAGGTAGGCGACGATTTCGCTACCATGCCACGAGTTGGCGGTGTTGAGCGGGATGTGCGATGATTTTGCTATCTCGGGTAGGCGACGATTTCACTACCATGCCACGAGTTGGCGGTATCGACACGGGATGTGCGACGAGTTTGCTATCCCGGGTAGGCGACGATTTCGCTACCACGCCTTGAGTTGGCGGTGTCGAGAGGGGATGTGCGACGAGGTTGCTATCCCGGATATGCGACGAGTTCGCTATCCATGCCATGTAATGGCGGTGTTGAGACGGGGTAGGCGACGATTTTGCTATCCCGAGTATGCGACGAGTTCGCTACTCGAACTAGGAGGTGACGAGTTCACTCCTTGGATGTTGGAACAATTATGGTGAGACGGCGATTCCGAAACCATAAGTAAATGACAAGTAAATGAACTTAGTCAATGTGAGACATAGGATGAACCTAGGAGAGAATGATAAATTATATTTCATTTGGTTGCATTCTTTATGTTTATTTACAAGCATGTAAATAATTGTTGCATAGTTATATGTGATCTAACTTATGCATATGGTGTTTCTTTGGACCTGGTGGGTCGAGCTTCTCTCTTGGGTGGCCTTACCCACTGGGAACTATGTATATAGTTCTCACCCCACGTTTTTCAGGTCCTTCCGCGTGTGAGGCGGCGGAGCGAGGCAAGGGTTTAGCTCTCTAGATAGCGGCCCTTCCATTTTTGGTGACACATAGAGTGTACCCCTAGCTTTGGACTATGACAGCATAGGGGATTTTCATCATATGTATGAAACTTGTATATTCCATAATTTTGGAACATAATGTATGGAATGAAAGTGAAAGAAAAGAAAAAAATTGGACATGTATATTGTGCCATGTGATGTAATAGAAGTAGAACTTCTTTATGTTGATGCTTTCCTTGTGCAACTCTTGTACTCCATTCCTAGTTGGAACATTGTGGATAAGCTTGTGTTGTGTCGCCTTGGGCGGATAGAAAGGACTCTATCCGTTCGGCGGGTCTGGTGCATGCGCCCGTGCGGTTATCCTTTCCACCTAGTTGGTGTTTAAGGCCCGGCGGGGCGTGACAGACTGAGGTGGTATCAGAGCATAGAAACGGTCTAGGTTGACCTAAGAAACCCTAGGATGGAAAAGACCCTAGGAGTGTAGGCTCGTGAGTGACGAGATCTTCGATGTGGCGAAAGATAAGTGATTGGGTTATGTCCTTATGCCTCTAGTTGGAAATAGAGGTAGATTCGAGGTGTGTCTTATTCTTCACCAAGTGTGTTCGTGTTGGCGGCCGACAACATGAAACCAAGTGAGGGGAATAAGGACCCTTGTGTGACTTTCGCCTAGATTGGGTTCACGTTTATTTCGTGAAGTATAGTGTTGCGAATGACTTTGAAGGTCATGAAATGACCAAAGTCGTTGTGTTTTTAGGAGAAAATGGTACGTGGACGGCCTCCTTTGAGGGCTGGGCTCGGGAGAGCGAGCACGGCTCCCGAACAACTCGGGGAGGGCGAGAACTCGGGTCTTCGTAATGAGTTGACCGAGTTAATGGGCGTGGTTCGGTGACAGGCCGAAGCCATGCAGCGACAGGAGGAGCAGATTAAAAAGCTCCAAGATGAGATGGCGCAGCAAGTGGCTGCGGTTAGGGAGGAGAGGTCGGGAGTACCTCCGGCCTCTGCTTCGATACCGGCCGAGGGGGTGACACCGGCGCCGGCTGTGGCGCCACCGGCATCACCGATTGTAGCCGGTGGGTCGGGTACTCCTATGCCCGATTCCGAGATGAAGGGTGCGGAGCGAGAGCGCGCACTTGCGGCTCTCATGAGGTTCAAGAAGTTCAACCCGCCTATCTTCAACGGGGAGAACGTGGATCCATGGGATGTAGAGACATGGATCGATGCCATGGAGACACTCTTCGAGGATCTATATACCTTGGAGAGGGACAAAGTGCATCTCGCCGCTCATTGTTTAGAGCGATCGGCGAAGGTGTGGTGGAAGGGAGTCCGACGTGATCGACTCCCTAGCCTTCCGCCACCGGCATGGGAGGAATTTTGGGGTATGGTGTTCGCCGCCTACTTCCCCGATAGCGAGAAAAGGAAACTGCAAGAAAGGTTGCGGAAATTGAAACATGGGAACCGTACCGTGCGCGAGTACGAGAGGGAGTTCTCGTACATCATCAATTGCGTGCCGCACGTTGTCCGCGGAGAGTTGGACAAGGTCGATTGTTTCCTTGTTTGCGCGCGGAGATTGCGGAGAGACTTTCGACCGGGAGATCTTTCGGGAGGCGGGGTCACGCCCTGGGAGCACGGGAGCTACAGATTTTGCGACGGAGGTCTTGGAGACCGAAAAGGCTAAAGACCTTTGGGCGGGTCTTGGGGGGGAGAAAGACCGACCTTGGCGATCGATCTTGGACCGTGCTCTTTGGGTGGGGCACGGGAATGGATGTGCGCGAAAGCGAGGAGCGAGCGAGAGTCTTGGAAGAAAAAAAAAGAAAAAGAAAGGAAAAAAGGAAAGAATGCGAGCGGCGACCGGGTGGCAGAAAGGGGCAGGGGCAAGTCTAGCTCAAAGCGCCCCCCGAAGCACTCGCAGTCGCAAAAGTCGCAAATCGACCAGGCGAGGGTTTCGCTCGACGAATCGACCCGGATGCAGTGCACCGATTTGTAGCGCGCCCCCACCACCCGACCCCCAGCGTGCGGACCCCGGAGCCGACGGACTCTGTGAGGCGGCCGGTGCCCACCATGCGGTGGGACAAGCCGAGTGCAGTGCATGGCATGATGTGGCCCGCGATTGTGTGCCGGGCCCCGAGGGCCGGTGTCTCTACGAATCGTGCAAGACGATGGAGGGCCCCGTGGGGCAATCGTGCAGGCGCTAGCATCTAAGCGCGGCCCCCAGCACAGTGCAGCAAAACCGATGGGGGGTCCGATGGAAACCGCCCCCGCAACCCGTGCCCGATTGCGTAGCGGCACTCTCAGCAGTGTGACTATCGTGAGGGCCGGTGCTACAAGTGCGGACAGCAAGGGCATATGAGGTACAACTGCCCGATGGATGATGGCCGAGCACCGTCGTCGGCATCGGCATTTGCACCACCGAGACAGCTTGCGGGCATCCCACCCGCGGCGATGTCGGCGGGCCGTACCCAGCCGCCGAGACCAGTGGAGGGCCAGCGGCCAGCGCCCAGTGGGCGGGTATTCGCCTCTCAGGTGGAGGAACCTTCTGCCCAGGAGGACGTCGTGGCAGGTATTGTGTTAATTAAAGGCATTCGATGTAGAGCTTTGTTTGATACCGGTGCATCGCATTCATTCATTGCTCGATCATTTGCTATTTCATATGGAATATAAATTATAGATGCCACACACGCAAGAACGGTGCAAGTACCTGAACACACCTTTTGCGTACATCACGCGTGTGTAGATTGCCCCGTGAGGGTTGAGAACTGGATCATGCCAGCTGATTTGCTGGTATTAAATCGAATGAATGAATATGATTTGATCCTAGGAATGGATTGGCTCTCGAAGTATCACGCCATTATTGATTGTGAGAGCCGGATAGTGAGGTTTAGATAACCCGGGCACAAGGAATTTGTGTACCGTGGGTGTAAGAGTTCGCTCTTTGCGTCGATGGTGTCCACGTCGCAAGCAAGGAAGCTTATTGCTAGAGGATGCATTGCCTACTTGGCGACGGTAGTGGATGACCGGAAGGAAGTGCTGGGACTTGAGGACGTTCCTATAGTCCAAGAGTTCCCGGATGTATTTCCGACGGAGTTGCCCGGAATACCACCGGACCGGGAAATAGAATTCGTAATCGATTTGCTCCCGGGTACGGCGCCGATTTCTAAGGCCCCGTACAGGATGGCACCCGCGGAACTGAAGGAATTGAAAGCACAATTGCAAGATTTGATGGACAAGGGTTTCGTGAAGCCAAGTGTGTCACCTTGGGGAGCCCCTGTTCTATTTGTGCGGAAAAAGGACGGTTCGCTGCGGTTATGTGTAGATTACCGCGAGTTGAATAAAGTGACCGTCAAGAATAAGTACCCGTTACCCCGAATTGATGACTTATTCGATCAATTGCAAGGGTCTCAGGTGTATTCAAAGATTGATTTGCAATCCGGTTATCACCAATTGAAGATCAAACCGGAGGATGTGCATAAGACCGCGTTTAGGATGCGGTATGGACATTAATGACATTCTTGTCTACCAATGCCCCGGCAGAGTTCATGGATTTAATGAACCGTGTGTTCAAACCACTACTAGATCGATTCGTGGTGGTGTTCATTGATGACATTCTTGTCTACTCTCGGAGTGAAGAGGAACATAAAGATCACCTAAGGATTGTGCTTCAAGTTCTTCGAGAGAACGAGTTATTCGCCAAGTTGAAAAAGTGTGAATTTTGGATCCGTGAGGTCGCTTTCTTGGGTCACGTAATTTCCGCAGGAGGAGTATCTGTGGACCCTATGAAAGTAGAGGCAATCAAGGATTGGCCTCGCTCGACCAATGTCACGAAAATACGAAGCTTTTTGGGTCTTGCGGGGTACTATCGGCGGTTCGTGGAGGGATTTTCAAAAATCTCCGGTCCACTAACGCGTCTTACCCGCAAGGGAGCCAAATATGTTTGGAGCGAGGAATGCGACCAAAGCTTTAAGGAGCTAAAGGAAAGGTTGACTTCGGCTCCGGTACTCGCCTTGCTGATTGCAGGGGAAGGTTTTGTGGTGTATAGTGATGCATCACGACGTGGTCTTGGGTGTGTGCTTATGCAAAAAGGACAAGTAATAGCATATGCCTCTCGACAGTTGAAAAGCTATGAGCAAAATTACCCCACCCACGACCTAGAGCTTGCGGCGGTGGTTTTCGCACTCAAGTTGTGGAGACACTACTTGTACGGGGAGCATTGTGAGGTTTACACGGATCACAAAAGTTTAAAGTACTTATTCACTCAAAAGGAGTTGAACTTGAGGCAACGGAGGTGGTTGGAGTTAATAAAAGATTATGACTTGACCATCTTGTACCACCCCGGTAGAGCCAATGTGGTGGCCGATGCGCTCAGTAGAAAATCCGTGGAGAACTTCGCAATTGAAATGACGGGACAAATGCCGTTGATCAAAGAAATGGGCCGATTTGACTTGGAAGTCGTGGCCCCGGGCGTCCCCGCTAGACTTATGAATCTCGAGATTTGGCCAACTTTGTTGGAGCAAATAAAAGAAAAGCAATCCGGTGATCCGGAACTCCAAACGGTGCGGAGTGCTAACGAGAGCGGGCGCGCCGGTGATTTTCATGTAGACTCGAAGGGCGCAATTCGATTTCGAAATCGATTGTGTGTGCCAAAAGTCGAGGATATTCGTGGGGAGATCTTGAAAGAAGCTCACGCTTCTCCCTATGCGATTCACCCGGGCGGCACCAAAATGTACAAGGACCTCAAACTACATTATTGGTGGCCGGGAATGAAACTTGATGTGGGACGCTTTGTGGCACAATGCTTAGTGTGCCAACAAGTGAAGGCCGAGCGTCGCTTTCCGGTAGAAAAATTGCAAGGATTGCCCATTCCGGTTTGGAAGTGGGAAAATATTGCGATGGATTTTGTTGTGGGCTTACCTCGATCATTAGGTGGCCACGACGCGATTTGGGTGGTGGTGGATCGTTTGTCAAAGTCGGCACACTTTTTGCCAATCCACACCACTTGGTCGGGGGACAAGTTAGCACAAGTCTACCTGGACGAGATTGTGCGGTTGCACGGGGTCCCGACCTCGATAGTTTCAGATCGAGATCCCCGTTTCACATCGTATTTTTGGAAAAGCTTGCAAGAAGCTTTGGGTACACGGCTCGATTTCAGTTCAGCATTTCATCCTCAAACCGATGGTCAATCGGAAAGAACAATTCAGATTTTGGAGGATATGCTACGAGCGTGTGTGTTGGACTTCAAGGGTGCATGGCCTACTCATTTGCCGATGGCTGAATTTGCTTACAATAATAGCTATCAATCTAGCATCGGAATGGCACCTTTTGAGGCCTTGTATGGAAGAAAATGCCGCTCTCCTATCCATTGGAGTGAAGTCGGCGAGAGAAGGGTCTTAGGACCAGATGTGTTGCGTGAAGCGGAGGAAAAGGTCCGCTTGGCATGCGAACGCTTATCGACGGCGCAATCTCGACAAAAGAGTTATGCGGATCGACGTCGACGAGATTTGGAATTCGCGGTAGGAGACCGTGTCTTCTTGAAAGTGTCACCCATGAGAGGGGTGAAACGATTTGGTGTTCGGGGTAAGTTGAGTCCCCGTTACATTGGACCTTATGAGATTTTGGAGCGTGTGGGATCCGTGGCATATCGGCTAGCTTTGCCACCAAAACTTGCGGGGATACACAATGTGTTCCATGTATCGACGCTCCGCAAGTACGTGTATGATCCGGCGCACGTCCTCGAGTATGTGCCTATAGAGCTCCAAGAGGATATGACTTATAAGGAATTTCCCTTGTGTATCATGGATCGCGAGGTGAAAAGTTTGAGGAACCGTGAAATTCCTTATGTAAAGGTACAATGGACGAATCACGGTGAGCGCGAAGCTACGTGGGAATTGGAAAGATCGATGAAGGAGCGGTTTCCTTACCTCTTCGCTGAGTCCAGCTGAGGTATGATTTAGTTTCGCGGCCGAAACTCTCTTTAAGGAGGGAGGAATGTAGCACTTTGAATTTTGGTGCGTTGTTTCGAACTTTACTAAAATTTGATGAAGTTCGGAAAGAGCCGGTAATGGCTGGTGTGGAATTGGGTTCCGAAGGTTTCGGAACATTATGGGTACGAGTGGAAACCCGGAAATCAAAAAATTGTGAAAAAGGGACCAACTGGAGCAAAACTGCTCACGGGGTCCGGACCCTGGAAGCTGGAGTCTGGACAATGAAGTCCGCGGGCAGCTGCGGTCCGGACCCGGGCAGCTACGGTCCGGACCCGAGCTGGTCTCCGAGTTGGGGTGCGTATGGGTTCCGGACCCGGACACCAAGGTCCGGACCCGGCCTGCGCACTGACCAGTTATCAGTGCGGGGTCTACATTTATCAAATTCAAAGTGGATTCGACCCCGGAAACGCTCTGATGTGATCGATTTTTCATAAGGATATTGAATAGTTACAGGTAAACGATTTGTGTGGGATAAGGTAATTATGAAACTTTGACCAATGTACCTTGCAGCTCGTATTGTTTGTTGACCATAATTCATGAACCCAATTACTATAGGGAACATATTGTAGATATACATGAAAAAATTGACGTTTCTTTCTCTTGTTTGATAGAGATTATGAATCTAAAATAGTGTTATCATATTCTGTTATTTATAATGAAACAAGTTGGGAAGAAGTTGTTAATAACAGATTACCTAGAGAAATAGGGTCCGGACCCCATTTGCAAGGTCCGGACCCGGCTGAGGCAGAATGCCCAGTGAGGGGTATTTTGGTAATTTCGTGGGGGATGGGCTATGTATAGAGGGCTAGAGTCCCTCTCCTCATTACTCCTCTATTTTCCTCTCATTCCCTCTCCCTCTCCCTCACTTTCTCTCTCTAGAGATCTCTCCAAAACTTGGAGAAGTGGAGGATTTGACCTTGGGAAAAGCTTCTAAGGTGGATTTGGAGCTTCTTGGTGAAAGAAGAAGCTTGGGAGCTAGGGCTTTGAGGTGAGTTCTTGTGATTTAGGGTTTGAACCTAGGATTTAATCCTTTGAAATGAGGTTTTTGAAAACCCTAAGCAATCTAAACCACAAATGGTGGAAGATTGGCCATGAAATCTAGGGTTTGGCTTGCATGCATGCAAACCCTAGGTAGATTTGGAGCTTTTGCAATGAGAGGTTCTAAAAATATTTGGACCTTCGGGAATTGCAATTGAGGCATTGGAAATCATGTTAGAACACTTGATTTCACATGTTGAGTTGAATTTAGGGTTCGTAATGAGTAACGAACCGTTTTCTTGTAGAAGCTTGGGTTGAAGCAAGAACTCAAAGCTTGGACACTTAGGAGCTTGAAGAACACAAGGATTTGAAAGCTCTTGAGGTGGGTTTGTGTTTACCGAAGTGATTAGGTCACTTCCATGTCTAGGGTAAATATCCATTTAAAGATAAAATGGTATGTGTTGTGAACCCTAGAATTTGCATGTTGGCAAAGATAAAAATTATGATAGGATGAACAATGAGATCCTATTGCATGATGTATATTTCAAGTATAATTCAAATATTAATACTTGTTGTATGGTTGCATGTGAGGTTAAACCTAGTGTTATTGAACATAGGTTGGACATGAGGATTAAACCTAGTGTTATTGAACATAGGTTGGAACATGTGAGATTGAAACCTAGTGTTATTGAACATAGGTTGGAACATGTGAGGTTGAAACCTAGTGTCATTGAACATAGGTTTGACATGAGATTGGAACCTAGAGTCATGGAACCTAGGTTGATAATGAGAAAGTAAGCCTAGTGTTATTGAACATAGGCGAGACTTAATGACTTGAACCTAAGGTCATGAGACTTAGGTTAGCAAGTGAAAAATGTGAACAACGGGATGTGCGACGATTTTGCTATCCCAGGTAGGCGACGATTTCGCTACCATGCCACGAGTTGGCGGTGTTGAGCGGGATGTGCGATGATTTTGCTATCTCGGGTAGGCGACGATTTCGCTTCCATGCCACGAGTTGGCGGTATCGACACGGGATGTGCGACGAGTTTGCTATCCCGGGTAGGCGACGATTTCGCTACCACGCCTTGAGTTGGCGGTGTCGAGAGGGGATGTGCGACGAGGTTGCTATCCCGGATATGCGACGAGTTCGCTATCCATGCCATGTAATGGCGGTGTTGAGACGGGGTAGGCGACGATTTTGCTATCCCGAGTATGCGACGAGTTCGCTACTCGAACTAGGAGGTGACGAGTTCACTCCTTGGATGTTGGAACAATTATGGTGAGACGGCGATTCCGAAACCATAATTAAATGACAAGTAAATGAACTTAGTCAATGTGAGACATAGGATGAACCTAGGAGAGAATGATAAATTATATTTCATTTGGTTGCATCCTTTATGTTTATTTACAAGCATATAAATAATTGTTGCATAGTTATATGTGATCTAACTTATGCATATGGTATTTCTTTGGACCTGATGGGTCGAGCTTCTCTCTTGGGTGGCCTTACCCACTGGAAACTATGTATATAGTTCTCACCCCACGTTTTTCAGGTCCTTCCGCGTGTGAGGCGGCGGAGCGAGGCAAGGGTTTAGCTCTCTAGATAGCGGCCCTTCCATTTTTGGTGACACATAGAGTGTACCCCTAGCTTTGGACTATGACAGCATAGGGGATTTTCATCATATGTATGAAACTTGTATATTCCATAATTTTGGAACATAATGTATGGGATGAAAGTGAAAGAAAAGAAAAAAATTGGACATGTATATTGTGCCATGTGATGTAATAGAAGTAGAACTTCTTTATGTTGATGCTTTCCTTGTGCAACTCTTGTACTCCATTCCTAGTTGGAACATTATGGATAAGCTTGTGTTGTGACGCCTTGGGCGGATAGAAAGGACTCTATCCGTTCGGCGGGTCTGGTGCATGCGCCCGTGCGGTTATCCTTTCCACCTAGTTGGTGTTTAAGGCCCGGCGGGGCGTGACACGCATGTCGACACGGATCACGCCATTGCGCTCAGCACTGCCGAGACATCGAATCTACTATTTAGGATCGTCAGGATCGGACTCCGGATTGCGCCGTTAAGCCGTACACTCTCCGCAACCCAAAATCCAAAAATCATAAATACATATAATACACTATATATAATATATATATATGCACCTATACACACTAATATAAGTATACCTATACTCATACAGCTCAGATGCACAGTAACAGGGGTGAGAGACACAGAATTCAAATTCGCAGATCAAAGAAAACAATATATAAATCAGAATTCTCACAGCTTTCCCTTTATGCATTCCACACAAGTACCGAAATCGGTAAAGTCAAGATCTTGTAAGATCTTTTCATTCACCAATCTCTTTATTCTCTCTAAGGAGATATGAACTAAACATTTGTGCCATAAATAAGAGGAGTTCTCTTTAAGAATGTTCCTTTTAACACCAATATTATGATCAACAATAAAATTATTCTCAAAAGATTGACTCAAATTAAATTTGTACAAATCATCTACCAAATAACCATTGCCAACAATAATATTATCGGAGAAGATAGTAAAAGATTCATTCTCAAATAAAAACTTGAAACCTTTATTTCTCAATTTAGAAATGGAAACTAAATTTCTAGAAAATTTGGGAACATAAAAAGTATCCTCAAGTTCAAGTACAAAACCAGTACTAAGTTCTAAAATAAAGTTTTCTACGCCTTTAACTTGAGATTCATGTCCTTTTTCAGTAATTAATATCTTTTCATTTGGCTTCAATATCTTTAGGTTGTGAAAGCCATGCATGGTATTTGAGATATGTACAGTAGTACCAGAGTCAATCCACTATGTGTTTTTAGGAACATTAACTAAATAAGATTCATAACAAATATAGATAGTTTCAATACCTTTCTTCTCGAGCCAAGCTTTATACTTCAAGCAGTCCCTTTTCATGTGCCTTTTCTTTTTACAGAAGTAGCATTGATCTTTGTTGCCAAAATTTTTTTATTGGCAAATGAGCTGACTTCTTGTAATTGGAGGCACCCTTGCTCTTTCCCTTCTGTGCTGAGTCGCCAGATTAACAGATTCTGTTATAATTTCTGGCTTCTCCTGCTTAAGTCTCTCCTCTTCTTGAACACACATGTTCAATAATTCATTTATTGACCATTCATCCTTATGCGTGTTATAGGAGATCTTAAAGGGGTCAAACTCAGACGGTAATGAGTTTAGAATTAGATGGACTAAGAAAGAGTCGGAGATCTCAACTTTTAAAGCCTTTAGTTGAGCCGCTATGTTCCGCATCTCCATAATGTGCTCGCGCACACTCTTAGCTCGATTGTACTTGATGCCCAAAAGTCGCTTCATTAGCGTGCTAGCCAAAGTTTTATCAGAGCTGACAAACTGCTCCTCAATGGCCTTTAGGTAATTTATTGCTTTATCACATTTCGGGATCGATCTCCTTATGCTTTTTGATACTCTAGACTTTATGAGCATCAAACTTAAGCAGTTGGATCGCTCCCACTTTTTCTGAGCGGATTCCTGCCGTGGAGTCATTGGCCCCACTACTTTAGGCGGTTGCTCAACGCGCAGAGCCAAGTCTAAATCCATATAGCCCAAAATAAAAGAAATACTATCTTTCCAATCAGAATAGTTGTCCCCAGTAAGTATAGGAATACGAGAAACATCATTAAGAAATGCAGTAGAGGAAGAAGCTGCGAGAACAAAGAAAATAGAATAATCTTTAGATTAGATAAATTCTACCTTCCTGTGGGCAGAGACGCTACACGCATAGAATTTATCTACTTTAATAATAAGACTAGTAGAAAACTAATTCCTAAACAACGAGACTTCTGTACCTGTGGGTATAAGAAAACTCGCTATCTAGAAATTCAAACCACTATCCTATTCCAGTCAAAATTCAAAAATTATAATGTATTTGAGTGCAATAGATAGTCAAACTTTAATTCAATGTCAGTAAATCCTTATATATTCTTCATTATCTATAGGATGCTGTGGCTACTCATAAGTATAATGAAAAATATAAATAATCTTATTTGACATTGAATGACTATTAAAATTAAATTAGAAATCCGTACGATTTTTTGCGTTAACCTTAATTCAATATCATCTTATAAATACCGTAAGTGATCATATACCATGACTAGGATGCTGTGGCTACTCCTAGACATAATTGATCTCACAAATCTTTATATGATATTGAATGACCAAAAAATTTATGTTATTTCAAAACACAGCGAAAATAAAATAAGAGTCCAGATTAATTTTCTTAACAACCTTCTGTGACTCAAATTTATAAACTGTAGGAAATCTATATACCCTACTCTAAATCTTCATGATCACCTTATGTATATTTAGAATAATAATATATAAAAAAATTACACCGCAAAATATTAAACGAAACATACTACTTTATAATCATGGATAAATAAGCAAACAGTAGTACAAAAAATTATATATAACAAATACCAAACATTATACATGATTTTAATATATAGACTTCCTCAAGAACAAGTCACGTTACAAAGAAAATTACAAAACAAAATTCATTCCCTTTTTTATTAAAAATAAATAAAATTTTTTTGTGGCCGTACCCAAAGGAGGCCGCTAGTGGGCCCCACCTACCGCGGCCGGGACGGCCGCGCAATTCTGCCGAACGGTGATCTTGATTCCGGCCGAGCGTCACGACGCAAACTGATCAACAAAACTTATTTATTTATTTATCTTCTTTAATGAAAAAAAATCAAACGAAATCCGAAGAGAAACAAAATTCGGCAAAAGATGCGGATCTGATACCATATGTTAAACTTAATAAGAAATTTAAGATCGTACCTTCTGTCATGATTTCGATTTCTATACCCGAATTGTAGACGGCGATTCTTACTTGTGGTTCGTCCTCGTTCACGATCTGCAAAAGAACGGGACATTTCAAGTCTAATTCCCTTATCCCCGGAGATGGAGCCTTCACAGAAATTAGGATTAGGGTTAGACCGGGACTCCCGTATGTCACATATTTATATATAACTTAATGTAAGAATGTTTAATCACATCCGTCCATCAAGAACATGTCCAGATACATCCTAACCGTTGGATCTACTGTATCTTTATAGATCGATTTGAATAGATCGACTGTATCTTTATGGATCGCCTTGAATAAATCACGTGGGCCACATCCAACATGTGGTTCAAACAATGTCTATCACGAAGATGGCAACTGGATCGAGTCAAACCGTGTCTATCACGAAGATGTCGTATGGTCCGAATAGTGCCTGTCACGAAGATGGCAATTTGATCGATCAAACCGTGCCTATCACGAAGATGGCGTATGGTTTGAACAGTGGCTATCACGAAGATGGCAATTTGAAGTAACACTTATCATTTTTTATTTTTTTATTTTATTTACTTTATTATTTTTTGTCCAAATAAGCTGGTTTAATCGTGTTGAGCCTATCGCGAAGATGACCGCTTGATCAATCCAATGAGAAGGGTTTAATTTGAATCGCCAAGTTTTTACCGTGTTGAGCCTATCTCGAGGATGACCGCTTGGTATGGGAGTTAACGATACATATGCATGATGAAAATTGCGATCTAATACCGGATTTGATCGATCGAGCCTATCGCGAAGATGGTCGTGGTGATCAAACCGACAAAAGAAACATTACTATACCGGTTGTATACATGCATCACCCGTCGTCGTTGGAGGATTAGAGAGAAGAGGCCATAAGTCCTCCTCGCATGTTGTTGTCGTTGTCGGAGACGTCGCAGTCGCCGCTGCCGTCGTCGTGCCTTCAACCCTTTTTTTCCCTGTCGTTCTTTTTCTTTTTTGATTGGCCTGAGAGAGGGGACTCGCGCCTTCTCTCTCTTCTCTCTGTCTGATTCAGAGAGAGAGGTGGAGGTGGGGACCTCCCCTCTCAACGCCTCCTTTTTTTTTTCTTTTTTTTTTTTCTTTTCTTTCTTTCTTTTTACTTTTCTTTTTTCTTTCTTCTTTTTTTTTTAGCTTTCTTCTTCCTTTTCTTTTTAACCCCTCTTTTTTTTTTCTAAAACTCTCTCTCTCTCTTTTCCCCCTAAAACTCTCCGATTTTTCGAAATCACATGGTCCAATTTATAGTGATTCTAGGACCCTTTTGTTTTGAAAATTAATTCAGTTTTTTTAAAAAAGAAGACAACAATATAATTATATATTTTTTCTTTCTTTGATTGTTAGTCATCTAAGGTAAATACTAATCAAACCCCCATTGATTTGATTTCGTCCCTCCATTTATATATTTATTTTTTTTCCTTCTTTTTTTTTAAAAATAAATTTTTTTAATCCAAACAAGAATTTGATCACAATAATTTTGAAAGTTCAAGTTAAAAATTACCATAAATTGAAAGTTGAAGACCAAAGTGTCACCAGCCTCATAGTTTGAGGACCAAACGTGCAATTTATCCATAGAAAAATAAAGTAGTTTGACAATAATAGAATGAACAACTAGAATAATGTCTGCATTAATTAAGGCACTTACTTTGTAATGTAGGTTAATTAGTTACCTCATGTGATTAAATACACTGAAGTTATGAGAAATAGCTATTAATTGTCTCTTCTTTAAGAACTAGAGCTAGAACTTGTTGAAGGCGAGGTATAATTAGATTTATTCTCAAGTACTTGTAAGATAGAGCTGAATTTAGATGCAAAATGTATCACTCTAATGTTAGAGATACATTATCTTCTTTTCAACTCTTTTTTGTCACGCTTGGTAATTTATACTACCAAATTTTGCACTAAGATCATGGTGCTTAAAACTTTTAGCCGTTAGATCAACCCTTTTGATCATTAGATCAAAAATCATCAATGATGATTACTAGTGAGCCCACCATTATATATGATCTAAGGGCTATAAGGATTGATCCAATGACCAAAGGGTTAATAGCGACAACACTTAGTTGCTTATAAAAGCATTCAAGCATTTCTCTCTCTATATATAATATGATAGGAGTTAAGCTGGAATGCTATCGGTAGCAAACGGGCTCCGTTGCCATCCATTTATTTTCGATGATCGAGCCTTCAAATCGACGATCGGCATCGTTGACCATGATCTAGACCAGTTGAAGCACCTAGAAATCAAATTTCATGCTTTTTCGATATTGTTCACTTGTCCATCAAGTGGACATAAAAATGAACGGCTGAAAATGAATTTCCTTTAAAAAGTGATGATATGAGTCTTGTAATCAAGATCAAGAGTATAGATCTTGTTTTAAATAGTTTAAAAAATTTTCTAACAAAAATTCAATTAATTTGAATATCTTTACATCATTAAACGAGAAAACGTCTCATATTGACCATTAAAATCACAAATTTGAAACCATTTGATCGTTAGGCTAATGATGTCGAAAAGATTTCAAATTTGGTTTCTAAATGCTTTAAGTGGTCTAGATCATGTTCAACGGTACTGATCGTCGATTTGGAGGCTCGATCATCGAAAACAAATGGGTGGCAACGAAGCTCGTTTGTTACCGAGAGCATACCAGCTCAACTCAATATGATAGATACATTATGTTTTTTTCAACGCACTTATACTAAGTGGTAATTTCTATTACCAAATAATGATACCAATCATAAGCAGCCAATAGTGAAGAAAATATGTGTTAAATATAAAAATATTAAAATACCGTTCTCCAACAGCTTAAGTTTTTAGAGTACAACGGTTGTTTCACGTGGTATCATAGCAGAAAGTTTTGAATTCGAATCACGTCAGGCTCCTAACATTATTAATTTCCTCCCATTTCAGACTAGAACAGGTGGGAAACTTGAAACCCCCAAAAAGAATACGACTCTTTTAAGTATTCTGAAAATCGACCACCTTCAAAAAGGACTTGTTGAGAGCTGCTATTCACTCAACCACATCTCTAAGGTCTTACCAGAAAAACTTCACTGAATCATCTGAGGCCCATTTCTCACAATCAAAGGCACTCTGATGTTCACTTGCTTTCTATTGCCGTTGTATAATTTATTGTAGTAATCAACACCGCACCGTGCTATTGTTATCCTTGGATGTAATATACGCATAAGAAGACGGTAAAAACATACAAAATTTATCGAAATTATAGATTATTTTAAATCGACTATCTAATCTTTAAAAATTTAAATTGTACAATGCAATCTTTCAATTTATTTAATTTGAGTCAGTCAACGATATTTTGACTTCAAAATTTAATCTAATTATTATTTTAATAAATTTATATTTGCGAGAATTGCATGAAGTATATTTTAAAATTAAAATTTTAAAAGGTTGGGTAACCAAATCAAAATAACCTATAGTTTAGATAAGTTCTGTATATTTTTATTTAAAAAATTAATGTAAAAACGTTCAGAACTTATCTGATCTATGGACTATTTTGATTTAGTTAACCGATCTTTCAAAAGTTTGATTTTATTACCCAATTTTTCATTTTGTTTGATTTGAATCAGTCAATAATACTTTAACTTCAAAATTTAAATATGTTGTGTATATTTACAGACTTAGTATGTTTCACGCAATTTTTTAGCTATAAATTTATTAAAATAAATAATTAAGCTTATATTTAAAAACTCAAATACTGTTGACCGACTCATCAAACAAATTAAAAAATTAAATAATTCAATTTAAATTTTGAACGCTTGACTAACCGATTTATAATGGTCCATAGTACTTGAATTATTCTATTGTAGTCTCTAGTGAATGATTCTTTTGAAAAGAACAGTGTTGTAACCTATCTGATCTGTATTCATAAGATCTAAACATTTTCGCAATAAACTCGTCCCTTGATTGAGGCGACTTAAATTGAATGGGAGAACCAACTCAAATAATTCAGCATATTCTACGGAACCTTCTACTTGGATACCATATATTTTTTTTTTGACAGAAAGATAGTATGCAACCTGTTTCGTTTATTTTTTTTGAAAATAAACTTAGCTGGAAATGTGAAGTAACTAGGTTTCGAACTTGGAACCTCGGGTACCAACAACAAATCCTTTGTCACTTGCGTTAGAGACAGTCGGTAGTTGGATACCATGTTAAACAACTGTTATTTTCTAAATATTTATGCTACGAAGAATAATATTTTTAATATTAATATTCAACAACTCTTTGCTTTATACTATCTAACTTGTGCAATAAACTGAGAATACGTAGAAAATAAATTTCATAAGAATATATATATTTAGGCAGAGATTCTAATTCAGTCATAAATATATATTCACTTTCACCCTTAACAAATTTTTCCTACGTATAAACCACTCACACAGTTAACAAGTTTTCACCATCAACTCACCCCACATAAACTTTCACTAAGTAATTTGAAATAAAGTACGGCACCCTAAATATATCTTAGAATATTATTGATGAGATGATACTTTTATTAAACTCTATGTACCATTATTATATCATAAATCCTATAAACCCTAACGTCCCCACATGTGTAGGCACACATCAACAACATAATGGGTACATAAAAGTGGGGTATCCCGAGTATTTCTCTTTGAAAAACTAAGGAAAAGTTCTATATATTTATTAATATTCAATCAACTTATCTTGATACACTTTCACTAAATAGTTTACAATTTTTATTTTAAACAAAATTAACCATAAAATAATTTTTTTGAAAATCAATCGGACAAAAAAAAATTTAGACAAAAAACTATTTTCTGAGATTTATTTGGGAAACCAGACACCCCCAAAATATTTTTAAAAAATTAAAAGAATAATTTCCTGTGATATACTGGGCCTTAATAAAAAGGCAAGACTGCTGTATGAATTTTTAGTCAATATTTTTCTATAATGCTGGATTGAGTTGGAGACGTTTTAGCGCGAAATAGATGCAAAAACGAGCTTTGAAACTCAAGATTTAATTTGTGACTAAAGTTAAAATATTGGATTTTTTAGGGACTTCATGGCAATGTTGCATTTTTAAGTTGGTGGAGTCCAGGTTGGCATCTCCGTCCTTATCTTTTCCTTTTTTTTGTTAACTTTGGAGAGAGATAGAGGGAGGTTGGTGGAGAACGAAATCAGATCGAGCTTGGTTTCATTCTAGCGAGCGAGCGGTCGGCGTGCGCACGTGTGTTTTTCGGTGTTTCAACGTCGGGGTTAGTATCGTAATATTATTATTTTTTCATTTAGACTCTTTTAAAAATTTTTTGTAGAAATTGAGAGTTAGAAACTGATTTTTAAGAGCTAATTTTCTATGATTCTCACGAAGGATTTTTCGAGCCACTTTAGGGTGTTGTGGCTGCCGTTCAGGTTAGAAGAGCAGTAGCGGATCATCTTCTTATCCCGACTATCGTTCTGTTTCTTGGAATTTTTGATATAGGTGGGTTCCGTGTTGTCAGAATTGACGGAGTAATTTCTATGTCCATATTAGAATATTTAGCTTATGAGATAAGCTATTGGCATAGTTGAGATAATAATAGTATTTTGGCACCTATCTGTAGAGTCTATTGAGACATACATATTTTTCACTTTAGTATTATGTTATATTGCCTTGGAGGCCAATAGAGAGTGACAGATAGTGTGAGCTTATAACTGTATTTGGAACACTATGACAGTATTATTACGATCTGTTTGATCATCACATTTGACTACAGCCTGCATGCTATTTTGAGCTTGACAGTGATACTATACTCGGTTGGGGTAGCACCCCGCGAGTGCCACTCCGGAGGTTAAGTCGGGTTAAGAGTTATATCTTATATATAGGACTATCTGGGGTCTCACAATCTCCCCCCCCTTTAAGTCCTAAAGTTCTCGTCAGGCTCAGACTCACAAGTATCAGACGATGTGAGACTTGTCTCGCTAGTCTAAACACCGACTTTGTGGTGAGCCACGCTCCACCCACAACAGTAAATAGTATGAGAGTCGCGCTCTCCCCGCTGTATAATTCTGGCTCAGCCAAGACTCATCTCACACTTCCGGCAGGTAATTGGCTCTGATACTAACTGTGACGCCCCAACTTCCTCCATCCTAAGACTACTCCTGTCCTAACACGCTTAACTCTCTTAACCTTTTGGGCCTAGCCACCGCCCAAAATATTTAAGCCGGGTTAAAAGTTTAGCCCTATTATATCTTATATATAGGACTACATGTGGTCTCACAATAACACCTCATTAATTTTACATCATATAGAAAATAAATTGAGAAATACTATTTGTACAATAAAAAAAATATATAAATTTTATATCTCATCATTCAATGATCAATATTGTACCTTGTTAACTTTTTTCTAAAATACTAAAAGTTTAAAGAATTTTCTAAACACTATCGATTGAGGTTGTAAGATGTACACTTCGTTTTTAGGTGTACAAAAAGTCTCAAGTATTTTGAGCTTATAATTTATATTCACTAGTTATTACTAAATTATTTTATATTAAATAATTCAGAAGATAACAAAATATAATATTATTATCTAGTTGAGAACGACTCATCTGATCTTTATGATACGTGTTATTATTTCGATAAATTAAGAAAAAATATTTTTTTGTTTTCAGGGAAGACGAATAAGAATACCGCTACATGTATTCATGGATCCCAAAACTTAGTCATTTACTTCTGATTGGGATTCAAGTTTCAATACGACAGATCTTTTATTAAAAAAATAGTTAATTCCTGTGTCTTCATCGCACTACACCGGATGGACTACACCTAATTAATTTAATTCCTCACCTAGTTTGATAATGTAGTGATTAAAAATAATATTTTTATATTATAAAAAAATTAGAAATTGAAAAGTACTTATAATTTTTTTACCTTTTTATATTATAAATTTCGATTGCAACCGCCATCGAAGAAGTAATTAGTCATGTTAAAAAACTAACGATAATAGTCAGGGACAAATTGAGAGACGGACGTAGCGTGAATTTCTGGAGTGATATTTGGTGCGGGGAAGCTCCCTTGAGTACTATGCACCCTCAGATCTTTAGGAACGTTGCCAGTATTCACCGCAACGTGAGCAAATGCTTTGGCGGGAACTGTTGAAAGTGGGATGTTATATTGGCAGAGTTCATCCCTGCGACATGTCAGGGACTTAGAAAAAATTCTGCGCAGCCCGGTTCTTGGCCCAACTCCACTAGCGAAGCAGGTTGCAAACGGGTTGTCGAGGACCCGAATCCAGCCCACTTTGGAAGAGAAAACTGCTGCCATTATGCTACCATAAAGCCTTAGAAAACTCCTATGAGGCATGGAATTCTCTTTAGCTAAGCATTGATGAGGGCTCATTATGTGCATTAATGTGTGAGTTAGTGAGTGAGTTATGGTGGCTAGGTTCATTGTATTTCTAAGCCTACAAATAGAGGTGTGGCTAAGGCCATTGTAGGGAGGGAGAGAATGTGTATGTGTGTGTTGTAATCCTATTTTTCTAAGTAGTGGAGTACTTAGTTTTTTTTTTTAGGTTAAACCTCTATCTCTCTCTTCTCTCCTTCTTGCATACTTAGTTGCAGGGCGCGAAGGTCCCGACGAGCATCAAGAAGCAAGGCTTTTCCATCTTCGAGCAGGAAGGCGGGCGCCGCACGGGCTTTGCGAACAAAAACGCTAAGGCCGTGACAGTTGGTATTAGAGCCAGTTCGAGCAAGAAACCATATCAACGCCCGATGCTGGATTTGTCGACGTTGGAGGCGACCCTCCAAGGCAGCCCTCAAAGCGGGGCATGAGTAGGGAGCCGAGGGCTCTCACGAGGGAGGCCGCACCGTTGGAGGACCGCCTTGCGCTGTTGGAGGACGTCATGTCGAAAATGGATGAAAGGTACACCGAAATGGCTGAATCTTTTAACTCGTTTAATGACGAAGTCTGCAGTATGGAGGAAAGCATCGCTACTGTGATGGCGACCTTTCGAGGCGAACTCGAAAAAGCTTCAAGGCAACATCACTCGTCGTGATGAGGAGCGGAAGAAGCTGATTGAGGAACTTCTTCCTCGGGCTGACGAGATCGAGGATCTCAAAACGCGAGTAGCGATCCTTGAAAAAGCGGTGGCTCGTGGGCATGAACCGCAACGAGAGACTGCTTCAAAGGTACGTGTCCCTGAACCGCAACACTTCAGGGGAACGTGCGATAAGAAGGATATCGACAACTTCTTGTGGCACATGGAGCGCTACATCAAAGCGCTGCGTGTGGACGACGAGGACGAGAAGGTCCAGATCGCATCCATGTACCTCACCGACGACGCTATGCTATGGTGGCGACGGCGTTCCGTAGAAGCCGCGAAGGGCCAATGCGAGTTGAAGTCTTGGGAGGATTTCGTGCGCGAGCTTAAGGCGCAGTTCTACCCCGAGCACGTCGAATATCTTGTGCGGAGACAACTTCGACGGCTCAAACAGCGGGGAAACTTGAGAGAGTATGTCCAGGAATACTCTAAACTCATGTTGGCAATCTCCAATATGGGCGATGAGGATCGGCTTTTCTTCTTCCTTGACGGTCTTCAGCCCTGGGCGAATAACGAGCTCGTGGCGCGAGACGTGAAGGACTTGAACTCCGCGGTCGCTTTGGCGGAGAAGTTGCCCGAGCGGGTGCGAATCGATGGCGATCGGGGTGAACCATCGGAGGCGAGCGATGCCAAAGGTGGGGGAGTGCACCGCGATCCAGGGGGCGCAAAGGGGCACAAGACAAACTACGACGCGAGGAGGCAAGGACAGAACTCAGCCCCGCCGCCTGCAACGATCTCATGCTATGTATGCGGCGAGAACCATTGGGCGCGGGACTGCCCAAACAGGAGCAACCACAAAGGTAAGCAGGTTGCTGCAGTCCAAGCCGAGGAGGGCGAGGATGTGGTCGAGCTGCCGAGGATGGGCGCGCTAAGGCTCGTCAACGCAGTTCGCGGTCAGCCTAGCGGCGACAAGCTCCGCGGGAGGGAGCTCATGTTCGTCGATGTGATCCTCAACGGGAGGAGCACGCGGGCGATGATCGACACCGGCGCGACATAATTTCGTCGCGGAGGTGGAGGCCAAGCTGTTGGGCCTCAAGCTCGAGAAGGATGCGAGTCGCATCAAGGCTATCAACTCCGAGGCGCGTCCAATCGCAGGAGTTACAAAGAACGTGGAGATAGCCATCGGCCCGTGGAGGGGCAAGGCCAATCTCACTATTGGGCCGCTCGACGACTTCGGAGTGATCCTTGGGATGGACTTCCTTGTTTCGTCGAAGGCGGCGCCCATGCCACACTTGTGGGTGCTGAGCTTCCTGGACGAGTTAGCACCATGCATGGTTCCGATGTGTCGGGGCGAGCCGACGACGGACCAAACTTTGACAGCCCTGCAGCTTTGCGAGGAGGCGAAGCGCAAGAAGGCTGGGGGCCTCGAGGAGGAGGGCCTGAGCAGCGGGGAGACTGTCAAGTCTCATGTGGCGCTGAAGCAACCAGCACCCAAACTAGGTGCAAGCCATTCTGTTAAGGAGCCTGCGGGGACCAAGGTGAGTTTTGCAGCTTGGCGGAGTGCGCGTGCGTGTCGCGGAGGACATGCACCCTCGGCGAATTCTTCGCACAGCGAGCTCGCCGGTGCTTGTGCTCAGATGAGCAAGGCACTAGGGGCTGATGCGAAGACACGGCGGACTGCGAGCGGACGGCGCGCGACGAGGGTGTCTGCGCTTTAGGTGGGGGAGAGTGTCAGGGACTTAGAAAAAATTCTGCGCAGTCCGGTCCTTGGCCCAACTCCACTAGCGAAGCGGGTTGCAAACGGATTGTCGAGGACCTGAATCGAGCCCACTTTGGGAGAGAAAACTGCTGCCATTATGCTACCATAAAGCGTTAGGAAACTCTTATGAGACATGGGATTCTCTTTGGCTAAGCATTGATAAGGGTTCATTATGTGCATTCATGTGTGAGTTAGTGGGTGAGTTATGAGGGCCATTATGTGCATTCATGTGTGAGTTAGTGGGTGAGTTATGGTGGCTAGGTTCATTGTATCTCTAAGCCTATAAATAGGGGTGTGGCTAAGGCCATTGTAGGGATGGAGAGAATGTGTATGTGTGTGTTGTAATCCTATTTTTCTAAGTAGTGGAGTACTTAATTTTTTTTGGGTTAAACCTCTATCTCTCTCTTCTCTCCTTCTTGCATATTTAGTCGTAGGACGCGGAGGTCCCGACGAGCATCAAGGAGCAAAGGTTTGCCCATCTTCGAGCAGGAAGGCGGGCGCCGCACGGGCTTTGCGAACAAAAACGCTAAGGCCGTGACAGACGGCTCTTGAGAGAGAGTCAGTACGGGAACTGCAAGATCGCCTGTCGATTGTCAGACTGAACAACAGAAAGGACGTGGTTATGTGGCGATGGGCACAGACGGGAACGTTTTCTGTAAGGTCATTCTATAATTTCTTACAGGATGGGGGAGTCAAAGTTAGTGGATACACACAGTTATGGAAAATCCGTACTCCGCTGAAAGTTAAAATTTTCGCCTGGCTGGTACTTAAACGTAAGGCACTTACGCTGGACAACCTACGGAAAAGAGGCTGGTCTGGAGACCAAAAATGTGTATTCTGCTTAGACGAGGAGGAGTCGATTGATCATTTGTTCGCTACTTGTGAAGTGACCAGAAACCTACTGGGGTGTTTGATGAGCAAAAGGAAGGGAATCACCCGTTGCATGTTAGCCTACGTTCTTTGGGAGAATAGTCGAATTAGAAGCTGCACATTACGGATGAAGGAGCTTGCGACTATTGCATGCACCTGGTGGGGTGATTTGGCTTGAACGAAATAGGCGTATCTTCCAGAAGCTAAAACACTCTCAACAGCAGATGGTAAGAGATATCCGGAATGTCCGCGACATATCTTTTTCGGTGTAGGACTACGGGCGGAGGGTCCTTTTGAGTCGCCTTTCAGATTTCTCCCTAAGGGAGTTTTTTTCTCTCTCCTCCCATTTGTCACGTTTCTTTTCTTCTTTTCGGTTTTGGTTTCATTTCTCTGAGGCCCAGCTACCTCACTATATAGCCTAGTTCACCTTCTATATGAATGAAGCGGTAGCACGCTATTTATTTCTCAAAAAAAAAATAGTCAGGGACAAATTTATATTGACAAAATAGTTATTTCACGCGTCCATTATTAAAATATTAACGATGGATCAAACAGTAGGGACAAATATAAACAACGTATTAGAACTTTTAGAAAGATATATTAGTTTACAAATTATAAATTTTTGGAAGAAAAAAAATTTAATCACTTAAAACTTTATAGAAATTTATCGGTTACTCAATATTTTTGAAAGAAAACCGTATGAAATTAATGTTTTTATTAATAACCTACAAAGAGCAGTTGCACAATCCCTCACATACAACTATAATTTTGCCGTAGACTCGCACACACTCACACCCAAAGTTGCAGAAGAGTCGCATGCTAAATTTAACCCTACACTAAAACTCTCCACTCTCTCACCCTCTATGCTACGTACTACTACTCCACAATTTATAGGCATCCAATGTCTGTTCGGACCGACTTAAAGCTAATTCCTAGGATGATAGTAAGGGTAGATGGTGTAGACGGTTTGCAGGACGGTGAGAATGAGAGCGACGGCTGCTGCGATCAAAGAAATGATGGCCCATGGGTTGCTGAAATAGTCCCTCACCAGCTGCGCCCTCCGCTTGGGCCAATCGGAATCACAGTACTCCCCCACATTCCTGAACAATTCGGCGAGGTAGTGCTTCTCGTAATCCACGGTGGCCCAGTCGGAGAGCCGGTTGAAGAAGTCCGCCAGCTCCTCGTCGCTCGCCAGCTTGTTCTCCAGGATTCCGCTCTTGTGGAGTATCGCCACATCTCCCGGCGTGTCGATGAGGCAGCCCATGAACGCCGCGTAGCTCGTCATGTAAGCCTGCTCCGGCTCGCGCCCGCCGCACTGCTCGAAGGCCACGAGGTTCGAGAACCGAGGTAGAGTGGAGGGCTCCACCGAGAGGAAAGGGATCTCGAGCACGCCGTCGTCAAATGCTACGTCTAGGAAGGAACGTCTAAGACGCTTCTGATTGTGATTGTGATTGTGATTGTGATTGTGATTGTGATTGTGATTCTTCTTCTTCTTCGTAATCGTCACTCCGGCCTCCAGGAGCTCGGTAGCGGATGGAATCGTCCTCGGCAATCTTTTCTTATGCGATCTGCAAATCTTTAGTCGGATGCAGGAGAGGAGCAAGGAGAGGAGCAAGGCGAAGATCCTACTCGGCCTTAACCATTTGAGAATAGTACAGCAGATGGTACTGCCCGTCGGGTCGGTTTGTGGTGTTGTGACGTAGCAGCGGTGGTAGAGATGCAACAAGTGGCGAAAATCTTTGGCGTCGCTGGGCACAGTAAGGCCGGGGTCGTGATTGCCTTCCACTTCTTTCTTGAAGCTCTCTATTTCTTCCTCGGGGCTCTCGAGGTTTTTGCTCGCCAGGTAGTTTACAAGAAGCTCCATCAGAGGAGGTATCTCGCCTTCAGATGGAGTGGCAGCAGTGCCGTCAATTTTGAAGGTGCGAAGCTCGAACAATTTCTCGAGCACAAAGAGGGGGATTTGGTTCTGGAGCAAGAGCAAATCGCCGCGAACGAGCGGCAAGCTCCATTGCGCAGCGCACACGCCGTCGTTCTCCTCTGCGTTCCACTTGATGAGGAATTCGACGATGAAGCACCCATCGAGAAGCAGCATCTCCGCAAACTTCTCGGCGCCGAGCTCGACCCGCTCGCAGTAGCGCCGTCGAGCCTCCGGCTCCAATTTCTGGATCTCGTCTACGTAGTCGTCGATGGTGCTGTTGCGGCTGCGAGCGAGGAATTCCCGGAGGTAACGCCATTTAAGCCACTCCATCGCCCGAAAGGAGGGCTCGACGTCCCGGAGACCGTACGGGCCGATGACGACCGTCTGGGGCTCGTACAGGTGCTTGTTGCGTTGCCGGACGTGGGGCGGGATGCGGAAGATGGTGAAGTTATCCGAAGCCATCGGCTCATCGCTTACGGCGCCGAGTTTCTCCAAGGCGGAGCTCAAAAGTGCCTCGCGAATATCTATTGCTACTGCGCCTTCCACTCGTCCCATCGTCAACTTATTGCAAGGTTTCTCAAAAACTCTCACGAGTTTACTGGTGCCGAAAATGTGGGTGGAAATAGTTTTCTTCCCCCGGCTTATTTATAGCCGCAGCAGCCGGAGAGCTCCCTGGATGGGACAAAAATTACTTTTTTCGCTTTTCTGCGCTGTGGAGTCCTCGATAGTGCCTGGGATGCATTTAAGCTCTCGAAGCCATATTAGCTGTTGGAGATCGAGTTGGCGAAATGCACAATAATAATCTTATTCCAAAGAGCATCTCTTCTCTTATGCATTTGCCATATAAGACCCTACCCTTAGCAGTGAAATCGGATAGAATATTATTCGAAAATATTTATATTCATATTCGATAATTATTTATGATTAAAAGTATTCGAATCCGATTGCGTATAGATACTGATATAGTTTTTAAAAATCAAAATTACCCGAATATTCAAAAGAAAATAAATATAGATATGAATAACTGAGTATTTTAATCATATTATATTTTATATTAATAAATTTAATTATAATATTATTTGATTACTAATTTGTGTGCATGCAGAGATCGATATGAACCATAAAAAAGACTTGATTGTTATTTGTGGAGAGATGATGAGGACTTTGATAACTTTAATGGAAAGATAATATATGTTTGTGAAAAAAAAATAAGATGATTTTTTTGTAGTCTTTATTTATTTTATTATGAGTTTTTATATAAAAATTACATTTGTAATTATTAAATGTTAAATTTTATTCAATCACATATAGGTATATAAAAAATTTGAACATGAATGTAAAACTTTATTGCATTTTTGCTATTTCTAATTCATATTTATATATGTATATTAGTGTACATTATTATTATTCAAATAATATATGAATATATATTCGATCCATATTAGAATCCGACAAAATATTCGATCACATTCAAATCATTTTTTAGTGAATATGGTAACAAAAATTTAGCATCCGACACTTATTTATATCTGAAAAAGAAAAATATGAATTGCGAAAATAGTTTAATCGAATATCCGTCCCCATATCCGATCCATTTTCACTTCTACCCACCATGCATGCACATGCACAAGTTCCAATTGGAGTTGGCAAAATGCATGAATAGCTACTAAACGTATTCCTAGGAGACCTGTAGTTGCATTGTAAGTTTGAGTCTTGATCCAATAATTGGCAAGACGAAGGGAGCGAGGTTACCTCCATCCATCTACTGCTACAAGTCTTTCAGAAGTATAGTCTACAGTTAAAATCTCGGGCCGGGGCACAGCACAAAACAAACAACAATTGTGTCAGATTTTAAATTTGTATGGTAGAGCATTAAACCGACAAAAATTTGGTGGGCATTAGTTTGGGCATGGTGCCCGATGGGCGCCGTGTGGCACATCACATGGCGCCCATCCTCTTTCCCGTGCTACTTTCTCTCTCTCTCTCTCTCTCTAAAACGTAGGTGCACATATTTTTTTTTTTGGGTTGGGATGGGCGCCGTGGGATGTGCCACACGGCGCCCGGGATGTGCCCACCAAATTTTTGTCCGCATTAAACGACTAGTTTTGTCTGCTTAGTGAATTCTAAGTCCTCCCTCGGCTCATTAATTAGAACTCGAGAAGGGGAGCTCCCAAGAACCGGTTTAGACTTCGATGCGCGTGAGAGTCAACGATGGTTTTCGGTCTTTATTAAATCATCTGTACCAATTCTCGCGATCAATGGCACAATGTGATTCACGTGATCACATCCCTTTGTTTGTGTTGCATTATTTATTGTCGTAAGCAACGCCGTATCGTGCTATCGTCATCCTCGTATGTAATAAACAAATAAAAATTTGATAAAGACATACAAAATTTATATAAATCACATACGTCTATTTTGAATCAGTTATTTAATCTTTAAAGAACATCAATCGTGCGAGACTTTAAATTTGTCCGGTAGCGGGTTTATTTTATGCGATAATAAAACACGTACGTGATTCACGACTACTGCTTTTGTCCCCTAGCAGGAGGTAGAGAACTCCCGAGATCCAGCTTAGACTTTAAATTCGTGGAGTACACGATCGTTGTTCAGGATGTAACCAACCTACGCTAATTAATTAGCTGTTCCCGAGCGAGTCAGCACGAGGAGCAATAATAAGATTCTTCCCAAAAGTCCTTTCTTTTTTTATTTTTTTCAGGTAAGAACATACGGAATTTATATAAATTATAAAATATTTTGAATTGATTATTTAAATATTTAAAATTTTAATTTTTCTATCTAATTTTTTTAATTTATTTGATTTGAGTCGGTCAGCGGTATTTTGATTTCGAAATATAAATACGCCGTTTATCTTAAAAAAAACTTAGTTAATATACTAATACAATTCTCGTAATTATAAATTTATTAAATTAAATAATAAACTTAAAATTTGAAGTTAAAGTACCATTGACTTATTCAAATCAAACAAACTGAAAGGTTGGATAGTAAAATCAAAAAGATTAAATAATCGATTCAAGGTGGTCTGCGGTTTAGATAAGTGTTGGGATGATGAACCGAGATCACAAATTGTTGACCGGGTCAAACAGTTGACCAGATCAAACGCGCCTTTTCTAGTCAGATCAGCTCCTTAAAGAAGGTGCATAATTCTGTACCGCAGGATTATGGCCTTGCCCTGCCCCCAAACTCTCATGGCCACGTTTTGAGGCTGACAAGCCGGCGTGGGAGGTGGAGCATACAAACCCCACGCAACTTCCGGCTTTGGGCCGATGTTCACATTCATCGGCGTATAAACAGCTTAAAAAGGAGCCATATGAGGTTGTGCTGGGGGGATTGCTGGCATACCGAGATTTTGTTGCATTAGCATATTCTGATTGATCGCTAGAGGGCCCTGCTGACCTCCATATGGTTGCTCGTTTTGGGTTATCAATTGGCCGATACGAGCGATACTCTCATTCGAGACCGTAATAGCGGCCATCACCGCGTCTAGATGGGTCGTGCTCTGTTGACTGTTCTGATCCAGAATCTGGAGCACACTCGGGTCATTTACCCGAGTGCGCTAGCAAAACTCTTATCCTGCTGAGCCGATTGTCCATTACCTTCTGCCCCCGTAGGTGGTGCCGACTGATGTTCATTCACATTTTCGGCGCTGCTCACTTGGTCATTCCCATAAAACCTGGGAACGACTCTATTTTGAAAGTTCATAGTGTTATCGTCAGCCATTTAGTATTTAAATATTTTTACCTGAGTGTCCCACCAAGCGTGCCAATATATTATTGGGATAATGAACTGAGATCACGAACCGTTGACCGAGTCAAATAGTTGACCAGGTCAAACAACCCTGTTGGTAATCGGATCGACTCCTAGATTGACCCACGAGTGTTCCCCGAGATCAAGCGGTTCGGTTGAGGAGGGATCGGCTCAACCGGGGGTTCCCTTCAACACGAAAAACGAACCGAAAGTGAAGAAAATAAACTCGGCTGAAAGGGCCAAACTGATTATATTTGCTTAACTGAAAGTACATACAAGTGTTACAGTACTTCATTAAGACTATTCCTAAAATAGCTTTGAAATAACAGTAAAAAAAAAGGCTGCAAACTACTACTAGAAAGCTGTACGTGCTGATATTAACAGAAATTAAAAATACTGTGGTCTCTTGTTTGCGTGAAGGACCCTTATTGCAGGCACATTTTTTCTATTTATAGTGGTATGTTTTCCACCGCGGTTATTGGATACTTGGCATTGTGGAAAATAGTTCGGCCACATTCCCTGTTTTTCAGGGATGCACTGGGGCGAGTTGCTTGCTGGCTATGAAATTTTCTCTCCACGTTCTTAACCGTTCTCGCCCAAATCTCGCTGGTATCTGGGCGTTTCTTTTTCGGCTCCCGGTGTACGACATGTCATCTTCTAATCTGTCTATGTCAGTCGGTCATGTTACTACAAAAAAATTAACATTTAAGGATACTTTTTTTTTATATATATTTAACGATACTTAAAAGCGTCCCAATATAGCCTAGCGTTATATTTGAAAGTGTTGGTCAAAACGTCGGCAAATAAAGAATCATTACGTATATACCGACGCTTGTGCTAAGCGTCAATAAAATATATTCTAACGCTTTAAAACGTCAGGATTTTTTGAAATCCTGATGCTTTAAAGCGTCGAAAAATTAAAAATAATAGTAAAACTTATCATTTAATAAATCGGTTTGATACATTAGAGGGTTTATATGATGACGCTTTTTAAAGCGTCAGTATGCTAAATTATAGGAATGCTTGGAGACGCTTTTCCGAAACATTGTCTAAAAAAGCGTCCTTATATTAAAATATTTTTGTAGTGTGTGGACTAAGCCGCCTACCACGTGGCGTCATTTTTTTCGGTGCCAACAATAAGTTTGGTATATTTTTATCAATTCTTTATGCACCTATATTATATACGAGGTTGATGATGGGGAGATGTGATGTTGATTACTATAATAAATGATGCAACAGAAACATAAGCATGTGAATCAGACTGTGCCCTTGATTGCCAGAATTGATCCTTAGATAATTTAGTAAAATTTCTGGTAATACCTTAGACATGTTGGTTGAGTGCATTCGACCTCTCAACAAGTCCTTTTGGCGGCTCCATTCTTTTTGGGTTCTAAATTTTCCACTCTTTCAGTCTAAATCGATTAAATTTAGGTTCTAGATCAGGCATTTTCTTCTTCGCTTTGGCTCTTCTGTTGTGATAGCAATATTTGATAATAGAAATAACCCCGTATGACTAAAAGGAGTTAAAGAACATCGTGTATCACTCGTAAAAGAGATATCTATATCTATACTACCTCAATAACTGTGAGTTTGAGAGATAGATCAATCAACACTTTTTTATTCTATCGAGACGAAATCTAAACCATTTGACTTTTTAGATTTGACAGCGTTTTGTACATTTCATCCGTCTATCCACCTTACCATCTATTATCTGTTCATCTTATATTTTAGGTCAATATTTAAAATTAAATATTAAAAATTCTAAATTTATAAATTTGTATATTTATTATATAATATTAAATTAAAATTATCTAACTTATTGATTATTAAATTTAAAGAACCAAAACATTATTAAATTTATCTAAAACTTTTTAATTATTAAATTTTAATATTTAAATTTATAATTTATTAAATTTAAATTTATAATTTTTTAAATTCAATGTAAGTTTCTATAAATTTATACAGAGTTGTGTTGGAATATTAATAATAGTATCTGAACAGTATTTACTATTTATTTTTTGATCATTGGGTGGCTAGGGTTTATTAGGTGATTGGTGGAATAATAATAATTTAAAGGTGAAAAAATTGATAGTAAGTACTATTCATATATTATTAATAGTACCCTAGTTGCACTCAATTTATACATTTAAAATACTTTAACATATCTTAAATTTAAATTTTTTTTACAATCTAAAAATCGATCGATAGTTGGCAAGATAGATTTTTTGAAAAAGGAGGAAAAAAAGGTGCTTCTTTTAAGGAAAATTTTTATGAATGTCTCCCTTACGTACTATAAAATCACTAGTACCTTCCTAAATTTAATAATATCCTGCATGCTCTTTTAAATGTTTATGAATATTATGAATATACTTAGTGATTAGTCTTTTTTTGAAATAACTGTCATACGTACAAATACCCATTTTATCCTTATTTGTTATATTATTAATATTCCTTAAATTTTCTAGGCCTTTTTGCATAAAAAATCCACTAGTTTTGGACTTTTGTAAAATTGGGTCGTTATTTTTGATTTTGCAGATTTGGTCCGGATTTTCAGCAAACTAACCAAAATACCCTTCTTATTTTTTCTCTCTCCTCTTTTTTTTTCTCTGTAGCTCTTTTTTTTTCTCTCCGAACGGCGGAGGCGGAGGCGGAGGCGGAGGCGGAAACGGCCCCCTCGCGCCCTCGCACGCACACCCTCGCCCTCCTCGCCTCCCACCCCGCCGAGGCCGCGCCGAGGCGGAGGCGGAAACGGCCCCCTCGCGCCCTCGCACGCACACCCTCGCCCTCCTCGCCTCCCACCACGCCGAGGCCGCGCCGCGCCGCGACTTCTTTTTTTTGTTTTTACCTCTCCGACCCTCCTCCACACGCCGCCGCCGCCGCCGTCGTCGCCGCCGCCGCCGCCGTCGCCGCCGCCGCCGCCGCCGCCGCCGCCGGCGACGAAGAAGTGTTTCTTGCGGCCGAGAAGCACGCCGGCGAGAGAGGGGAAAAAAAAATAGTTACACTCCGGCGAAGGCGGTGGGTCGTGACAAAAAAAAAATTGTAAAGAGAAAAAAAAGAAATAATAAAAAATAATATTTTTTCCTACAGGAAATACCAAAAATCATAGAAGAAGGAAGAAAAAGATGAAATTGCACTGTTAAAATAATGTTACACTGTTTTAAAAAAAATTTACACTGTTTTAAATAACTTTGAGACAGAAATTATAATCTTTGAGATGAAAATTACACTTTTTAGACTAAAATTACACTATTTGGATAAAAATTACACCATTTTTTTTTCTCTTCTTCTTTCCCGTTGCACCATTTCTCCTCGTTGCACTATTTCTTTGCACTCTTTCTTTCCAACCAAATTCGGATCCGGTCACCTCCCTCTCCGGGCCGCGCGGCGCGGGGCGGATCTCGAGGAAGCACTCGAAATTGGGGGAGGCGGGGAGGAGGAGCACGACGACGACGAGGAGGAAGCCTCAAAGGAGGAGGAGGAGGACGAGGACGAGGACGACGAGGACGACGGGGGCAGGGGCGCGGAAGCGGGCGCGGGCGCAGGGGCGCAGCCGGCGGTGGCGCCGGGTGCGTGCGCCCCGGCCCGGGCGCGGGCCCCCGCCCGCCCACCCGGGTGGGCGCAGGGGGCGGGGGCCCGGGCGGGCGCAGGGGCGCAGGGGGCGCGTCCCCTGCGCCCCGCGCCCGCACCCCCAGGGTAGGCGCAGGGGGCGCTCCCTGCGCCCCCTGCGCCCGCGCCAGGTGCCCCCGCCGGCTGCGCACGCGCCCGGCGCCACAGCCGGCTGCGACCCTGCGCCCGCGCCCGCTTCCGCGTCCCTGCGCCCGCGCCAGTCGTCGTCCTCGTCCTCGTCCTCGTCCTCCTCCTTTGAGGCTCCCTCCTCATCGTCGTCGTGCTCCTCCTCCCCGTCTCCCCCGATTTCGAGTGCTTCCTCGAGATCCGCCTCGCGCCGCGCGGCCCGGAGAGGTAGGTGACCAGATCCGAATTTGGTTGGGAAGAAAGAGTGCAAAGAAATAGTGCAACGAGGAGAAATGGTGCAACGGGGAAGAAGAAGAGAAAAAAAATGGTGTAATTTTTATCCAAATAGTGTAATTTTAGTCTAAAAAGTGTAATTTTCATCTCAAAGATTATAATTTCTGTCTCAAAGTTATTTAAAATAGTGTAAATTTTTTTTAAAACAGTGCAATATTATTTTAACAGTGCAATTTCATCTTTTTCTTCCTTCTTCTATGATTTTTGGTATTTCCTGTAGGAAAAAATATTATTTTTTATTATTTCTTTTTTTTCTCTTTACAATTTTTTTTTGTCACGATCCACCGCCTTCGCCGGAGTGTAACTATTTTTTTTTCCCTCTCTCGCCGGCGTACTTCTCGGCCGCAAGAAACACTTCTTCGTCGTCGGCGGCGGCGGCGGCGGCGGCGGCGACGGCGTGTGGAGGAGGGTCGGAGAGGTAAAAAAAAAAAAGGAGTCGCGGCGCGGCGCGGCCTCGGCGGGGTGGGAGGCGAGGAGGGTGAGGGTGCGCGTGCGAGGGCACGAGGGGGCCGCCTCCGCCTCCGCCTCCGCCTCCGCCTCCGCCTCCGCCTCCGCCTCCGCCTCCGCCTCCGCCTCCGCCGTTCGGAGAGAAAAAAAAGAGCGACAGAAAAAAAAAAAGGAGAGAGAAAAAAAGAGGAGAGAGAAAAAGTAATAAGGGTATTTTGGTCAGTTTGCTGAAAATCCGGACCGAATCTGCAAAATCAAAAATAGCGACCCAATTTTGCAAAAGCCCAAAACTAGTGGATTTTTTATGCAAAAAGGATATTCAAAATTTTTCTAAATACTCTCTAAATATTATACTAATAATTCTCATCTTCACGCGTACATCACATGAACACTTTTATTATTAATAGGTCCAAATTAAAAAAAAAAAGTCCTACCCATTTATCAATGTTCAATCTACTTACCCCAAAACACATTCATTAAATAGGTTACAACCTTTTTTAAAAAATAAAAATCTAACCATAAAACTATAAAAATCGAACTAAGTGGTGTGGTGGTTGGGGGGACAAGAAATATGTTTAGAAAATCAAAAGAAAAATCCCACCCATTATCCCGAGTACACCTCAACTTTGAGAGCTTATGTTTTGTATATATCTTGCACTGTGGAAATTAAAGAATGATCATATTTGAGTAAAGTTAAAGTCGCTGTTCTGAGCCACTTCTGCGAAGTCATTCTGAATCCATCCGATTAATTAAACCCTCTTGGAGAGAGAAATTATTGTCTGCACCCGGTGTATTCGTACATCTCATACCCTGCGGACAAAAATTTGAACGTTGATTTCTATTTTGAAATCACTAATATGAATACAATAAAGCTCAATAGTTATAAATAGAGGGTATAGACTCGTTCAGTGGAGGAGCGTATGTAGGGAAAGAAATGAAGGTGGCCTTGGAATAAGAGATTTGGAGACTATGAATGATGCTTTGCTGGTGAAATGGTGGTGGCGGTTCTTCACTGAAACTCATCTCCAATGGAACAACTTGGTTAGAACTCTTTACTATCAGAGAAGAAAGCCCTTAAAAGAAGGTTCACATTTCAAACCACACTCCCAATGGTGGAAAAATATTTTACGGTTGAAAGAGATATTTAAATGTGGTATTTCATACGACATTGGGGATGGAAAGAGAGTTGATTTTTGGTCAGATAGATGGTGTGGTGATACTTCTTTGATGTCGAACTTTCCAGATATATATGCTCAAGTTACACGGAAGCAACTAAGGGTGTGGGACTGCTATACGCCAAGAGGTTGGAGGTGGGACATGATACTACTAGGTTATCCTGAGCAAGAGAGCCTTCGCCTTCAGCAGCTTAAAGCACTCGTCTCGGATTATATCGGGGGAGCCGGGGATGATGTGATAAAGTGGCGGTTGTCTAAATCCCAAACTTTCTCCGTTCGCTCGATGTACAAATTCTTGATCGACGGGGGTATTAGGGACTGTGTTGCTCCACAGATCTGGAAACTAAAAATTCCTGTTAAAATAAAGATTTTTGTTTGGTTACTCCTAAGAAAGAGAGTTCTTACAGTAGACAATCTATTGAAAAGGGGGTGGAATGGGGACCAACGATGCGTTTTATGTGAAGTCGAAGTGGAAACTAACGAACACCTATTTTCGACCTGTACTTATACTAAAAATATTCTGTCTAGGATGATCTCTAATTCAGAATGCGCTCCAATATCAACTTCGGCAATGGACTTATGGGAGACATCCATGAAGGTGTCAAACAATCAAAGAAGAAAGCAAGAACTCTGTAAGCTAACGGCCTCGTGGTGGGTAATATGGCTAGAAAGGAATTGTATTATTTTTCAGGGAAAAAGGAGAAATTTTTATCGTGTTCTCGAGGAGATCGTAAACCTTTTGACGGACTGGGAGAAGAGGAGCAAAAGCAGACCTTAACTGTAGGGAGGTGTCAAGTTTTTTTTTTGTGTGTGTGTGTGTGTGTGTGTGTGTGTGTGTGTGTGTGTGTGTGTGTGTGTGTCTTTCTTGTCTTATTGAGGCCTTAGCTGCCTCCGTATTTTGTAGCTAAATTCATTTTCTTATTGAATGAAGCAGGTAGCATGCTACCTTTTTCTCAAAAAAAAAAAAAAACTCTTTCAGATTGCGAAATTTTCGACCGATACTGTGGCACCCTAATAATTTGACATCGGATGAAAAATAAATGAAGCTATGCTGTTTGTACACAAAATCTTAAAAATATAAATTTTACATCCCATCAACCTATAATCAATTTTGTACTCTTATCTTGCTGAAGTTTTTCTTTAAATACTAATAAAATTTTCTAAACCCTACGACTAAGGGTGTAAGATATATATATATATATATATATATATATATATATATATATATATATATATAGAATTCAGCTACTATCCTTTTAGGAGGATGGGAGCCTTCGTCCTCCTAAATTTTCTACCGTTCAGATGAAAAGATGTGCGGCTAGGATGAGAGTACTTACGGTTAGGTTGATAGTGGGCCCCTAGGGTTGAGTGGGTCGTTGGTTGAATAGTATAATCTAACGGTTGAAAATGATTAAAAGTTAGATCTAACGGTAAAAAATTTGATAGGACAAAGGCTTCTATCCTCTTAAGAGGATAGTAGTCGGACTCTCTTTCTCTATATATATATATATATATATATAGGGTAGGGCTACTTTACTCTTATGAGTATAGGACCCTTCGTACTCATAAGTCGTTTTCGATGATGGAGCTTCCGAATCGACGATCCACACCGTTAAATATGATCTAGAGTATTTAAAACTTCTAGAAAATAAATTTCGTAATTTTTCGAAATCGTTATAAAGTCCATCAAGTGGGCATAAAATGAACGGTCAAAATTGAACGATGTCCTAAAAATGGATGATCGGATTCTTCAATTTAAGATCCGAGTTATTGATCTTTATTTACATAGTAAATAGAATTTTCTATCAAAAATTCAACAGATTCCGATTCTTTTACACCGTTGAACGAGCAAGTATCCCATACCGGCCGTTAAAAATTGTCTACTTTGAGATCTTTTGATCATAGAGCAAATGATGTCAAAAAATTATGAAATTTAATTTCTAAAAGTTTTAAATGCTCTAGATCATATTTAACGGTGTGGATCGTCGATTCGGAAGCTCCATCATCGAAAACGACTTATGAGTACGAAGGGTCCTATACTCATAAGAGTATAGTAGCCCTACCCTATATATATATATATATATATATATATATATATATATATATATATATATATATATATATATATATATATATATATATATATATATATATATATATATAGTTGAGCTAGAATACTATCGGTAATAAATGGGCTCTTTTGCCACCCATTTGTTTTCGATGATGGAGCTTCCAAATCGACGATCGACACCATTAAACATGATCTAGACCACTTAAAGTATATAGAAATCAAATTTCATACTTTTTCGATATCATTGGCCTAATGATCAAAGGGTTTCAAATTTTATAATTTTAATGGTCGATATGAGATGTTTTCTTATTTAACGGTGTAAAGATATCAAAATCAATTGAATTTTTGTTAGAAAATTTTTGAAACTATTTAAAACAAGATCTATACTCTTGATCTTGATTACAAAACTCCTATCATCACTTTTTAAAGGATATTTATTTTCAACCATTCATTTTTGTGTCCACTTGATGGACAAGAAAATGATATTGAAAAAGCATTAAATTTGATTTCTAAATACTTTAAATGTTCTAGATCATGTTCAACGGTACCGATCGTCGATTTGGAAGCTCCATCATCGAAAACAAATGGGTGGCAAAAGTGCCCGTTTGCTATCGATAGTATTCTAGCTCAACTATATATATATATATATATATATATATATATATATATAGAACTAGGCTGGAATACTATCAATAGCACCAAGCTATTGGTGCTATTGATTTTTCAGCCCTTGGATTGAGGAATGTGCGGTTAGGATGATGTGGGCCCCCTAGGGTTGAGTGGGTGGTTGGTTGAATAGTATAATCTAACGGGTGAAAATAGTCAAAGGGTTAAATCCAACGGTAGAAAACTCGGTAGCACCAAGCCCTTGGTGCTATCGATAGTATCCCAGCCGGACTCTATATATATATATATATATATATATATATATATATATATATATATATATATGAGTGTGCAGTTAGTTTCAAGCATTTTGGATATGTGATTTGAACCCATAAAATTATTGCTGAATTATTTTATGTTAAATTGACTTTGTAAGTAAAAAGATATAATTATTATCTAGTAAAAAAACAACTCATGTGATTTTCGTGATGCGTGTTATTATTTTGGCCAATAAGACTATTTATTTACTTATTTTTGAGGGAAGACGAATGAGAATACCGCTACATGTATTCACGGATCCCAAAACTTAATCAATTTACTTTTGATTGGGATTCAATCTTCAATGCGAGAGATTTTTAAGGTTCTTTTATTTAAAAAAATAATTAATATTTTGTTGGTCCAATTAATTAATCCCTAGTGGAAGGTGAAATAATTAATTTCATGCACCAAGTGTATCCGTACATCTTATACACCGTACTTAATATTTTGACGACTAGTATTTTAAAACTAAAATCTAATTCAGTAAAAATAATTTGCTTCTAAAACTAAATAGTTCAGAAAGTAAAAATGAAAATACTGATAGATTTACAAGAAACAGACTTCCACAAATATACTCGGGAAAGTTTTGTCAAGTGTATTTAATTAGTATCACATACATTTCTAACATGTAAATATATTAAAGCAGCTCATTCCGTTATTTGTTGTCAAATGTATTCATGAAAATTTTCTCCAATATTAGATAAGTGTGCAGGCACCAGAGCCTGAGTTATAATGTACTATTCGACAAGATCGATGTTTCATTTTGTAGATATTCCTTTTTAACAAGATAGAATTTTTGAATGTTAGATATTTAGAGAGAAAAAAAAAGTTGACCAATTCAATGACGAAATAGAGCAATTCGATATATTTACGACTATTCAAGAGCAATCGATCTTATTAAAAGAATAGGGACCAACGTGAAATTTTACAAAACGTCAGGTTTGATAAAGCAATTTACTGATTTACCTTCTATAAATACTTACTTTCATGCTCCTTTCACTTCCATCCTCTCTCTCTCTCTCACTTGCAATCTCTGATTTTTGAATTGCTTTTGCTCTACAAGAAGGTATGAGCTGTTACTACAATGATTCATAAATTAATCCATTAATCTGTTTGCATTTGATTCATCCCAATAGGATATCTTATAAAGAGCTCCTTGATTCTCTCAATATTTTACTTTCCTTTTGTACAGGTACATACCTACATCTTTCAAGGGAAATGTTATTTCTCTATACAAAAGAAGTAATAAAATCAAAAGATAGCATAAAAACATCAGAAAATATTATATGGATTGATATATAAGATAGCATAAAACATCAGTAATTAATGATTGGCAATTTTAATTTTGTGTCTTAAATAGATCTTTTGTGAAATGTGTACCAAATATATCTGAAGATTATTTTGCACAACTTTCTTATGCACAAACTTAATGTGCATGCATGCACGTTCATTTTTACTAGTAATTTTACAGGAAAATGTCGATATTGAGATCTTTGAGCAATCGGGTACACGGTGGCATCTTCTTAGGGCAAAGGCCAAAGCTTTCACTTCGTTTTGGAGGCTTGATGTTGAAGGAAGCTAAATCACTTTCAAACTACGGAATCCATGACCGGTGCATCCATCAATTTACAAAGTCGATTTTATGTGCAAACGAGTATGTATGATGCCCCGTTTCTAATTTTGGCTCTCAACCCTTTTTCTCTTCGGTAATAATATTCACGCTATGATAATATAAAACATTGGGTAAAATCTAGTATTGTGCTTATAGATGGAGATGCCGATTCTGACGATTCACCAGCCTTTAGTCGTAGCCGCATATATGTGTAATTGCACGTCCCATTATATTAATCAACTGATGTAACGGCCATGTCGTCTTCCCCGCTCAATGAACAAGCTTATATATGTTTGCATGTAATTTCCGAATGGAATCTGGAAATTTTAGTTGTATACGTACATTCTTTCTTGAATATCTTTCTATGCCTTAGATAACTAAAGAGTTCCTTAATTTATTATGTCCGTCACTTTATGGCTATTGGTACTTATCATGCAGCTATTATGAACTTTATCAATATACGGTTATAAATAATTTTTATTTTTTAAGATTAGAGGCAGTAAAATTCTTAAATTATAAACCTTTTGGTTCTCTTTTCTCACTCGTACTTACAGATGTGAGAGACCCAATGTAATTTGGAAACGAGATGGGCCTGGAGAACACGATCAGCCTTTTCTAATAATCTGGAGAAAGGATTATGATATAATACTACTGGGTTTGTTCATAGAGCACATTCAAAATGGAGGGAGAAATATGCTATACTATGGCAAGGATCCCTGGTGTGGCATAGTGAACAAGTTCAATAAATCAACAGGCTTGAAGTGTGACTATGAATATTTATATAAGCGCTTCAAGTCTTACAAAAGTGAATACGAAATAGTAAGTCATATCAGGTGTCATCAAAAGTTCTGTTGGGATCATCAGCTTCAAATAGTAACTGCTACTGAGGATGACTGGAATGAATATATCAAGGTATACTATACCACATCAGTATTTAAAGTATTCAGTGCTTGCTTCGAACTAATTCAAGCCTTTCTTCTTTAATGCAGACATATCCTGACGCGAAGGTTTTCAAAAAAATAATGCCATATTTTGATCTTCTGGAAAAGGTGTTTGGTGACAAACAAGAACAAGAAATCGTGTGAATGACTCTTTTGAAAAGAGCAATGTTGCAATCTATCTATTCTCTACTCGTGAGATCTTATCATTTCCGCAATAATCTTGCCTCTTGATTGAGGCGAACATTACTATGCTGTATTTTTCACATGCTGTTCCTTATAGTCTACTGTGTGTTGTGTTAGCATCTACTATTAGATTGTGGTGTAAGCTTATAATTAATGCTCCTGCAGTGATTTCATAATTAAGTCAATAGATATTCTATATTGGATTTGATTACCTGAACATTACATGGTGTACCTATTTCTTAGTTTATAGTTTTTTTTTCCAACTTTTCTTTCGTTAGTTAAATAAAATCATGATACTCTTTTTTTCTTTTTTTTTATTTTAAAATTTGACAATTTTCTATAGATGATTATGCTCAACCAGTCGTTTAGCTTAAGCTAACCACTTTTCAATCTTTTATGACAATTTTATGAAAGCTATAAAGAATGGTGCAATTCCATTTGAAAATATGACTCTTTGCTTTAAAATGCATAAACCACTCAATGTTAACAATTTTTTACCACTCACTTGCCCACGCACTCTGATCACTAGACAATTTTAAGAAATTAAGAAAAAGCACTATCTGTTTATAAATATTCAATCAATTTACCCTAGTACACTTCTGCTGCTGTTTATTTCACCAAACGTGAAATTTGGGTTGAAATAAAGTTCAGATAAAAATTATTTCTTTCTCGTTGTTTGTTTCCATAGCTATATAGAAGATGTTTCTCTAGTTTTGCTGTTTGTTTGTTATGAAGTGAATGACGTTAAAACTATAAGTGATATACCTAAATAATAAATAATTTGATAAATAATAAATTATAATATAACAAATAAAAAAAATATAATTGTATTTCTATATAATTAAAAAAAATATAATCTAAAACAACTAAATTAATTTTTTATACATAAATTATAATAATACTACAACAAAATCATGTAATAAAAAAATATTAATACTCAACTAATCAATTTTCATCATATTTTAAACAGTAAATTAAATAAAAGAGTAATTATCGTCATAATCATATATATTTAAATATAGCTAGCACGATCTATTTTATTATTTTATTATTTGTTTCTTCACCTTTCTTCACTGTAATTGAATTCGGCTCAAAACGGGCCAAAATCAATTATGCCGTTTTGCTAACTCGAGTTTTAACTATATCTTATTATGGCGAACCAACCAACGAAAGTGGCTGTTTACAGGTAAAAACGACTTCACTCCTCTTCAACTTCATCTAAACGAACAGAGCCTAAATTGCTTAGATTTTTTTTTAAAAAAATCTAAGCATTTATCATTTTAATCCACTTATACACCAACACACCTTCACTAAATAATATAGACCTTAAAATCTAAGCAAAGGGCTTGTTGGTTGGTACCTGAGATCCCGAGTTCCAATCATAGTTGATTCACATTTCTAGCTAAGTTTATTTCTAAAATAAACGAAACGGGTAGCGTGCTACCTTTCTCTCAAAAAAAAGAAAAAGAAAAAAGAAAATTGAAGAATGAAAATATTAGGTAAATTGCATTTTTGGTCCTTAAATTTTAAGTTGCATGATATTTTGGTGCTCAAAAGTTAATTTGCTATAAATTCTGATTCAAAATTTTAATTATTGCACTCAAATTCTATAGCATAATTTAGTTGACTGAAAACTTATGCTTTGACACTATAATAGTAACATGACATCTTAATACTTGTCATGTTATTATTGCATTAATACTACCACATCACTGTCATTTTCTTGATATATTATTATTTAACCAAGTAAATTAGATTGTGAAACTTTATTACAATAGTTGTATTTTTTTTTTAAAAAAAATACAACAAGGTAAAGTTTAACATCTCAAAGTTTGAGGACGGGAATCGCAATTTATCATAATTTTTTTTGAGTCAACTTAAAGTCTTCGTTCTTACTTAATTTTGAGCCGATTTTATTAATTGATTCTGAATTCGATCCAATTAATTAAACCTGGCCTCTTGGAGAGACAAATTATTGTCTGGATCCAGTGCATTCATACATCTCATATTCTATGCTTTATATTCGATGATAAGTAATTTAAAATTAAAATATAATCTGAGAGATAAGACCAAAAATAATTAAAAGCTTAATGCGTAAATAATTATAAATTTTTAAAATATATTAGTTATTATTAAACAGTCACGAAAGTAGCTTTTACCCAAAAGAAAAATTGTTTGAAGGAGGATTTCTTTTTTGAAATCACTAATATATATAAGCACAAGAAGCTCGATAATACACTACGGAATTCAAGGCCAATGCCGTGACAAAATAAATTAGGATTGAATATAAAAGGGCAGAGATTCTAATACTAATAGTCCGAAAATTTCTATATTAGTGAAAGATCCGCGCGATACTGCAGATATAAAATTATTTTAATAATAAATTTTAGTTTATATTTTTGTTAGTCTAATTGTTAATTTAATAAAGTTATATAAAAGTAACTTAATACTTAAATCTATTTAAATAAAAATAACTAAAATTGGTATATGTGCAATGTAAATTATGTAGTAGCTTATTAGTAATTAATTAATTTAGTAATTGAATTATTTTAGAAAGACTTATGTGAAAAAGATGTGGGAGAAATCTACTTAAATAAATCAATAGATAAAAGAGAAATAAAATAGTAGGAAAAAATTATTTCATGCACCATGTGTATGAATAAATCTTATACATAGAGTTTTTATATGGTGTAGATCACATATATTAGATTAATATTTTAATTTTACAATACTGATATTAAAAAAAAGATTCGGTGCATGCAGTGTACTAATATACCAGGTGCAGGCAATAATTTCTCATAGTTGAGAAAAGTAAGGTTGGATGGTAGGAGAGATATTTTTCGCACATCGGGTGTATAAGTAAATACTATACACCACATTTCTAAAATTCTATTACAAAAATTTAAATATTGTACTTTTTTTTGTACATTAGCATTTTACGCGATTTCGATTATATTTATCAGATTAGATTTCACACTATTAATATAATTTATTACGTAATTTATTAATAAAATTATTTATATGCATATGAGTTCGGCTACTATACTATCGATAGTAACAAGCTCTTGGTATTATCGAGTTTTCTGCCGTTAGATCTATTCTTTGATTATTTCCGCCCGTTAGATTATACTGAAACCAATCACCCACTCAACCCTAGGGGACCACTATCATCCTAACTGCACATCCTTTCATCCAACGGTCAAAAACTCAATAGCGCTAAGCGCTTCGTACTATCGATACTATAGTGGGATAATTATATATATATATATATAGAGTCTGGCTACTATGCTATCAATAGCACTAAACGCTTGGTGCCACTAAGTTTTTCACCGTTGGATCTACCCATTTGACCATTTCTATTCGTTAGATCATTTATTCAACTAACCACTCACTCAACCCAAGGGGACCACTATCATCCTAACCACACATTCCTTCATCCAAAGGCCGAAAACCTAATAGCACCAATGACTTGGTGCTATTAATAGCATAGTAGCATATATATATATATATATATATATATATATATATATATATATATATATATATATATATATATATATATATAGGCTAGTGCTACTATATTCTTATGAATATAGACCCATTTGTACTGATAAGTTTTCGGCCATTGGATGAAAGGATGTGCGGTTAGGATGATAGTGGTCCTCGGTTAGAATGATAGTGGTCCCTTAGGGTTGAGTGGGTGGTTGGTTGAATAATATGATCTAACGGATGGAAATTGTCAAAGGGGTAGATCTAACGGCCGATTATGAGTACAAAGGGGCCTATACTCATAAGAGTATATTAGCCGAACTCTCTCTCTCTCTCTCTCTCTCTCTCTCTCTCTCTCTCTCTCTCTCTCTCTCTCTCTCTCTCTATATATATATATATATATATATATATATATATATATATATATATATATATATATATATATATATATATATATATATATATATATATATATATTGTTGGGATCCGGTACTCGCCCCGGTCCGGATCTCGAGAATCCGCAACCCGCTCCGATACCGACCGCCGTTGATCCGGTATCGATTGTTGGGATTCCGCAACGGAAGCGTCGAATCAGATTTTTACCATAAACCCGTCTCCTCAGCAAAAGCTGATACAATCATAAAAGAGAGAAAAACCAAACAAAAAATATGCGGGTAAAATAAGATTCATTAAATAAGAGAAGATTACACCTGACTCCTCTTCTACACAGAGTAGCTTCAACCCGAGCTCTATTTCTGAATCTCTCCTACCCTTCTCTCGTCTTCTATAAACCCAAAAGAAGACTTCTCTCGGTGTATGCACCTATACACTAGGTGCATACAACCATGGCTCTCTCTCTCTCCTGGTACGGTTCCACCCAAGAGGGTGTCTCTCTCACGGTACTCACTTTTCCAAAAGGGTACTCCAAAGAGCTATATATAAAGCTCCACCCAAAACGTACCCCAATCCTAGTATAATTAGGATTCCTACTCCAATAAATATTTAAATCTATATTTAATTATCTCCAATAGATCTAAATATTTATCCTAATCTAGTTAGAT